>CM050166.1:156662127-157124627 GCA_027410445.1 Discoglossus pictus | reverse complement strand
AGATGGCTGAGCCCCCAGTCGCAGCCAGCACCCATATACTCCAGTGCACCATGCAGTACGCAATGTATTGGCAATTGGCTCTGTCGCATGTCTATCTATTTCTGAGGAGCAGTTGGAATGACTTTATTAACTAACGTTCAACCGATTTTAATGCATAGCCATAGAAAGAATTCTAATTGAACATGTTAGTACTATGTAATTTATTATTATTATTATTATTATTATTATTATCTTTATTTATATCGCGCCAACATATTCCGTAGCGATGTACAGGGGGTTAGTACATGGCAAAAAACAAACTTAACACCTTAAAGAATGGAGGGCCCTGTTTTTGAGCATATAATCAAATGTACATAGTGCTTGTTTCCAAGACACGGACACACAATTGAAAACTCGCAAACTTACAATCTAAGGGTTATAAACATGACTTAAAAGGGGCAAGCTCAACCTAAATGTATATGATTACTAAAGTTTGGTTTAAAACGATACATTATTAGGAAGTTTAGAGCATGTTAACAAAGTTAGCAAGTCAGGTGTTGAAATATATGATATATCATGATTTCGTCTTGTTTTTCGATATTGAGCCGAGTTTATGGGTTTGTTCCTTTGCATTGCTCCGGATTACGGCGCATTGGCCATTTCTTGTCTTCTGCCTCTTGCTCACTCCCAAAATGCTGCAACTCGTGTTCTTTGTCTTGAAGAAAGCTTGTTCAGTTAAACCAAGTCTTTCTGCAGTGCTTTTACACACCCTAATCGATCTTAATTTCAAGGTCTCTGCTGACTGCCAGTTTTCTCTTCAAGTCATTTGCAACCACAAAATGTGCTATCAGTTTGCACTTTATATGCTTCTAAAAATAAAAAGCTGGGTCTGTTTTTTTTTGTGATGTCGGTCTGCTCAGATTTCTTTGTGTGATGGTGTTAGTCAGCCCCCTGCTTGTAAATCTTAATTTTATTAACCCAAAGGCTTTTGCAAGTTGTTGTTGTTTGTTGTTGTTGTTTCTTATAGCCAGATTTCTTTTTTTACATGATAACCTAGCTGAAAGGTATTTAAAATATAGTGTGGGCCGAGCCTAAAACGTTCAGCGAGACGTGCTAAAAATGGATATCCCTTCTGTAAAATGGAATAGCTTCAAAAAGATAAGCCTCTTCTAAGGTTTTGGGGTTTTATGTGGTTTAATACATTGCCAGAAGTTCATATCCTTTTGGGTCACCTTATTTGTATTAGTCCACGCAGTCATGTGTGCAGCTTATAGAACTAGTACCACATTACCATGTAAGTAACTGCTGGCCATGCTGATTGCAGTAGAAGATGCAATATGGAGAGACACCACTTGATGCCAGCTCACAACATGCAGAGGAATAGTAGTAGTGAGAACATGGCAGTCCCCTAGAGCAGAGCTTTCTGTGTGTGTCATGATATGTTAGTGCATGCAATGTGCGGGTCTGTGGGGCGAACGCAATTTATGTATGTTTGTATCTCTTATAAGGGGCTATTTTAACCTCCAGTCGCAAAATGATGCACGTCTAAATAGTGTCCCCAACATGAATATTTTGGAAAGCACTGCTCTAGAGAGATGGGCAGAGAGAAAAAAGGTAATAATCCAAAACCTTTTTTAATTTTGTTTGTAGGATTTTTATTCTGCTAGTCATGGCTTGTGTCACAGGGATACTGTAATGCAATGTAAGCTGCTGATGAGAGGGTTTATACACCTTTTTTTAAAATGCATTGCTAATTATTACAATGACACCAGTAAGTTTAGATCACTTGCCTGGAGCCTATGTACCTGTGATTAACCAGCTGTTCTAAACACAATGCTACTAATACCAGGGAATATGCCATTCAGGCTCTCCAGGCAGAGCTCTCACAATATTACAATTGCGGTTCTGCATCCTAATTGAGATTGAGCAAATATATTTGGGTTCTTAATATTCTAATTTGGAAATAATGATGTCCGGGAGCTTTAACATGTAATTTAACTTAGTTTAAAGTATCTTTTTTTTTAGTTTTTTTTTTATATGGTGTTGATGATATTTTTGCATACATTTAAAAATCCTTTTTTGTTGAATACAGTTATTGTGAATGTAACTTTTTTATAATGCTGTACAATTCATGAGCTGCTGTGTAAGCTATGAGCATAAAAATATTTGTTGAGAAAATCTTGCTGTTGGCAGGCTCTGCCCATTGTGTTTTCAGCACGGTAAGTTGGTCTGGCACATTAGAGAGTGTGCTCTGCCAATTTAGTTTTCTGTTCAGCATTGGGTGAGGGATTTAGTCTTGATGCAATTTTATACATTTTAAAGGGACACGGCTTATTTGAACACTACTGTGTGCCTTTTAAAAAGTAGATCAGTCTAAAGATTTGTTCTCTTAAATGCATGTTTTTAATGGGAATGCGGTGAGGTTACATTTTGTTTGTGCTCACACATGCAGTTTTTGTAATCTATTTGTGACTTGACTTCTCATATTCAGTGCTGCAGTTAATGACAAAGTGACCTTGTTCTGGACGTCACGTGAGGGGGGGGGGTTGAATAGAAAAGTATGGACTACTTAGAAAAGTATGAATTACTTAATCATATGTTGTCTTTTTTTCTTTGTAATGGGGTATGTTCCAGTACCTGTTCCTATTATACAATTATTTATGGTCTTCTGCAGAGGACATGGATAATATTATTCTATCAGTATACATATACTCCTACTGCCTAAAACCGATCTACAGCGTTAAACAAGGTATAAAGTGAAACCGCTCTAAACGGGGCAGTGTAACATGGGGAGGATAGGGAAACAATTGGAGAAAAAAAAAACACCAATTTAAATGTAACTTTTTGGGGTTTTATATGAACTTCAAAGAAACAGCAAACCTAACACTAACACAAACTGATCATTATCAGAAATATTAACTTTAAATTAATGTTTAAAGCTTCTGGGTCATCCTGGAGTCTGTTTTCCTATAGCAAATCAGAGCGTTCAAAGGGGGCCGGCTCTAAACGGGGTAGCTTTAAACTGGGTATACCTGTATATCAGGACATTTGGCACAGACCAAAGCAAATAGTGTGCAAGTCAGAAATATGTACAGTTAATAACTTGAGCCAGCAAAAGTATCTAACAAAATAGAGGAAACGAACGAGGCCAACACCTTCATAAATGTGTAATGTCACCTTAAAGTAACCCAATAAGGAAACAAAGTCCATATATTTTGTTTCCAAAATAGCATCTCAACCATTCGCAAGTCCTAGGCTAGGAAGTTTTTTTTCTCTTCAGTGATCCCTTGAAATTGCCTAAGAGTTATCACTTTCTGGGTCGTGGGTGAGAGAACATTTTACATTTTTTTTTTTTTTTTTTTAAATAAATTAAATTTTTATAATTAAAGTAGTTAGGTTCCGTACAAACAATGTTTAAATTACGATTAAAAAAAAGTTAATATTTATATTGTTTCACTAAAAACTCAGATTCTGCCACAGTGCTTAGACTGGAGCTCTCTCATATCGTGTTTTTCAAACCTGCTCTTTGCACCCAAAATGTGACACATGTTGGATGGCCATCATTGGTCTGTTTTGCAATAACCCACTAAACTACTCCTTAAACTGGACATTTTGTTCGGTGTAATGGCTATATGAACTTGGGATGTTTGTTACGATTGTGTAGGTGGGTTGCATGCAGGAGTATGTAGTAATAATTAATTCAGACTGCATGTTTGGAGCATTGCACAGAGGTGTCTCTTGCACCACACCCTGACTCATCCCTTTATCTCATGTTCCTTCCTGCCCGTCCTGTTCTCCTTCTTGTATTGATGGCAACATCCTTACTCCCACCTGGTTACGTCAAGGAGATATGTTCATAATGGATACAAGATGCTCCCCTGCTGATCAGTACAATGTTAGCAGAAACCCACCCGCTGTACTCACTCCCTTCTAAAGAGATTAAAAATGCCTTGAACATCTGTACTAGTGTTTACCAGAGCCAAGACAGACTGTAGGGGATTTTATTATGAACTACCCCCTCACCAGCCTGGACTGAAGAATGTGAGGGGGCTTAGGAGAATGTTTGTTTTGTTTTTATGAATTCTTTTGTTGCTTGAGCGGCCGGCGACTGTCAAACTGAAATGTCTACTTGATCTGCAACAGGGGATAATTTGAAATCATTGATGTCTCATCCCCTAATGCCATGTAAGATAAGGAGTGGAAATATTCAGGTATCCTGGTTGTTTGAGCTTCCGAAAATATCCTTCTGTCTTTTAAAGTAATGAGCTTATGCGATTTTAACCATCTTTTATAGATTTTATTATTAAATAACTACCCCCCCCTCCCCCAATATCCAATTTAATGCAATCATCAGTAAAGAATTAAACCAGGAACCAAACTACTCCTCATTTGTAGAATGATGAACATATTCATCAATCACAGATGCCCAACCTTTTGTGTATGAGGCCACAATGCATTTATTTTCTCACATGCAGGTAGTCCAGGTATTGTTAATTGAACGAAAATATGTATTTATAAAGAAACTTGAATGAGAAATCACTTCTGAGTGCTGTAGTTAATCCTAATTTAGTGAAAGATTCGGCATTGCTTTTGAATGGTCTAACTCTTAACGTCAGTTTTTCACCTTGCTTCTTCATTTTCATCGGTTTTCTTTTTTTTTTTCATTGATATTTTTTTACTGTGTGAGTTTGTAATCTAAAGCTTTATATGAAATCTAATGCAAGGAACTGGGGATGGGTTGCTAGGAGGAAGGGGGAGATTAAGATAGGGTGGAGGTGCAGAACTTTTCATTGTGCTTCGGGTGGGCTGCCAGTCGCTTAACAAAATAAGTCCAGACACAAACACAGTGTGTGTGCGAGACTATGAGGATGGTACCCATTGACGCACGTTGGAAAAGCATGGTTGCTCTGTGTTGCAATGACCCTTGAAAACCCTCTAAAAGTTGGCTTGGGCCTGGACTGGGAATAAGTTATCCTGTTTTTCGTTAAAGTTATGTATGTTTTATTGCTTGTGGTTAATGGTTACACTGTTATACTGTATGTATCTTGGTTTATGCTCTGCATAACATATTAGCTATTCTGCAGGCTATTATTGCGTCAGCCAACACCCAAGACCGTAGTCTAATAGATAATCCTTTTACTGGGTTTCCCATTAAGCAGGAGCAGCATATTATGTACAGTTTTGTTATCTGGTGATAACTCACTCAGCCCACCTAAATATAATCAGCAGGATGAGATTAAAGATTTGATTTGATCTGATGTACGGGGTTCTCCTAGTAAACAAGGGGCTGCCTATTATTTAGGGATGTTGCTTACTGATTGGCCAGCCTGTGTGCCAGAATATTGTATAAAATGTGCCAATAATAAAGGTATATCAGTGGTATCTGAACTTACATAGACAAGGTGTCTGTTTCCTTCTGTGCATTAATTCTAACATTATATGGTGTTCCTGATATCCAGAGGCCATCTTCTGTACCAGGGGTAGTAAGAACTACACGGTCCTGCTGTATGTTCTTGTCGAGCCCCGTTGAAGCAGCAGGTCGTGAAACCCTTTAAAACCAGAACATTTTGAACATGATAATACTACATGTGGCACACTCAATATGCATCTAGGTTTGCTTTCTTTTTAACCACAGATAAGTTTATCTGTCTAAATATGTTACTAATGGTAGTGGTTTGTTTATAGTGTTCTGCTCTACTCTCCTCTTATCTCACCGCTACTCATCTTGTTCCTGAGGACCGACAGATAAGGTCTTGGAGAACCACTGCTCTAAATGTCATGTGAGATCAGATGGGTTAGGAGCAAAAGATTTATTAGAGGGAACACACATTTAAAGCAGAGGAACATGAGTTCTATGGATTGTATAATCGTGTGTTTGTGTTTCTCCGAATTCTGAGTTGGAAGTTTTTTTTTTAAACTTGTTTTAGACATTCCAATGTTAACAAATGTACTATTTACTGTGGAGGGCTTCTATCGTTTTTTTGCCCACCATAATAATATGGTGTGTGTGCATGTATGTATATACAGTGGATATAAAAAGTCGACACACCCCTGTTAAAATGTCAGGTTTCTGTGCTGTAAAAAAATGAGACAAAGATAAATCATTTCAGAACGTTTTCCACCTTTTAATGTGACCTATAAACTGTACAACTCAATTGAAAAACAAACTGAAATCTTTTAGGTGGAGGGAAGAAAAAATATGAAAATAAAATAATATGGTTGCATAAGTATGCACACCCTTAAACTAATACTTTGTTGAAGCACCCCTTTGATTTAATTACAGCACTCAGTCTTTTTGGGTATGAGTCTATCAGCATGGCACATTTTGACTTGGCAAGATTTGTCCACTCTTCTGTACAAAAACACTCCAAATCTGTCAGATTGCGAGAGCATCTCCTGTGCACAGTCCTCTTCAGATCACCCCACAGATTTTCAATCAGATTCAGGTCTGGGCTCTGGCTGGGCCATTCCAAAACTTTAATCTTCTTCTGGTGAAGCCATTCCTTTGTTGATTTGGATGTATGCTTTGGGTCGTTGTCATGCTGAAAGATGAAGTTCCTCTTCATGTTCAGCTTTCTAGCAGAAGCCTGAAGGTTTTGTGCCAATATTGACTGGTATTTGGAACTGTTCATAATTCCCTCTATCTTAACGTTCCAGCTGAAGAAAAACGGCTCCAAAGCATGATGCTGCCACCACCACGCTTCCCTGTGGGTATGGTGTTCTTTTGATGATGTGCAGTGTTGTTTTTGTGCCAAACATATCTTTTGGAAGTATGGCCAAAAAGTTCAACCTTGGTTTCATCAGACCATAGCACCTTTTCCTGCATGCTTTTGGGAGACTTCAGATGTGTTTTTGCAAAATGTAGCCTGGCTTGGATGTTTTTCTTCGTAAGAAAAGGCTTTCGTCTTGCCACTCTACCCCATAGCCCAGACATATGAAGAATATGGGAGATTGTTGTCACATGTACCACACAGCCAGTACTTGCCAGATATTCCTGCAGCTCCTTTAATGATGCTTTAGGCCTCTTGGTAGCCTCCCAGACCAGTTTTCTTCTCGTCTTTTCATCAATTTTGGAGGGAGCTCCAGTTCTTGGTAATGTCACTGTTGTGCCATATTTTCTCCACTTGATGATGGCTGTCTTCACTGTGTTCCATGGTATATCTTGGAAATTCTTTTGTACCCTTCTCCTGACTGATACCTTTTAACAATGAGATCCCTCTGATGCTTTTGAAACTCTCTGTGGACCATGGCTTTTGCTGTGGCATGCGACTAAGAAAATTTCAGGCAGGACCAACTAGAGCAGCTGAACTTTATTTGGGGTTAATCCGAGGCACCTTAAATGATGGCAGGTGTATGCCGACTCCTATTTAACCCGATTTTAGAATGTGATTGCTTAATTCTGAACACGGCTACATCCCCAGTTATAAGAGGGTGTGCAGACTTATGCAACCACATTATTTTTATTTTTTATTTTTCTTCCATCCACCTAAAAGATTTCAGTTTGTTTTTCACCTTCTTCCTTTTTTTCTTTCTTCTGCCCCTTCTTTTTCTCTCCTCCTTTTTCTGGACTCTCTTGTCCTTTTCTTCCTTTTTTTCTCGTTTTTGTTTACCCAGTGTTCTTCTCGTCTATCTTATCTTGGAGCCATATTCGTGACCCCTTTTGCTGGTTCTATTTATCCACTTTTTTATTGCTCACATTGTTTTTATTTTTCACTCTCTAGTTTTGGTCACTTCTATATGACCTTTATGGGCTCTCGGCGTGTTTAAATTTTAAAGATATTTATTACATTTTTGTCTATTTTTAACTTTTTATTTTTAGGCCCTTTATCACCCAGCAGTTCAATTTGGAGCCCTTGTGTTTCCTCCTCGTTTCTTTTTGTTCTAGTTTATCATTAACTTTTGATGTTTCAATCACCAGGGACCCTAGCTGTAGTCCCACTTGTGGTTTTTATCCACATCTCCTTTTTCTTGATATAGATATATATATATATATATATATATATATATATATATATATATAGATATAGATATAGATATAGATATAGATATAGATATATAAAAAAAAAATCATTTGTCCAGACTAAGGTTATTTGTCAAGATTACTTGTGTGGTGGCACAAAAAAGACAAATCATCATTTTTCCAAAGACTCCCAATTGGAATACTGCCTCCAGGGTATTCTAATACCTGCAGATACATTATTTATGACATCAGAATGTAAGTGAATGGAGTGATGTCAGTAGAATTGCACAACGTATGTTAGTTTGGGTAATGCCATATAATAAAGGTTATGAACACAAGCCAGTGGCTTCTCGGAAGGTCTCCCTTCCCTGCAGATTCTGATAGTGTTTTGTTTGAAGAATAATAGACACCAGACAGCAAGAAGTCACTGTAGTGCTTATTCACAAACACAAAATGCTGTAACTATTTTTAAGGATATTGTAATATTTATGTTTCTTTGTGATAGCATTTGTATAAAACAGTAAGATATCCTGCTGTTTTTTTTTTTTTATACAAAGAGATGCTTTTTCCTTATAAACACAGCTCTAAATAGTTTGGGTCCCCAGATGGGGTGTATGAATGTCTAACTTGAAGGCAGAAAAAATAAATTCCAATCTTAAAGGAACATGTGAGGTTTCTGGATCTCACTAGGGATATAATACAGCTATACCTCGTTTAACGCTGTAGATAGGTTCTAGGCAATAGGAGAGTTAAGCGAAACGGCTCTAAACAGGGCAGCTTAACATGGGGAAGATAGGGATAGGGGAACTCATGGAAAAAAATGTTTTTGTTTTATATGAACTTCAAAGAAACGGCAAACATAACACTAACACAAACTGATCATTATCAGAAATATAAACTTTAAATTATTGATGTTGAAGCTTCTGGGTCATCCTGGATTCCGTTTTCTTATAGCGAATCAGAGTGTTTAAAGGGGTCCGGGAGGCAAAAACAGCGCTACAGTGGGGCAATGCTATAGAAAATCAGAGCGTTAAAAGGGATTTGGCAGGCAAAAACAGCCCTATAGTGAGTATAGGTTTTTGAGGGGTTTATATGGGTTTGTTTAGGCTGTTTTTAAGACTCTTGATTATCCAGAAACTACACTTAGCCGGCAATAGGCAATACATATAGGTGCCGGATAACAGGGAGTTTACTGTATTTACTTTTTGTGTGCTTTAGTGTAATAAGTGCCTAAAAGTTCTGTATTTTTTTCTTTCTAAAATCATACAATTAGTTCCTAACTGGTTTCTCCTCTCTGCAGCTCATGAAGATCGTGTATTTCTAAACACAGAGGTTGCACTGTCTTATAGTAGCCAATCTGTGGCAACATTTTGCAACCTTCTTTTTGAGAGAGGTCACTGATTGGTTAAATTGTAACGCTGCACTTTGGGTCTGCAGCTCATAATTATAAAGACTAAACAGGTAAAATTTGTAAGATTTTAGCCAGAAAAACAGCTTTTAAGCACTTCTTAATAAAACACATTTACATAGCCATTATTTTTTATTTTTTTTAACACTGTTGTTGTACTGCAGGCTTTTATTCTTTAATGAACCTACTTCTGGTAAGTTCTGTCTCAGCAAGGTATGTCCTTGTAAACAATTTGAGCATTGTATTAGTGCTAGCGAGAGCACTGGCAGTAGTTACTTCTGCATTCCTATTGTGCAGCACCCACCCTGCATACAGTTCTTCTGCCAACCTCAGGATTAATTTAAAGGCTGCATTTATTTTTTACCATCTAAAGACATGCCTGTTCTCAGTTTAAAGTTCATAATGCGATGGATGTCCTCAAGAAAAGGAGTGGGGGTCCTGGCCTAATGTGCATGCTCATCCCGTGTTGGGCATGCTATTGTATACAGCACATGTAAAACTTTTGTCCAGTGGGTTTAGGGATTTTGCCCTTGTTTTTCCTAGAACAGATATAGAAAATGATACGCATAACAGTTATTTAAAACAAAAAAAAAAAAAAATCCTTGAAGTAGATGTACAAGCATGTCCTTTTTAATCCTAATCTCCTTGAGCACTAGCATGGCTTGTAAATAAAATAGTAGCTCTCACAGCAATATATGACTTTATATTAGTAATTCTATTACAGGCTGTATTTTATTTCATATTCCAAAAACATTTTGCATATATTCAAATGTAGTTTTTCAACATGGCATATTTCATATATGTAAATGACCACAGTGGCTATTTAAAAGTATTTGATCTTTTGATGGTGCCATGTCCTTCAGGTTAAAATGTGCTGCCTGGGTTTTCTTTCCTGTACTGATTATTATTATTATAGTTTATTATAGTTTTTTTTTTTTTTTAATGCGCCAAAATATTCCGTAGCGCTATACATAAAGTAATTTCCAGGCAAAGACATATGCAATATTAACACATTACAAAGAATGGAGGGCCCTGTCTTTGAGCTTAGAATCCGGTGTCCATAGCGCTTTCCTCAAGCTCCATGCAAGATTGAAAACTCACAAACTGCAATCGGTTGTATCAATAAAAAATATAGATTCTAGACCTTGACTTTCTTTTCCAAATGTGCATTCAGCCCGGATAGGTATAACTGACCATCTCTGCATAAAGTGCACTTTTTGGGTTTATTAAATAAAATGATCAATATATTGTTCAGATATAAAAATTAAGTGCTCTGAAAAGTGATCATTACCATATTTAGTGTGTGTCTGGTTGGGAGTATTGGGCAATGAAAAGTTGTTGTACTATGACTTTTTGGAAAAAGTTATTTAATAAAACAATTGTTTGTTTTGGGAAAATTAAGCTAATTTCTAGATTTATATGGTAATTTGATAATAAAAACAATTCAGTTGGCAAATCCCAGTGGGCCAGCTTTAAAGTGCTTACCTTTACATCATCAGGATGAATTTACAGTAGTTCTGTCCATTGTGTATGTTTGTAGCTGCGGTCAGCAGAAAGTAACTATTTATGTACATAGATGAGTCACTATCAAACTGACCTTTCAGCTGTTGGTGAAAACTAGCATTTTATTCATTTATCTCCAAACCTGTTTCTCAAATCTTCTTTGTTCAGAGCAAAATTTGAGTAATCTAAAACAAACATTTGCACTGTGCTACTTGAGTAAGAATAAACTTATGGATCCAGCTTGGCATTTTTTCCAAGGTTATCATTATTGTACAAGTTGGGCTCTTGTAACGTAGCATAGTTTCCTGTAATTTTCTATTGCTGATTTTAGTATAGTCTGATAATGTATAATATGTTGGATAAAGAGGAGCTTCTAAATATAGCATGAATTAAAACTGTAGGTAATTCAAAGTACTTTATCAATTGTATTTTCTTCAATTTATTGCTTTATCAGTGCAATAATTGTTAATAAATCCCTTCACTTTGCACATGCTCATTCAGGTTATATGGCTTCAGACTGCAAACCTTGCAGACAGACCCTCCACGGGCATAAGGACAGTGGCATAGCTAGATGCCCCCTCTAGCTACGCCACTGTCCTTATCCCCGTGGAGGGTCTGTCTGCAATGGGGGCACTGAGAGTGGCAATCTGGTGTATCGCAACGGGTGGCACTAGGTACTCTACTGGATAAGGAGCTACTATTACACTGATAACAGCCCAAGCTGCTGATGTTGCCTAGAGATTTAAACTCGCACAGCAACATTTCCAAATCGCATATATAGTTGTCATAACTGCGGGTTGTCAAAAGCTGTTGCTAACGCTGCGGCCCTCACGCTCCTTGCCAGCAGCTGCGGACCTCGCAACATTTATGGACTTACGACACAGAAATACGAGACTCGGGACTTAGAAAAAAAACAAAACATTACAACCTTGCAAAATTGCGACTTTAACGTCTGACCCGCGCGAACCTCAATACATTCAAAACACAATAAATACACACAACAAACATATAAAAAGCTTACCCACAGCAAGAGGGAGCACCCAGGACCTCTGCAAGTGAAGTTACACCTCCATTTAAGTCCAAATTGAAGAGTTTAGACACCCGAAAATCACATAAGCAAAAGAAAAAATGGCTGCCGAAAAAAAACAAAAACAAGGCTACAGGACCCTAAACACGCAAAACACCACCAAACACAAACAGATTATCCGAAAAAGCCGGACGAGATCCAAGAACATGGACGCTAAATCACCAACAGCCACGTACCACACATTACTAACTTACTGAATGCGGAAGTACACAGCTACCCTAACGGATTTGGCTCGCGCACGCACACTATTTACACTACACACTGCACACATTGCTCACACTTACACAGCAGCTCCACAGCACTGAAAACACACATTGTATGCTGCAGCAACATGAAAACAGATTGGCAGCTCTTCAGCACAATGCTTCCTGCATTATTTACTTCAAAATAGGTAAAGTATATTCCCTTATTAATGTATTTAGTTCATTACCATACACCAAACAGCATTAGCTCACACTACCATACACCAAACAGCATTAGCTCACTTACAATTTGATTCCTGTCATTTTTTGACGGGCAATATTCTAGTATGATATAAACACAGTTCCTGAAATGAATAAAAGCTGAACAGTCTGATTCCTCCCAGGGATGCTTATTACAGTTTGCATTCTGCTACTAAATGAGTAATAGGTGAGTAACATCTGTACACTTGGCTCTAAAAAGAAAGGAGTCTGTAAATGTAAATGAAACCCTCACTTTCACTGAAAAGAAAAGATGCAGTGTCCTCTTTCATTAGAAAGTACAACATAGATAAGGGAGCAGGAGCTTGAAAAGTGAGCGGGTCCTATGATGGCATGGGAAGACGTGTGTACTATATACTGTATTTTCTGCAGTGTGTATTTGCTACGAGTAGTATTCCCATAATTGAAATTAAACAAGTCTGACAGAGATGGATGGGTATGTGACCGTAAAACATTCACTCATATCTGTGAGAGAACGAGAGATCGTAAAAAGGAGTCCTGCTAGTTAAACAAAATAGCAGTCCAGACACGCCAAATACACTGAGGTCAAATAAGTGTCCCACCCTTAAAGAACCACTAAGGTGTTATTTTACAGGATGCTTATTTGAAGTAGTTTTTTTTTGTTGTTAATGGGATATATATATATATATATATATATATATATATATATATATATATATATATATATATATATATATATATATATATATATATATATCTACACACCCCTGTTAAAATGTCAGGTTTCTGTGCTGTAAAAAAAATTAGACATAAATCATTTCAGAACTTTTTCCACCTTTTTAATGTGACCTATAAACTGTAAAACTCAATTGAAAAACAAACTGAAATCTTTTAGGTGGAGGGAAGGAAAAATATAAAAATAAAATAATATGGTTGCATAAGTATGCACACCCTTAAACTAATACTTTGTTGAAGCACCTTTTGATTTTATTACAGCACTCAGTCTTTTTGGGGTATGAGTCTATCAGCATGGCACATTTTGACTTTGCAAGATTTGCCCACTCTTCTTTGCAAAAACACTCCAAATCTGTCAGATTGTGAGGGCATCTCCTGTGCACAGCTCTCTTCAGATCACCCCACAGAAGATGGAAGATTTCATATTCAAGTTTATTTTCTTATTTTTATTAAGACAGTCCATCCAATAATCATACAAACATACCACCAACAAGTGTTAAGTATATACATATAAAATAGCTCTAAATATTGAGTATTAAACATTAATGTGGCTTGTGCTCAGAAAACCAACTCTACATAAACTATTAGATCTAAACAAGCACTTATTTTCCATCAATGTTTTTTTATTTTCTAAATTTGCACATTGAAGAGCCAATATGTTGAAGTAGTTCAACTTGTTTGTAACAGTTGAAAAATAAAGATTTCAAGGGCTGTGGGAAGTTTCTATATTTTTTACTAGGGAAATAATCTACATGTGCATCGATTTTACTTCTTAATAAAATAAACAAATGGTCCCTTTATGGGTCTGCAGGCACAGACTCTGTAGGGCTGGATGTGCAGTGTAGTGTCCTAGCGTATCGGGGACGATGCCTCCATAGCATGTTGCTGAGAGATGGTGTCTGATTGGGTAGTATGAGACACTACAGAGTCTATGTCTGCATATGCTGCAGTGGGTTTAGTCCATAAAGACACGGCTTATAAGCACTTGTTAATAAAACAAAGTTCAATTGTACCTCTGTTTTCACCGTCGTCATTTTTGATACTCGACACGTCACACTGACAAAAATATTGGTTTGGAACTCAATGCGTCGGACTGACAAAAATTGTTTTTTGGACTCTATTGCGCTCACAAGACCCCGCATCCGGTCTTAAGTGTACTATGGCGTAGTGTAGTCAGTGCCTGCAAGAGCAGCCTGTGCCTGCAAGTACCAAGCAATAATCTCTCTCCTCCTTCTCCTCTTATACATCCAACCATCCCATTGGGTCCTCAAGTCTTCTCATTACAGTTAAAGTGAAGTTAAATTCTATGTTGTTTGATGTAATTCTTTTTTTATTTATGATTTGTTTTTAAGGTTTTGTATAAAAAAAAAAAAAAGACCATCAGTTTAAATTTAAATGGGAAAAATCTGGGGTCTGGAATAAATTAATTTTATTTACATTGATGCCTACGGGAAATGCTTGCTTGGTTCTTGTCATTAATCTATCCCAGACAGCAAGTTGAATGCCAAAGCTGGAGTTCCAAGGTACCACCGTATATAAAAGTATACCAGTGTATCTATTTATTGTATATTTAGTAATATCCGGAAACCTTCCATATCCCTTTAAGAAAGTTGTTTTTTTGTGGAAGCTTCCAGCTGAGGTGACTCCACCCACTGTGATGTCATAAAGGGATAGAAGTCATGCTGACTGGGCCTTGTCTGAGCTGGAGTTTCAGAATGGTCTGTTTATGAATGCTCCTTCTCTCATTAAATCTCATAAGAGTGTTTTGGCACATGCTCGAGATGGCCAACACTTTTGACCAGCACCACACTCCTGTACTACAACTAATTAAAAGAACGGTGGTAGCTGGTACAAAGGTCCCGGAGTAGCTAGTATACGTTCAGATTTTGCAAGCACATGCTGTTTTGTGACACTTTTAATTATTTGTATTCCAATCGCTGCATATTTTTACAGGTCTGTTTTAATTCACCTTCATAAAATGTCACCGATGAAGGCCCACTGATGGGGACATAGATTCTATGTTCTTCAGATTTTTTTGATTTTTTTTTTTACAATTCTATATGAATTGTAAAAAGAAATAGCTCAGACCAGGTTATCCCCCAAGCATGCTCTGTCACTCATATAATGATTTATCTAGGAGACAAAGCAGTTTTCATGGAGACTTTAAATATTTTCTTGTGCCCTGTGGGGAAAGTGATTGACATGTAATTACCGACATGAGATTAACCATTTCACCCACTCATCACGTGCAGGCAACACACCCGTATCCACCCAATCCAGGAGAATAGATATATACTGCCAGATCTGCAAGTCTGAAGCTGTTCTGTAAAGGTTCATTTTATTTTTCAGTCTAAAACTGGTTTTAGTTACATTTAGTAGTATTTATTGGGAAAAGTGTAACCTTGTTTTTGTTTTTTTTACTGCCAGGTGGTGCTGCTGTTCTTAAGACTTGCACTGTGGAAGTGCAGCTTTACAACATTTGTTACCTCCTCCTGACTAACTCTAATTAGGGGAAGTCTTGGGTAGTGCCCTCAGCCAAGATATGGAGCTCTATTGAAACTCCCTCTGCTGGCTGTATTTCATATACAAAAAACAAACAAAATGCAGGTGCTCAGCCAGAGAACAAACTAACCTTAATAGGATAGTTCTATGGCCATGATAAGCCACTCTGAGAGAAACCTCTTTTAGCTCACTTGGGCCCTTCACAGGGAGAAATATCCTGTAGTATCAGACGGGTCTCGCTCATTACGGCAGTGCTTTCCAAACGTCATGTTGGTGACGCACTTTTTAGACCTGCATAATTTCGCTACAATACTAAACTTTACATGACACACATACACATTGCAGCTGACATACTAACATGGCGTATTTGATTAAATGGGATGGGAGCATGCCCATGTTTTTCTTTTGGGGGGGGGGGGCGTTTACTATAAGAAAATGCATTTAAAAAAAACCAAAAACAAGAAAAATTCAATTGATAACTTATTTGTAGCTACCATATTTAGAACCTCTGCTGTGCCCTCTAGATCAGGGTCCCCAACCCCCGGGCCGCGGACCACTAACGGTCCGCGGCCTCTGTTCAGCCGGGCCATGTGTCACCAGCAGCCCCCTCCTCTTACTTGCTCACTGTGGTCTCTGGTCCCGTTATCTCTTTACTCAGAGGTTGGGTACCCTTCCCCTGCTGGAGCTTCATACTGCAGGGTCACATGACTTTATTAGTAATTCCCCTCCCCTGCAGTATGAAGCTCCGGCGTGGGGGGCGGGCGGGGGCAAGTCGAGGTATTTTTTGCCCCTCCTCCTTGGAGAGGCCCAAAAAAGATTTTTTTTTTTTTTTGGCATCCACACCCACCTGGTGCCAAAAGGTTTGGGGACCACTGCATTAGATGCAAGACAAAGTGCAGAAACCCTACATGTATAAAATATGTTTACTGCTTTTGTTTTTCAGTGTCGCATGATTTTGATTTACTTGATCTTCCAAACACTTTGCAAACCTACTCCTTTTTGTTACAGCACTTCCTTGGCCCTTGAAGCCCATAAGCCCCTCATTTATAAGAAGCAATAAAAGAAATCCCTTCAATGGTTGTTTCTCTTTTCTGTAACATGTGTTTGAGACCCACAGTAAATCAAATGGGTGACAAAATGTCCTTACTGAAGGTAATAGTGCTCATTATATTAAATCTGCCGGAGCTACTTATGTGCATGTAATATATATTCACCTATCTATGTGACATTCAGAGATGTGCTGTGAAAATGTGGCTGACGTCACGCGTTCCTAGCAGTGCCGGGCATTATATTGGATATAATAGGCACTGTATACTTACTGAGGGGAATTAATCCTTATTGACCTGCCTTCAAAATGCTGGTATATTTGCGATGAATATATAAAATTAAGATTTATTTTTATATTCCCACTTAAAGATTTATTAAAATGGGGTTTTATTTTTGTGCTACTTGAAAATATTTCATATTTTCATCCTGTGAATAATGTCACAAAGAGAACCGTCGGCCACCAGATCCTTTAACGGGATCTGTGCTTTATACTTTGCAGCCAGAACACAAGAAATGGTGACTGGGGATCTGAGGTATATCAGTGTAGGACTTGTAATGTGCTGCATGCAACAAGCTGACCTGGGGTTTTAGGCCTGACCTGTACGGTTTAGCCAAATTGCACTTTGCATTAGTTGCAGGTACAGATGTTTTAGTGATCACTGCCTGAGAGAGTTCAGCAGGTTAAAATTACAGGGGATCCTTCTATTCTGTTGTTTTCTAAAATACATTTTGTTCCCTAATTTTCGCTGTGACTATCTCAAACTGCACTTTACATTATCTCTGACCTTTATGTCACATTGTAAATATCATGGTTATTAAGCTTTTACTGTAAGGGACAGTGACGTAAAGCACTTTATTATGACTGGCATAATTGACTATAATGTGGGGGTATATTTAGATAGAAGGTGTTAATTAACTCAACTGTCTTTATCCCTAATGCCCCTAACTGATTAAACATTTACCCTATAATTGTTTTTATTCTGTTTCCATTAAGAGTAATTGCCATTCTTGTGTGTGATTAAAATACCCCTCTAGTTACATTTGTTTTCTTTATTATCTTATCTAGTTAAACTTTATTATTGGACACTTTTTGTATGCAGTTGTTTACATTGAGCTTACATTTCTTTTACCAGGCTGTTTTTTTTTAAGCCGGTTTATTGGGATTTTATGTCCCTGTAAACAAACTAGTAGTCCTGTGCAAAGCATTTGCATTTTTAGCTACCCCTTTTTCTATTGTGTAGATTCTTCTGCATTGAAAGTTACCTCCCATTGTTGGAAGCAGACCAGCAGAAACCAAATGGTACACTAAACTGCAGCATAATTTCATATAATAGGCACAAAAAACTTTGGAAAACATTTTGGCATGATCAAGTCTAGTTCTTAAAAAATAAAAATAAATATTTTAAATTCAATACATTTCAGTGCCAGACCTTTTTTTATTATTATAAGCCAAATGTTTTACTGCTGTGTCAGAAACAATAATTTCCACAGTTCGCAGATTATAACAATTATAATTTATAATAATTGGACTTGTAAATATAGTAATTTGCTCCTTTTTGTATCTGGAAAAAGCTGGTCAGACTTAGATTAAATTAATTCATTGCATGTTTTATGCAGAAATGGGGAAGATACAAATAATGTATAAATATAGTAATGTTCCTTTCGGCTTGATAGATCCTGGAGCCACAGAACCACGACTTCTAAAGTCTGACTTCTGTTTTGGTACATCATACATGTTCATATTCTCCATGCTCCCAATACATTGAGTTCAGCTTAAATTGCATTTAATCCTTTACATTTTACTAGTTTTTCTTCTATAGTAAGATATATTCAGCAATGTGTCATGCCCAGGGCCTGACTGTACTGTTTTGGACTATGACTTGGGCCTTGATTGGGAATAAGTTATTCTGTTTAAGGTTAAAGTTATGTTTTTTTATTTTTAATGCTTATGGATAAAATAGGATTACGCTGTTATACTGTATGTATGTTGGTTTATGTATTATGTTTCATGTTATAGGAATTGTTGTAAAGAAACATATTAGCTAGTCTGCAGGCTATTGCACCATCCTATTATGTTACATTGTTGTTATCTGGTGATAACTCACTCATCCCACCTTAATATAATCAACAAGATGAGATTTAAAGATCTGATTTGATCGGAGGTGCAGGGGCAGCCTATTATTTAGGGATGGGTTTACTGATTGGCCAGCCTGTGTGCCAGAAAATTGTATAAAATGTGCAAACTAATAAAGGTATAGAGTGGTATCTACTTACATAGACAAGGTGTAAGTTTCATTCTGTGCATTAATCAAAATTCTAAATTCTGTTTCTGCTATCCTGAGGCCATCTGTACCAGAAGTAGTAAGAACTACAGTCCTGCTGAGGTAGGCTTGAACTAAGTTCCTGTCAAGCCCCATTGAAGAAGCAGGTCATGACACAATGCTTGCCAGCTCTTTATGCTAATTGTTAGCTCTGCGTCTTTGGTAAACGAGCTGTATCGCCATTTCCTTACACTCAAATTGTTTTTTTGTTTTTTTTGTAACTTCGTATTCATATAATGTTGTGATCCTTTAGGCACATGCAGTTATGTTTAAGAGTCACGCATGGCTACATTTCATGCGATAGCAGAGAAATACAGAACTCTACATGAGTGCCATATTGGATTGAGGATAGGGGAAGGAGAAGGTGAAAGTGATTGGGCTTGAAGAATTGGGAGATTTACACAAAGATGGAAAACATCATTGGATTTGAAATAGGAGAAGGCTGGGGTGAAGCCAAATATGATTGAGAAGAATGCTTATAGGGAAAGGAGGATGTAACCAGGAATGAGGAAGGAATTGGTAAATCTCTCTACTCGCATCTCACAAACATGGTGGCTGCCTGCACAAAAACATGCTTTTACAAATATTAAGACGTGCATCATCAGGCAAATGAACCTCCCTGTGGCACAATCACTCAGTGTGTAGTCCCATTGAACAGTGCTTTTAGGTCCAAGTTACTATTGCTTATTTTGTGAAGGGAAAACAAAAGTGTTGATCCATGAAGCTTTGTCTTATTTCATAAGGAGGAAGTCCAGTGCTCCTTCTGCCAATGCGTTTGGCAGGATCTAGACCTGAATAAGCATTACCACATGTTTACAGGAGGCTGGAGCATGTGGCTTCTATCAGATGTTATAGTGGTGGTTACTAGTTCCTGAAGTATTGCTGAGCTTGTGTGGGTGACAGAAAAGTACTTCATAGGTTTCTGTATTGTAGCATCTCAAAGGGCCACTGTACAATGGAGAAAAATGCATGTTAGAAAACGTTGACTCTAGATTTATAACTTGCTCTGCCTAATTGTCTTAGTTTTGAATTTGACATATATATATATATTTTTGACTACACTGCTGCACCATGGAGGCATCCATGATAATTTGGGGAAGATTGTGTGTGTGAGATGGGCATTACATTTCTGGAGTATTTGAAAAAGAGTCAGTCAGGGGGAAGTCAGTAATTGCAAACCATTTCTGACTGTGCAGTACATACATTACTCCAGACTCCAATTATAATATATTACTCTACTAGAGACTTTGCCACACTTTGAAAGAGATGTGGGAAAACAAGAAATATTCAGTGTACATTCCTCATAAAAGGATCAGCTTATTTAATTGTAATAAATAAAAAAGATTATATTTATCTTTACTATTTATAAGTTATGAAAGATGTTCTCTTACAGTGACCCTTTAATAGTCCTTCTCTGGTTTAAACAATAATTCAATTACTTGTTTTTGCAACATGCTGAAAAAAATGCTTATAATTTGTTGGTATATCCTGTTTTGTCTGTTTTAAGGAAATGTCTCACATCCTTCAGGCTTTGAGTCCCTTTAATATTTCTTCAGTCGCCCCAACTACATGTTGGGTTAAAGAGCATGACAAACTTGCTTTACTGTACTAACCATTTTTCTATACAGTAAATCATTCAGCATTTGTTGTATTGGTCCTGTATACTGATGTACTCCTCCTTGGTAATTACTAGTGCTTGATGACAAAGGTCTGACTGCTTGATAACATTGGAGAAAATTGTTCTTGTAACCACAGAAACAAACACACAGACAATTTAGTATTTTTATGGCCCACTCATTTGCATAATATTTTTTCACAAACAATGGTATCTCAGACATTTATTTACTGTACTAAAAATTGCTAGTGCATCTACAGACAGTGTGTAATACTCTAAGTTGAAACCAACTTGTTTTGGTGACAGAGCCCTTTAAACATTTTTAAGTCATTTGGGATCCTCAAGTTCCTTTTCAAAATTATTGAATGTAACCATTACAGACCTATGTCAGCCACTGTCCCTCTGAAACAATTAACATGAGCTTGATGAAGCTCAATTACTTAATATATCCATCTCTTCCGCCGTTGTCCTCCTTTTTTTTTGTGCTTTTCCCAGTATCAGAGTCTTCTCTAGAGAATCCTGTCTTCTCATAATGACCAAAATATTTGAGCTTCTCCCTCATAATGACCTTCCAGTAAACAGTTTGTCTTGATTTCCTGAAGTACTGATTTATTGGATCTTCTTTCCGTCCGAAGAATTCTACGCAGTTTTCTCCAACACCACAATTCAAAGACAGCGGTTCTACGGCACTCGGCCTTCTTTATGGTCTAGCTCTCACATACGTATGTTGTTACTACTGGGAATACGATAGATCGAACTATGTGGACCTTTGCTGATTAGTGTAATATCTTTACTTTTTTACTAGCTTTTCCAGACTTGCCATAGCTTTCCTGCCCAGAAGCAAACTTCTTTTTTAATATCATTGCTACAGTCACCATCTGAAGAGATCTTGGATCCCAGGAAAAAAAAAATCTGTCACTGCCTCCACTTCTTCCCCGTCTATTTGCTAGGAATGGAGATTGTTGTTTGCCATTCATCTTCTACCCTCATCAATAAGTCCTTTAGTTCCTCCCCACTTTTAGCCATCAGATTAGTATCTTTGTTGTATCTGAGGTTGTTGATATTTCTTCCAGCAATATTGATTCTGGCTTTGGATTCATCCAGTACAGCCTTACACATGATGATGTATTCTGCATATAAATTTATTAAATGAGGTGACAATATACAACCTTGTTGTACCACCTTCTCGAACTTGAACCATTCTGTTGTTCCATGTTTGGTTCTGACCATGGCTTCTTGGTGGTCCACATGCAGATTCCTCAGGAGCTGGATGAGAATATCTGGTACTCCCATCTCTTTATTCTAAAGCCTTTTACTGTGTGGATCACAACAAAATGTGGCAAGTTCTTAGTCTTTGAAGCGGAAGTAAATGTTTTTCTGGAATTCTCTTGCTTTCTCTATTAACCAGTGGACATTGGCAATTTGATCTCTTGTGCCTCTTCCTCTGCGGAACCCGGCTTGCACATCAGGTAGTTCCTGGTCCTTATATTGTTGGAGCTGAGCTTGTAGAGTATTAAGCATTACCTTGCTGGCATGTGAAATGAGTGCAATTGTTCAATAATTGGAGCACTCTTTGGCACAGTCTTATTTTGGTATTGGGATGTATATTGACCTTTTCCAGTCTTTTTGCCACTGTTCAGTTTTTTCCAAATTTGTTGGCATAAGGCATACTGTAACATAAAAAAATATATATATGTTTTTCCAGGTGATAGTCCCTTCATGTCTGAAGGCAAATTTATTGGGTTCCTCTAGAAGGCCATTATCAAAAAATATTAAAGGATTTTGATTTCTGTAAAATGTTTCTCAATGAAATTAGCTATAATGTTGTTGAGACTCTGTCCCTGATAGGCTAGCACATTACACTGCTCATCCAGCCCTATAGACTCTGTGTGAGCATACCCTGCAATGGGCAGATCCATACAGGAGCTATTTGTTTTTACTTTAGCCAGACATAAGCTTTTTAGTGCTTCTTACTGAAAATAATGTACATAAAATAAATAGTTGCCCATGTGTATTGTACCTGGTAAAATCAAAGGAAACTTCCATATCCCTTTAATCCTCTCCTAACCAAAGTGTTTTGTTTAACATAAGACTACAAAGCAACGAATAACTCTCTCTGTGCCCAAAGGTTGAATACATTTAGCATGCTGTACCGATGATAGCATTCCTGTTTTACTCCCAGCATTTCTCCTGATTTCTTGTCACACACATGAGTTGCCTTTGCCTTTTCCCTCTCCTCTGTCTTTTTTGTATTTTGTGGGGGGGAGACCCTTTTGTAGACATACAGAGGTCGGTTTATGTAATGTGCCTGGGATGGTCCCACATGTCTCCTCATTATACCCTTCCTTCTGTGTAAGTCTGGAGGGAGGGCCACTGGTGGTGCAGGTTTACAGAGAGCTGTGTGGGCTGCTTGAGCATTTCAAGAGGAGGATCTGCCTGTAAGGACATGTTTCCATGGGATATGTGAATATGGAGCCTTATGCTACAGGCTGCACACTAAATGCACTCCTGTCAGACCTATCCCTCCTCCTAGGACGGGCATACATGGTTGTTTAGTTAGGCTGATTCCTCCTACAGTATGGAGCCTGCATGTCTCATTGTGTGAACATATGCACAGCAGGATGTAGATGGAAACTTGCAGGCACAAAAAGTACTTGAAAACATTTTTAGTCTTATTAGTGCTTGAGGCACAGAGATTGAGTTTTCCATTTCACGGCAGGAACTAGAATTGAAACTGTTCACCTGATTTAGTGGCACCAATGGAGGTGATTTCATTTATACCTGAGACTAGCAAGGAAAGCATTTACCTGAGGTGGAGCTTTAAAGGGATATGGGATTTCACTAGGAATATTATATACTATATACCCATGCATCTATTTACACTGATGTACTGTGTGTCGTCTTAAGGAGTGCTTACAAGCTTTTTTTTTACTGCCTAAAATCATATAATTTGTATCTGTTTGGGTCTGTCCTCCGTAGCAGCTCATGAATGTGAAGTCCAGTCTTTCAAATTGGCCCATCATTGACCTCTCTCGAGCAACATGTTGCAGAATATTACCACTGTTTGGTTACTTGAGTGCAACCCCTGTAATTCTAAGTACACTGTCTTCATGAGCTGCAGAGGAGAGAAACAAATTTGTGCTTTTAGACACTTCACAAAATAAAGTACACACAAGTAAATAGATGCATAAGTATATTCCCAGTGAAATGCAGAAACCTCCCATGTTCCCTTTTAAAGGATCGCTGTAGTTTGGTAAAAACATGCTTGTGGAATATGTAACAAAATACTATCCGATAAAATACTATATTTAGATGAATGGTTGTCATGGGTAGATCCAACTTACACTGCAAGTCTGTCAGTAAGCTGAGGGCAGGGTTATACTATGGAGCCTTATTCTGGAGCTTTTATATCATAAGTCAGTACAGACCTTATCTGCTTTCCCTCTTCCTCCCACTCTTTCCTGGTCTTTTACAAACACAATATGTCTGACAATGTGACACCCAGCAGGGCCCACTGGACTTTGGGGACAATGGACTTTTGTGGACCCTAAGGGTAACCTGGTACCAGAACACCGCTCCTTCCCTTTCCCAACAAAGACAATGCCCAAATCCCTGAATACCTGGACTGTGGTTGCCGTGTTTGTCCAAGATGGATAATGTTACTGCAACATCCAGGGAGACTGTTTTGGACTACTGGACAGGCGTGCGCCATCATGGATTAGCTGTGCAGTCCCTTTTTCCAGGAAGATATCTTCCAAGCCTATATACGGGACTGCCATATTGTATATTGTGTGCCATGTTTTACGGTCAGTCATCCTGTTTGTGATGAGCCATGTTATTCTTGTTTATATATTATGTACAGTTATAGATGTGTGGATGGTACCCAGTCATGTGTTTCTATTGAACTCTATGGGGAAATGCACCATTTAAAGTATGTTACAAGGGTCTCCTGGGGTTGTGGGGTACAGGGTACAAGATACTCGGTTGCAGGGGTTCAATCTATTACAAGGAGGGTCACATATACCATTTGATCAGATCAGGAGTTGAGGCACTGTCTGATACCCCAATAAAGTTCCCCTCTTAGTTGGACGAGGTGGCATCTAGCAGACAGCTGCTACATTTTCAGGCACAATGTACCAACATAACTATCACCAATGGCTGGAGACTTGCTTTTCCGTCATCTCCTTTAGCAACAAGCCTTTGCGGTTTAGTCATTGGCTATTCTTGTATTGTATCTTATGGATCTGAAAATCCTTTAAAATAGTCTCTGAGCCAACCCCCACCCTTCCCTAAATGACCTTATCAGGGTGGAGGCAAACCTTCACCTGGAAGCTGATATTTTAGTCTTTAAAAATGAATGTAATATTAAATAATATTACACATTTTAATTGGTCCTGTAAATGTGTAAGCAGAGATTTGTTGTGTCTTTTTGAGTCATTTCAGTCAGATTGATATTGCTGATGCATAGCTCACTATATCCTAGACAGCAAGGCTATATCTGACATGGCATTAAAAGATGTTGAATAAGCCGTTCTATGTTTACTGACCTAAACATCATTTTAAAGGGCCAGTGTAAGCTTTTCTCATGTATTTCTTTTTTTTTTTTTTTTTAGTTCACCATTAACTAACATAAACAATACAGTGAAGCAAATCTTTAGCCAGAAAATATGATTTGAAGTCACTGTTAACCTCATTAATGACTGCTACTGTACCCCTCCACACCTCTCTCATTGTCCTAGACACTGTTGAAAGGAAGTGAAATATTGCAAGTGAAAACATTGATTAGACTGTCTTGGTAAGGCTTGAATAATGTAATCTTTATGGATAAAGCTTTGATTTGTGGCTGTTTTGTACATGTATTTTTATTTTAATGGTGAACTGAAAATAGATTAACATGCAAAGAGCTTACAATGGTCCTTTAACCATATTTATTGATTTTCCACCCCCCCCTTCTTGACTACCTGACTGTATAATAAATATAATTAAAGTGCTAATTTTATATATATATATATATATATATATATATATATGTATGTATGTGCTTTTCATAATATATTTGCGTTACAATTGTACTTAGGGGTTTAAAGGTGGTGCTAATCTAACTGCTAATAAGTGTAACACAGTGGTTACTGCACCATTGTAAGGAGATACTGCCAGTATATTTGTGTAGTGTATTTTGGTTCTAATCTCACAATATTTCGGACTGGAAAGTCTTGTCATTTTTGTTTCTCCAGACCTATTTCTGCCAGCAAAGCAGGAATGTGCAAAACTGCAGATTTCGTTTACAGTTCATTCTGCTGCTTTAAATTAAAATACGCACATATTCCCTTCCACCCAATAGGAGTTTTGATTGTTCAGTTTGTGCTCTCTCTGTGGCGCTTCCCACACAAGTGAACCGTGTGCACATATATTGCTCCAGGCGTGTGCTGGGACTGTATGGTATTCCAGTTGTGAGCACAAAGCCAGCTGGACAGCTTCCTTGAGATAGAGATGCAGTGTCTCCTTGGGAATCCTACTCCTAACACCAATTGCACATATTGCATTACTGCCAATGTAATATCAACTTAGGGCTCCATTACCTGGCCTCTGTAGGACATGTTCCACATAGGTAACTACATAGATAACTGGAAAGTAACTGGACATCATACATGTTCTCAAAAGGCTCTGTGATTACACACAGACAGACACATCCTTGTGTGTAAACTCATCCGCCAAAAAGACCAGAGAAAACACGAGACACTTAAGGAGCGAAGAGTGTCTCGGTCGGAAAACAAATAGCCTAAAGAAGCATTTTTTTCAGGACAATAATAATCTAAGTTAAAGCCTACCCATCCTGAAGCACAAAAGAAGCCTTTCTAATGAGTTTGTTTGTTTTTAGTATAGTTGTATAAGTCTGTGTTAACCAATTGCAAATGTCTGTTACAAATACCCACTCACACAATTAAACACAGACACCCAACTAATGCGAAGTCACACCTGATTAATGCATGGGTTAATATATATACCCACCAGCTGCACATCTGTGTATTCCCTGCCATTAAATACCATGTAATAAGTTAGAAATGTACATATAATTTAATGTGTCTAAATAATAAACCACATAGTGTGCAAGTATAAAAAATCAATGCTTCCCATACCTCTCCTCAAGACCCACCAGACTGGCCATGGTGTCGAGTTAACACTGTGAACACAGGAGGAGCAATTGGTGTTCAACAGACTCCAAGTTCCTCATCTGTATTCACTGTGTAAAACCAAAATCATGGTCCCTTTGGTGGGTCTTGAGGAGCAGTTTGGGAACCACTGTAATAAAGAACATCATTGTTTATTTATGTAGCTACATGTTTCCCACACAGACACAATGTTTACTAATGTTTTTTTTTACTATTCTGCGGTTGCAGTGGTGTCTGGGCCTTGAACCTTCACGCTCACACCTGCTTAAGTAACACTTAAGGACCCCTGTTAGTCTCTTAAACGGTTTTCCCTTACATGACAAATAGCAGTGGCTACATAGCAATAAGGTCTTATGTAAAATAGCCTGATTCTACAGGAGCCATGTAATAGCAACTTAAATTCTTTCGTAAGACATGTAGGATCTCGACTGTTAACGTAGCTTGCAATTTGGTGTGTATTATTTCTCTACCAATCTGTCACTGTTTCTTGCTTCATATAGTTATTTATTTAACTAGGAAATTGCCCGTCAATGACGGGATAGAAATTGTAAGGCCAGCAATGCTGTTTGACACACAATGTGAGGCTTTTGCTCCTCTGAACACCTTTGGCGCTTATCGCGAGCCTCTCCCCCGTGTACTTCAACTTTCTTGTTTTGCACTGATCACCTTCGGCGCTCATCGCGGGGGTTTTAATAAGCAGCTTGCGTGCTCATTTCAGGCCTCTCCCGCTCGCAGTGCTCAACGTGAGGCCCGTGAAGAACACCTTCGGCGCTCACCTCGTGGCTCACAATGAGCGCCTTTGGCGGTCATTGCAAGCCTTTCCTCCCACCTACTATAGGGGCCGCTTATTGCAGGTTTCACTAACCTGAAAGTTTTGTGCTTGGGAATGCCATGTGTTTCTTTCCACCATCTCCCCCCTGTTCCTTCCCTGTGTGTTTGTCCTCTGTGTGTGTGCTGAATGTTTGCGTGTTAGGCGCTGAAGGGCGTTTGTTTTATTTTCTAAGTCCCGCGTGCCTGGCTTTACTGACCCTCGTTGTCATCCAGTTTCTGATTTATTTATTTTTTTCGTATTTCATCTGCCATTTTTTTCTGGCTTATCCGATTTTGGGTTTGAGAGAGCCCCCAAATATGGCTCAAAATCGCTTGCAACTTCACTCCAAGGCTTCCTGGCCCTCCCCCAGTGCTGTGAGTGTGTTATTACATTTAAAACATTTTTTTGGGGGGTGTTTAGGGTTTTTAGATTTACATGCTTGGTTCGCAGTTGCGCCCCTCACAATGCAGCCTAAGTACAGTGCCGTGCACAGTTTGCTTCGCAGATGAGCGCCTTTGGCGCTCATCCGGCCTAAGTGGTGCATCGTACACAGCTGGCTTCGCTTCGCGACGCTCGCAAAGTTACACCAACATCATAAGCGTTGACAACCATATATGTGACTAGCGACTTGACCGTCAAAAATGACGGGGCAATAAAATTGTAAGGCAGGTAATGCTGTTTGCCACAGACAGTAAGTGTTTTGGTGGTCTGAGATCCTTCGACACTCATTGCGAGCCTCTTGGTTGGTGTATTTTTTTGTTATCAGCTTTTGCTGTTAATGTAAGGTCTGTGCTGATCTCCTTTTTGCACTTATTGCAAGCCTGTCCCCTGGTGTAGTTTGTGTCCTATGAGCACCGTTGGCGCTGCTTGTGAGTCGCGCGGTGAAGGGCTTTGGGGTTTATTGCAATAGTGTTGTTTTTTTGTTTTTTATCTGTGCAGTGTGTAGTGTAAATAGTGTGCGAGGGGAAGCCGTTAGGGTAGCTGTGTACTTCCGCATTGTGTAAGTTGGTGTTGTAAAATGTCGGCGAATGTGTATGTGGTTTGTGGGTGTGGATGATTTAGCGTCCTTGTTAATGGTGCATCTTGTACCTCGTACGGCTTTTTGTAAAAGTCGGATGTGCTTGGTGTTTTGCGTCTTTAGGGGTCGTGCAGCTTCGTTTTTGTTTTTCTTCCAGCAAATACATGCTAGCTTTGCTTGAATAAAGGAGACATTTTTAACAGGTGTTGACAAATCTTATTTGAAATTTAAGCCAGGTTATAGTTTTTAAATGGGAACCCCCAATTTAACCTGAATACATCGCTAAACTATCTATTAGCAAATAAGCAAAATAATACATTATAGAGCCCCAAACCATGTGATTTGTAGAGAGTGTTTTAAATTGTTCAATATTTATATCGGGTCCATTTGGGATTTTGTAATGATTGTAAATAGGGAAGAGTTTGAACCGTTGCTGCTTATGGGAATTATTTTAAGGAGAAGAAATGAAGAACATGGGTACAATAAGAAAGGTAGTGCAGGGGAGAGAAGAAAGAAAAGCAAAGATCAAGGATTATATTGCTTTTTTTAAATTAAACTCTCAAATGAATGCTGTAAGGCTAAATATTTAAAAATGTAAGTTTCTTACAGCTTTTTTTTTTATTATTTAAAAGTTGTTGATTTTATCAAAAACCCTTAAAAAAAAAAAGAAAAAAAAAAAAAGGATTTAATAGTTAAATATGAGTTGCAGCACCTTTCTTCCAAGAAAATAAATAGCACTGTTACCATATAGTTACCTGGGCATCAATTTGTTGCCATCAAGTATATTGCTGCAGCAGTAATGTAATATAATCCATAAGAGAATGTCAGAGGGCTTGGCAAGCACCATGATTGCAAGGCTTTGTAAAATAGAATTGTTTTTGTTCTGCATTTTAGACTTTTGCAATTTATATTGGTGCAGACCCCCCCCCCCCCCCCCCCCCTTTTTTTTTTTTTTTTTATCAAACCGTATGAGTGAAAAAGTGAAAGTTCCTTATGTTCCTTTCAGCCATTAGAGGGATTGGTAGATATAATACATCATTATTTGGCTTGGCTTATGCAACCTTAAAATGCTGCCAACTGAATAATTTATTGCTGTGGCTTTAAAACTGCATTATCTGTGTAATTGGTAAAAAGATCAAACAGTGCGTAGGCAAGAGGGCTGCATGGCTGTACTTCATCTCCTCATCACATGGCAGCCAGCAGCACATTAAGTTTACCAGGAAATATAAAAATAGAGATGTAATTCTGATTTGCTGGAGACATAGTGAAGTATAACCACTAAATTAAACCAGCACTTGTGATCCACATCTCCTATTTGGTTGCATCATTACAGAAGTTTGGGATTGGGTGTAATTAAACTTTACAAGAAATACAATGTTAGATTGCAACACAGTTATTTATGTCTTTAGTTTTTGGGGAAGAACTGTGCCCTCCCCTCCTATTAATTCTCTAAGAGACACTCTATGATTAAGAGGGGAAAAAGCATAGTTTGTAGTTTGCAAACATGTGTTCGGAAATGGAGTAGGTATCCAATACCAAATATTGTATGCTTTGGCAAATCCGCCATCCTTTCCCCTACCCCAACCATTATTGAGTAGGTAAGGACACACACTCTAGCTCTGGCACCTCCTGGTAAATTGGAGCCGAACACAAAACAAACTTTCTGTATACAATCTTCAGAATTAATCCATTTTTACATTACATTTTATCTTCATGGCTTAAAAAAAATGCTAATGCTGTTAGTTTGTTACATACGTATCATGAATTATCCCACGCCCCCGTCTTCTGGTTATAGTGATCCTGTATCCACAAGACGTGGTGTCATCTAATAATACTACAGGTGTGTTTTTGTCTAACTCCAGTCCTTGAGTGTCAGAATGTAAATATCTCTTGCTTGAGCCCAAATGAGTAATTCAAATTGATTTAGTGATTACAAAAGTAATAACCTGAAAATCCAACTTTCTCCCTTGAGCATTGTGTGATCTGTCTCATATCTGCCGATACATTACATGTATGGAAGTGACATGCAAGTTTCAGTTTTACGAGCCAGTAATTTTTATTTTTTAAATCAAGTCTAGAAATCCAACTTGAAATAATGGTTAGTTCAGAAGCAGTCTGGATGAGAAGCTGACAGTTCTCCTAGGTGTGCGTAGTGCTAAATGTACAATTACTCCCAAGGAAATCTCAGCCTGCTGCAGACCCTCCCCAGTCGTTTCTAGTTTAGCGGGATGACACATCTGTATTAACGAGTTACTGGCCAAGCTCCCAAGCTGCCTGATGTGATTTTCTTCTTGGTGGAAGCAATTGCATCTTTGAAGTGTTTTCCAGGGCTGTCAATTAATGCTCCATGGCTCCCATAGGAAATAACAGGCACAAAAGCACACCGTGCACAGCCTGCAGCCTGAAACTAACTGCCCCTCTTAGAAGCTGGCAGACGGTGGGATCCAGCCTATTTATATAAACTTATCTGGCTAAGCCACGGTATTTTTCATCTGGCAGGCATTCCTTGCAAAAAGGCAGCTGTGTAAGCAGTGGGAGGGAGGGTTGCTTCACACTGCACTTTGTAGAAGGCCTCTAATTTCAGGTCTTGTATACACGCACAAGCTGTCTTTTTTTGGGGGGGGGGGGGGGGGGTTATTTTTTTTTTAGATTTAATGCTGTATTAAACTATCTACACATAAAATCCCTTATTTCCCCCAAAGAAACTTGTTTACAATGTGGTTAGAACACATTTGATTTGCAATAGAAAAAAAAAAAGAAAAATCTAGTACTCCCCTAAATAAAACATTGTGTATCACTAATCCAAAACTAATGAGCCTTTTATGTGTGAAGAGGTTGCATGTGAGTAAGAGCACTGTGTACGTTGGATTGAAAGCTCAATAACAGGGCCCTCTATTCCTTTGCATTGTGTCCAAATTGTTTGTGCCGTGTACTTAACCCCTGTATAGTGCTATGGAATATGTTGGCACGTTACAAATAAATATTATTCTTATTCTTATTATTATTCTTCTTCTTATTATTATACTTTATGTATGTTAATATTTGCTGGACATAAGATGTTCCATAAGAGTGGATATCTAAGGATACAGAGATCAGAATTGTTAACTTTTGTATTACTAGTTTTATTTGTATATAGTTGATCTCCGCTTTATTCTGGATTGCGTTGTATTATTCATATTACACTTTAATTTATAAAGGACCAACATTTTCTGTAGAAGAAGAAAACCTATTAAAAAGCCTACAAAGCCTATAAAAAGTCTAGATAATTTTGAGTGAAAGTATAGCCATTCAGTACTTTACCAGAGCTGAGGAGACATGGCAGCAACACAAAATCAGATTTGTTTTTTTGCTTTTTAAAGGTGCTATTTCCTCGTTTGTAGCGGACTGTTCTTTCAATATCCAATTTTATTTTTCATTTCATTGCAATAGGGCATTTTTATCAGTGACCATCAGAAAGCAAAACATTGTTTCTAAGTGGTTGGCCTAGGGCATAACCATTTGTATTAGGATCATGCAGGAGATGCCAAGAGTGTTGCAAATTTCCTGTTGCTGGTGGGAATGTTGTCTTTGTGCTTTACTGTCTCAGTGTTTTTCTATGCCAGGACCTATCTCGGTACTTATTTTGTTTTTGTGTTTTTGGAAATGGAGAAAACACTGTATTGTAGTTGCTGGCAGCAGACTTGTAATAGCATATTATGTTGACCATAACTTGCTAGGCCATCCAATACTCTTTTATATGATTTAGCTTAAATATTCTTGATACTACTTACTTTTAAAGAAGCAGGTCTTGTTTTATCACTATAGTGAGCTGCCTTAAATTGAAAGGACCACCACACAATAAAAACAAAAAGCCTGGCTCGAGCATAATTAAGCAGTAAAGTCGTACATCTAGTTTTTAATTAAAAAATATTAAATGTTGATGCCTCAGAAATGGTCTTCAATGGTTCTCTGTCTCCTCAAATGGAGTATACTTGTGTGCTAGAGCTGGTCTTCTATTGGCTGCGTACTGTTTATACTAAATTAAAGTTACTTGGCTCTTTTGGCCTTCAGTTCTCTTCTTGGGTACATGAGCAAAATTAACTAAATACATTTCTTAAGAAAATCTGGCTGCAGTAACTTGTGTGTGTGAATATGTAATATGGTCTTGAACAGAGCTACTGTAGATATAAGGCTAGTTAATCAAATTTTCCATTAAATAATAATTACTAATTTTTTTATTTTTTTTTTCCTTTTGCCTCTTACAGAAGAAGTTGACTACAGCACCTTTGGCACCGCGACTTTAACCAGGAAGAAGAAAGCTTTGGTAGCACTTCGCAATGATAGCCTCAGAAGCAGAAAATCTCACATTAATATCAGCATGCCCCATGATTTTAGACCTGTCTCCTCCATTATCGATGTGGACATTCTTCCTGAGACACACAGACGAGTCAGGCTTTACCGACACGGATGTGAGAAGCCCTTGGGCTTCTATATTCGTGATGGCACTAGTGTCCGGGTGACACCTCATGGCTTGGAGAAAGTGCCAGGGATATTCATTTCTCGGATGGTCCCTGGAGGTTTGGCAGAGAGCACAGGTTTGCTTGCTGTAAATGATGAGGTTTTGGAAGTGAATGGCATTGAGGTTGCAGGAAAGACTCTTGACCAAGTCACGGATATGATGATCGCCAACAGCCACAACTTAATCATTACAGTCAAACCTGCAAACCAAAGGAATAATGTTATCCGGAGCAGCCGAATGTCGGGCAGTTCAGGGCAGTCCACCGACAGCACAGCCAGTCATCACAGCTTGCCATCTGCACACCTCCTACAGAACTTCCATCCAGATGAGATGGAGAGTGATGATGATGCCGACATTGTTATTGAAGGCAGCATTGAACCCCGTAATATTCCTAAATCTCAAAGCCTCCCCTCGGGCAGCTTCTCACGAATTAATGGAAGCAGCGGCCTGAGTCACAGGTTGGAGAGAGACTTGGTGCTTAACCATTCTGGGCGGGAGAGCAATGGTAGCATACACAAAATATTAAGTAGCTTAAAATCTGACCCAAGAAATAGCTTAGTGATTCCCAAAGGAGGCATTGAAGAGGATGGTACAGTTATTACGCTATAGGTACTGCCCATGGCCGCCTCATATGACGGTCTTGTAAAAGACATTTTATTTCATTGACTTGAACGTACACAAAAAAAAAAAAGATATACGCTGTCAAACATTCTTAACATTTTGCCTATTTGGAGACCAATAGATCATGGTCAGAATGGTACATATGTCAACTAAGGTTATGTGTATTTTTATATTAAAGTTCCAAGCTGTGGTCCTATTCCTGGAAGTCTCTTGCTTTGAACTCACTTGTGGACTTCAGCGACAATGGTTGGCCTTCACCACTGTACATGCTCAACTACCAATGCATCATTATCATTCTGTTTCCACTATGATACATAACTAGCCCAGCTTCTGTATATATAAAAAAAAATAAAAAAAAGTTTAATAATAAATTGAAAAAAATAATATCTGGGTATTGTTTATAAAATACCACTCGGCCCCTTTTTATCTGTGGTACTTATTTCATTACAGTGAGTGTAAATTCCCTACAGTCCTTTAAACATGTTGTATCTCCTTGCATTAAGGTTTAGATTTTGTTAAAACAAGTTTTCTGTAATAATACATTGACCTACATAAGAGTTCTCTATTTTTTTTGGACAAAAGAGTGAATGTTACAATGACTTTGTTCAGCAGCACCACTTGCTGGTCAACTGTGGTAGACTCTGAAAGCTGGTGGAGGAAACCCATTTGCTCCTAGTGCCTGTGGGGTTCCTCCATTGTATATTTTTCTTGTGAATACCATGGAGTATTACATTATATCTCCATTAGAACCTTCTTTAAACACTCCCAGTATTGTCTGTTTCCCTCTGTAATAGTAAAAAAATATCTAGATTTTAAGGAATTGGACTGTTGGAAGCTTCATGGATCCCAATAAAACTACTCAGAAAAATGATGTAATTAACTGCAGAATTGAATCCCTTATTTCAGTATTATTCATTATAAACATTTTTTCAGCCGTAATGTGAAGAATGTTGATGGATTTAAATTTACCCTGATAAAATCACAATCAAATGGGATTTTAGGACTTGCATAAGAATGTAATAACAGAACCGGGAGGGGATCTAAAAATATCACTACTAAATATTTTGTAATAAATAAAGTAGGAACAAAAAATATAATATTATGCTCTTATTCTGTTTCCACTTCGCGCCATTTTGTCTCCTTTTTATGTTTTGTAATTATTGGTCAGTTTAAGTTCTTTTCCTTTTTTCTTTGGGGGGGGGGTCAAGGAACTGCTTAGTAATATTTTAAATGGATAAAAAAAAAGCACACAACTTCCATTTTTTTCTAATTTAAGATCCGAAATGATATTGGTTTCCATCTCCTATTTGTTTTTATACATTTGTACTTTTAAAATGAACGTGTTTAAATAAAGTAAGGATAATAACTTAAGTGATAGTCTGCCATTGGTTTTCTATTTTATTCTGTGTGTAATACTGTACTGCCAGCATGTTGTGATTAATTTTTGTTGGGATGTGCTTTGCAACAGTGTAAAAGGAAACCATACTGAAAATATGGATCCCAGCAACATAAATCTGCTTTTCCCCATAAAATTATATGATGTGTCAAAAAGTAATCTTTGCTTAAAAAAATAGGTTATAAAAATATTTTTGAGGGAAATGTTTAAGTTTTGAAGACTGGGTATAGGAATCCTATTTGTGTTAGCCAAAACAGACACTCTCATGACTCCACTTTCAGGAAGTGATGTAACAATCAGTGGAAGGAGAGGTGGGAAAGTAGGAAATGGAGCATTTGTTAAGATAATTGAATAATATTTATATTGACACCAGACCCCTTCTCCCTCACTGGTAGACTCTTTAAATTTTTGGAGAGCTGAAGTTGTTTTCCAGAAGCAAACTCCCCTCTCACACAAATTCCACCTGCATATATCAGGGGCCTCAACACTCAATTTTTTCCCCAATTTTATATATATATATATATATATATATATATATATATATATATATATATATATATATATATATATATATATATATATATATAGGGGGAAAAATTGAATGTTGAGGCCTTTATGAATATTATATATATATTTTTTTTTTCTGAATTAAAAAGATTTTAACACTTAGGTTTCGGACTACTAGGGAAGGGTTAGATAACGGAGCTTTAAAGTTGGATATTTTTTCTAGCAATTCATTTATATGTGTACTTTTATTTATACTATAAATGGAGCCTTTGCTTTGTCCCTTCAAGAAAGGCATTTTAAAAATTACAAAGAGTGCAACAGATCATACAACTGTAGATTATCTCATTAGGTGGGAAAATATTTTAATGGACTTTTAAATAACCTGTTTATCATTACTTGTTTGTTTTTTTGTTGAAATAAAACTTTGAGTTCCTGGGGTTGTGGGTTTTGGGAGTTTTGACTCTAAGGAATTGTGAAGAATCACTTGGCCACAAAGAAGACACCCTAAGGTTTCAGAAATGTATATGCAGTGTAAAATACTCTAGATTAATGCATGCAATTCTGATATTTTTGGCTAAAGGACATGGAAGTTTTCAGAATTTCACTAGGAATAATATAACATTGATTTACTTGCATTAAGTAGTGCTTATAAGCGCTCTTTTTTTTTTTTCTGTCTAAGATCATACATTTATGCCTGTTTTGGACCTGCCCTCTGTAGCTCATGCATCGACTGTGAAGTACAGGATTTCAAATTATCCTGTTAATGAGCACTGTCACAACCCACGACGAGATTGTGTTCACCCCAAAACCTCCTGCCTTCTGCTACAGGAGCACCCCTGGATTGTAGGAATTTTGGGTTTAATCTCCGTGCATCTCTCTGAAGAACTCCCTAAATCACATGTTACAGGTTCAGCCCAAAGGTTACAAACTTATCAAAACCAAGCTCTTTGTATCCCCTTGTCTAGGATTAGAAGAAGCACACACCATTGCTTTAGTGTTCAGACTGATTTATTCTTTTTTCATGCACATGTTAACAAACACACAATAAAACCCACATGCCCCCCTCCCCGTGTTCTTTAGCCAAAGCCTCTGTGCTTCATACTACAGCTTTTTTTTTTTTGAGCTCTCAATCTGTTGTTATTCTCACCGTCTCCAGACTGTATCTGTTTTAAATCTCCAAAGGGGCAATAAACTATCAAGGGTCTGGTTTTACAATACAATACAATACAATACTATATTTGCCATTGGAGTTAAAAGCTCACTGATTAATTTACCCCACCACATTTCATCCAATAACGACAGAAAATAAATGTCCACGTTAAATAAGCAACAAGGTATTCGCATTAGTCTCTTTTAAAATAACATCTTTGCAGTTACTAATTTTGTTAACTGGTGAATATACTAACTTACAATAATTACCACTAAACAAGTCACTATCACAGAGCACATTCTGAACACACACAAATTCGTTAATTTATGTGTAATGTTTCAAGACTAATTGTGACCGTACTTAGAACTTGTCTCATGTCCATTTTGATAGCCTTTTACATAGTAATTGAGGTTGAAAAAATACTTTGTCCAAGTTCTACCTCTTGTAGATCTCTGACGATCTGCAATTTTCAGATTCATTGTTAATTGAGCCAGAGGAACGGCGAACAGGAAAAAAAAAAAAAACTTTGCCAATTGTCTCAAAAGGTGACCCCAGATACTGGCGATCAGATTCCTCCCTGGATCAATACTACTCTAAATATCAAGGATAACCCTGAATGCCCTTTTTAAAATTATCTATTAAATCTATTTTCCTTCCCAAAAGCATACATTTACATTTATTCAGAACAAAACTAATCAGCCCTTTAGTTTACCATTTCTCTGATTTATGCAAATGGACAGAAAGTACATAATTTTGTGATTTTAATTACCTTGCACAACTTGGTGTCATCAGCAAAAATAAAGAAAATACTTTCCAGTCCTACTTCGAAGTCATTAATAAATATCTAAAGGAGAGGACCTAATACTGCGCCCTGAGGAACCCAACTTACCACATTAGTCCAATCTGAGTATGTTCCCTTTACAACAACCCTTTGCATCCCGTCTTTTAGCCAGCTCTCAATCTATGCACATATATTTGCTGCAATTCCAGTATCCCTTACTTTGCATAGTAGTCTTCCATATGGCATTTTTATCAAAATCCAAAAAGACTACATCCACTGAGTTTCCTTGATCCAAGTTCCTACTAACCTCCTCATAGAAACTAATTAGGTTTGTTTGATATGACCTATCCCTCATAAATACTGGTTGACTCCTACTTATAATCCTGCTCAAATAGACATATATTCTTGTATATTAACCCTTCCCAATACAGAAGTGAGGCTTACAGGTCTATAATTCCCTATTGCTCCCTTCTTAAATTTAGGTATCCCCTCTGGTTTTCTCCAGTCATCTGGTAGAGACCCAGTGTTGAGTGAATCTTGAAAAATTAAATGTAATACTTTTGCTGTTACAGAACTCCGTTCCCTCAGTACCCTTGGATGTATTCCATGAGGACTTGGGGCTTTATTAACGTTTATTTTTTCCAACAACATTTGGATTTCTTCCTGCATTATCCAATTATTTGGTGAAGGTAGTGTAGCCCCATTATGTGGCAGTGACCCAACCACTGGTAACTTCCTTGTATATCCCGAAGAAAAGAACCTATTTAACTCATCTGCCTTTTTTCCTGTGTAAGGGGCCAACAAAAACTCTTAATTGTAAATCTCAAATGTGACTGTTGTGATTACTGTTTTCCAAAGGTTGTCCTATTTCGAAATTTGATACAATATCAATATTATTTGTGATGACTAAATTTAAGATAGCTTAATTTCAAGTATTTTGATGTCCCCATCTAGTAATGATATAGGTCTATAGTTCTTAACTTCCAGCGGATCACGCTCCTCTTTTGGAAAAAAGACCATGTCCGCCTGGTTTAGGTCTAGTGGAATCTTATGACCATATAGAATTGCATTAAATAAGGTCACCAAATGGGGAGCCAAAAGTTCTGCGTATCTCTTGTATTGCAGGTTAGAAAATCTGTCCAGACCTGGGGCGTTGCCTAATTTTAAATTTTGTAATCGTTGTAGAACTTCTTCTGTAGTCATTGAAGACTTCAAGCAATCTCTCTCGAGCGGAGATATGTGGGAGATCGTAGGACTCTAAGAAGAAGGAGAGTTGATTGGTATAATGATTCGGTGGGGAAAAGTACAACTTTTGAAAGAAAGTGGTGAAGGTTTCTTTAATCTCATTTGGGCTATAAGTGGTGTTCCCAGAGAGGTTTTTGATTTTAAATATTTTGGAATGGGTCCGCTTCCCTCTCAATCTTCTAGCCAATAGAAAATCTGGTTTATTAGCCTTTAAGTAAAATTTATGGCCCGTCCATCTCAAGGCTTTCTCAGTCAGAGCGGAAAGTATTAAATCTAATTCTGCACCTAAAATGTCTGTCTGTTTACGGCGTTGAGTTGAGGGGTTGACCTGGTAAGATTTTTCTAAAGCCAAAAGTGAAGTTCTAATCTCGACTTCCATTATTTTTTTTGTTGTCTCTTATGGGTAGCAGAAAGTTTAATGCAAGAACCCCTAATAAAGGCCTTGTGTGCTGCCCAGACCCAACCTATATCCAGGCCTGGAGTCAGATTATCAGAGAAGAATTAGTTGAGGTCTGAAGCAACCTATTCCTTAAATGTTTGATTTGAGAGGAGCATGTCATTAAGCTTCCATGTGTAGGAGGGTTTGTATATGTTTGTATATGATGCTAAAATATAGGGACATATGGACGACTGCATAGTCGAACCAGGGGCAGGGGCGTATTTCGGAGGCAACTAAACCATTCGACAAAGATGAATCAATTAGCAAAGTGTCAATTCTGCAATATGAACCATGCACTGGGGAATAAAATGTGTACTCCCTGTCTCCTTGATGTTTCAATCTCCACGTATCGATGAGTTGGAGATCCTCAAGAGATTTATGAATTAGTTTAAGTTTTTTAGAAAATGTATCAGCTTGGGACTCAGAGAACCTATCCATATTAGGATCTAGAGCCAGGTTGATATCTCCCCCTAGAATGTCTTTGCCTGTATCTAGAGCGTTAAAATGAGCAATAAGTTTGTTAAGGGTATTATGTGGGGCGGTAGTGGGGGAGTACAAAGCTATGAGAGAGATACTAGTGCTCACAAGGGAGCCAGTTAATATAATATAGTTGCCCTCCGGGTCAATCTTTTTGCTCTCTACGGTGAAAGGGAAATCTTTATGAATTAGTATAGCCACACCCGCCTTCTTAGTGGGGCATGTTGACGTAACAAAGTAAGGATATGACATGTTTAAGTAGGAGGGGACTTTGCCTTTAGCGAAGTGGGTTTCCTGTATAAAAATTACTGAGGGACAGAGTGACTTTTATGAGATAAAGGCCTTACGCTGTTTAAATGGGGAGTTAAATCCCTTAACATTATGTATGAGAAAAGTAAAGGAGGTGTCTGTCATTGTACCTGTGGGGGTAATGAGTGCTCAGGGAGATGTTGAGTCTACATTTCCAGGTCAGGAGTGCTAAGCCCAAGGCGGCCGAGGACCAGAGGCATAGGAGAGACAAAGGATCAGGACCAGAAAACCCAGGACATAAGGGAGAATGAAGATAAAAATAACATTTTAAACATTGAAACAACATCCATAATAACAATATTTATAACAATATATATTACTGACGCCCCACTGAGATAGAAAGTGATCCTTAATTCCTCTGGCTTGTTGATTTTTCTTGTTGGGTTTTCCCATTTTGTATCCGAGGTCAGAGCTTAACAAGCCCAGCAAGGTGAAGGAAAGCTGCCAAAAAACACTGGTTGGGCTGTTACATAGGAAGCCCAGAAGCAAACCCTCTTCCTGTTTTTAGAGAGGGATTATGTCCAAGAGGCCCTTGTCAGAGTCATAATAAATAGGTAGGCCTGGTGATTTCAGGTATACTAATGATATTATTCAGTCAATATGAATGTAGAGAGGAGCTCTAACTTGTGATTGCGCTTTGAGAATATGTAGAGGCGGTAGATTCGTACTTGTAAATTAGTCACATCTTCAATGGTAGAGACAAAAAGTAAGCTTGAGATATCCAATCCTCTCAGATAGGGTACTACAGGTCTGCTCACCCATTCGGTGAATTTCCTCCAGCTTTGTATTTTGCGTTATTTATTTTTTAGAGAGAAGCTGGATGAATGGCTGGAACAGTCTATTTGGTTGGTGTCAATTTTCCAGACTGCGTTTCAAAAAGTATTTAATCTAAGTTAGGTTGAGTAGCAGCCCAGGTTGAAGATGAGCTGAATATAGATAAAGTTAATACTGGCCTCTTTGTATGGTAATCAATATCTAGAAATTCAATTGAAAGTCTCTAGGATTGTAGTTGTGTACTTTGGCCACTAGATGGTAGTGGTGCACTGCTGAAGTTATTTATTATAAGCAAACATTCAGCCCTTCACAGGACAACTTTATCAAGTTTGTTTTGCAATCCCTTGTTAGGGCCGCTCCCTGTTCTCTTCCGGTTCACTACAGGGGGTTAAGCAAAGTTTTAACCGTACAGGTGGGTTTGTTATTGTTCCTGCTTCCCAGGAATACACCCTGCCATATAAGCAGGTTGTTTACCCAAGACCATGTAATTTCGTGGAGTAGAGTATATGCTTTTCCTCCCCTATTGTGTAGGCAATGGTTAGGGTCAGTCTTTTCTCATATAAATAAACATTTATATCCCCTTTTCTTTAATAAAGGCAGTCCATGGGGGGAGAGGTGGGGGTACCTGTTTGTTTGCAGGTTGAAGAACCATATAAGGGGTTTGGGAGTTAGCAACCCTCTTGAAAAGCCCCTGCACAATCAGGGGTCTTGTACCCCAGAATTGAGCCTAAGGACTTGTCAATGACCTGCTCTGGTCCAAATAATCTTCTAGTAGCCCTTAGTGCGCTCCTAGAGCCAGAGTGTTGTTGTTGCTGGGGCTAGCAGAGTCTTTTTGGGCTAGGTCCAGTACTTGGGGAAGGTGGCCTGGTGTTGCACTGAGACTGCATAGAACGGGGGTTCCCCCAAGTCAATATAAACTCACCAGCCACCTCCCGATGGGTCTCCAGGAACCTCCACTGAGCAGGCCTGGTGACAGAGGTCTCTGGTTAGCCTGCTTCCAATACACCCCTCGCAGTGGTATTGGCTATGCGCTGCCTGCCGTTGGGGTAATCACCCCGCTTTGGGGGTCCCTTCTGACCCAGGCTAGTGTCCCGTTGGCAGCGGTGTGCTGTCTCCGCGCCCGTTCCTCCTAGCTTCAGCCTCATATTTATTGCAGCTCTCACCAGGGCAAGTGTCTGTTGCTGCTGATTGGCAAGGCCCCATACAGGCAGGTACTGCAGGCCTGTACCTCTGCCTCCGTTCTGTTCTTCCCCTGGGCATCCGGATCTCTACCTTTAATGGTGGGAATATTAGGGAGTGCTTTTCCCCCCGTATGATGGTACTTTGGGGTGTTAATTTCGTATTTGCAGTATGATATTTGCTATTTTTAGACGGAGCTCCAACGAAGCACGTCTAGCTTGGTCGCCTGCTTGCTCCGCCCCCAAGCATTCAACATTTTTGATGTTGGCAATCACAAACTTGTCCCAAGAGTCCATGACTTCCAGGGCTGTGACAGTTCTGCTTTGGGCCATAAAGGGCCCTTGCTTGTGGGGTTTAGCGGAGTCCAATCCTGGCCCCAAAAGTCAGTCATGACAACCACCTCTCAAGTAGCATGTTGCCTGCCACTGATGGGTTGCTATGAGACACCGCACACCCAGAGCTTTTTAAGCATGTTTTACTTTTGTGTACTTTATTTTATTAAGAAGATCCATAGGTATATTTTAATCACAGTGAAACCCAGAAAACTTCAAAAATAAATGTACAATTGTAAAACTTGATCTGAATATCTAATTTTCTCGTTCCATAATTTACTCTTCTGCTGGCCTCCCCCATTGTTTATTTTCCTATACTTTTCTTTCCCTTTTTTTTTTCTTCTTCTCTGTCACAGTCTGCTTTTTCAATGGGGCTCGACAAGAACCTAGTTCAAGCCTACTCCACCAGGACTTGGCCTCAGAATATCAGGAACACAGAATGGCACTTACACCTTGTCTATGTTTGTGGATACCACTGAAATACTTTTATTAATTTGCACATTTTATACAATTTTCTGGCACACATGCTGGCCAATCAATAAGCCACATCCCTAAATAATAGGCTGCCCCTTGTTTACTGGGAAGCCCTGTACCTCTGATGAAATCGGATCTTTAATCTCATCCTGTTGATTATATTTAGGTGGGCTGAATGAGTTATCACCAGATAACAACACTGTACATAATAGGCTGCTCCTGCTTACTGGGAAACCCTGTAAAAGTATTATCTATTAGACTACGGTCTTGGGTGTTGGCTGATGCAATAGCCTGCAGAATAGCTGATATGTTATGCAGAGCATAAACCAAAGTACATACAGTATAAGAGTGTAATCATAATTTTAACCATAAGCAATCAAAAATACATAACTTTTACCATAAACAGGATACATTATTCCCAAGCAATAGTCCAAAACAGTCCCGTCAGGGCCTGTACATGACATTCCCTATTTGGCCTCTTCTTGTCTCTGTCCTAAATCCTACCTGGTTCAATGTGCCTTGATACTTCTCCCATTGCCAACTCTTACAATACCTCTTCTCTTTCTGTCCTCTTAAAACCTTTATCACATTTACTTCCACTTTGGCCTACCACCCTATTCTCTCTGTGTTTCTCATTATATATTTGAATATGGAAAGAAACAAGTGAGAAATATAAACTGGGGGTCAATAACAATAAACCAAAACATTATATGTAAATAGATCACCCCTAATTTGATCAGATCATATTTCTATAAATCTATCTGCTCCTATTCCTTAATAGATGAGATCCAATTTACTACAGGTAGTGGAGTTGTAGACCCTGATGCTTTGTGCTTGCTGCACCAGTAATGACACTGCCATTGGATATAGATCTTTAAATCACCTAGATGAGGTGGTAACCCTGTAAATTGTTGACAGCATGTAAAAAAGGATATATAGTAGTCTTATAGAGGTCAAATTGTGTTTACAAAGGTAACATATTAAACTAGCGACTTGCTCTTCGAAAATGACGGCAATGAAATGTGAAGCCATGGCAGTGCTGTCAGCCACACAATGTAAAGCTTTTTGTATTCTGATGACCTTCGGCGCTCATTGTGAGCTTCTCCTCTCGTGTACTTTTGCTCCTCTGAGCATTTTCGGCGCTCATCACAATGATTGATATATATATGATTTTTTTTTATCCCGCGTGTCCTAAGTGTTTGGTGGCTAAGTCCGGCGTGTTTGAATGTGTGATCAACTAGCCTCACTTTCCAAGGCTCGCAGGAGCACCTTTGGCGCTCCTTTGTGGCTAAGTCCCACGTGTTTCATTTGGTGCTCATTGCCTAAGTGGTGCGAGTTTTAGTGCCTTAACGGCTCGCCTCGCTATGAGAGGCTCACAGGCGATGAGCGCCTTCGGGAACTCATTGCTTAAGTGCTCCGAGTTAATGGTTCGCAAGTGAGGAGCATCTTCAGTGCTCATCGCCTAAGTCGTACGCACCATGCAAAGCGTGACAACGTCTTGTAGTTTGACAATTATAATATGTGAAACAGCCTTACATACTATTAGCTATTTTTAATTAAATAAATAAATATGGAGCACTGATTGTGTGGTTCCTTACATGAATCTCAATTTGCTGCTCAGAGTGCTTGGTAAGGGTGGAGAAGGAATCTAACTGCATGATTACCGTTTAGTGCATTGGCAGACAGAGGCAGACAAATAGACAGTAATCCGAATTAGGTCACCATAGCAGCTAATTAGCATTTATGGCTGCTAATTTGCATAAAACACAACATAAACAATCCTGTTTATCTCAGGAATTATTTGTTTTACAAACAAATGTGCAATATATAGCTAATGTTTTAGCTCCTTAAGAATACCTTTATTAACTATGCTGTAGTTGCACCTCGGTGTCACAATGGCCACCAACAGTCCAGGATTTCTGTACCTCCCTGCTTGCCTATTCCTATTCTGTCTGCTTTAAAACATGTAAGTAAGTTGGAAGTTAATTGCATTAATTATGATTGCTTCCATTGTGCTCATGCAAAAAAATACTAAAATCCTGGCCTGCAGAACTGAGTTGCCCACTATTAGGTTAAGGTGTAGGACTGAATTATAATTCAAACCTGCACACAAGAGAGGGTTGTGTAACTGGTGACAAGATATTGCAAAAGTGGGGTCACCATTGTTATTTATATAGTTCTACAATAAGGATTAGATCTTGAATGCATGGAATTCAGCTGCTTCTATTGAAATGTGGCATTCATTGTGCCAGAGCTCTAAGTGGAACTAATGCAAATCTTATTAGTTTAAGGGCCCTTCCTGCTTAAACTATTATATTTAATTTTGCTCTAGGAAGCTGCTTTGTTTGTCTAACAAAGTTTTAAACTGTATGACCCTCATTCAATTGCAATTTGGCTAATTGAATAGGGCCCTAAATAAGCACATAACATATATTTTTTAAATAAGTTTTTAGTTAGTAAGCATCTATCCAAAAGCAATGTTTTCGCTAACTAAAAACGTCTTTAAAAAATATATGTGTTGTGCTTATTTAGGGCCCTATTTAATTGGCCAAATCGCAATTGAATGAGGGCCTATGTGTTTACAGTCTGACCTACCCCCACTGACTACAAAGGTAACAGCTCTATTACAACAAATTTGCAGCTGCCTCACAGGACTCCCCTCTTGTGACTATGATAGCCTGAAGCTAAATTTAGAACTTTCAAATTAAGAATTTAGAGCTGCCCACAATTCTGATGAACATTTATTTTACACTGCATACTGTATTTAATAGCCTATGCCTAACAAAAATACATGTGAACTTTACTTGTAAATGCACTACAGTGTTCCTTTAAACATTCACTATAAAAATAAATGTGATCTTCTGTAAGAAGTCAAATTTCTTCCCAACGTATTAAAAAGGTCACTGCCCCTGCCTCCGGAATTACTCTTTATTAATCCAAAATGCCCATAACTCATAATAGTATTTTGATCAAGCCTATAGATAAATAACTAAAATTTAAAAATACGTTGATTAATAACAAACAATATATGCAATGTTCTGATGACCAATAGTGACGCACAATATTTATTATATCATTTTTTACACTTAGATGTGTTGTTTATTGTAGTTTCTAATTTCAATGGTCAGTCTCCTCTTTAAAATTCTACCTCATTTTAATAGTGCAGTATTTTTTTTCTCATGTTCAAGATTTATTTATGTTCATTATATTCAGTTTTCCTTTTGTAATTCCATTATTTTATCTTAAAAAAATATTAACGTATCCAATTTTCCACTACTTTCTGTATTTTTATAACGCTTTATATACCTTTTATTTGTGATATCTGAGGTTTGGCTTTATTATCTTTGTTGTTTATAGCTCATTCTTATTTATATATGGTTTCAGTTTGTTTTTCCCTACTTCTTAGTTACCAGATGGAAGTATCAAAATATCCACTTTATAGTCCTGTATTTTTGTAACCACTTACATAATAATATCTGAAGTTTGTCTTTATTTCATATACCTAATTTTTGTTGGCATATCATTTCTATTCGTTGTTCACTTCTTCAACCCTTAAATAATCAATACATCTCAGTAACTCAATATATCTATAGTGTAGGTTTAATCATTTGTTGAGCAATTGAATTGTATCTTTTTAAAATTTCTCTAGACTCTAATTGCTATGAGTTTCCATTGTACTGCAGTACTACAGGGCCTACCCCTGATGATTCTGACCCTATAGCGTCAGATGAAACGCGCGTTAGGTGCGTCCTGATGACGTGTTCACTCCAACACACTGTGTCTGAAGCAGTCTCCTCTCACAGCAGCAGAGCTAAAATGCTGACTTAAAACTTATAGTTCCAGAAACTCCTTTATAAATGAAATTGGGGATACAGCGCAGGCATCTGATATACAAATCCTCTGCTAATTGAGCAGTTTAACATTGACTACAACATTTAGCAAGATCAGCAAGTTCAGAGCTATTAGAGCCAAAGCAAAGGCACTCTATTTCCAGCAGCAGTTTTGTGTTTTATACAGAAAATAGTCCTTTCAATAGCAGCCTGAACCAAAGGAAAGTTCTACATTCCGTATAAGTTATCACATATATAGTTGTGGATCTGCGGGGCTGTTCGGAACGCTTACGATGTTGGTCACGCACTTGCGGGCCCATAAGGCCGCAAGCCACTGACGCAGGATTTAGGCTGTGCAGTTTGTGAGCCTTGCAAAGCGAGGCGAGCTATCGACCACGCAGGACTTAGGCTGCAACGAGAGCCAAAGATGCTCACTGCACCGCGAGACTCGCGAAGCAAGCAGTTGAAGCACGCAGGACTTACGACCCATAGGACTTGGGACCAAAACCCGCACATCCACTGTGCGCCTCGCAAAAATCCCACTTTAAAGGCCAAACTAGGGAACTGAAAACACCTCGAAAAAACAACAAATATGCCTCAAATTCACTTACACGCAGCACAGTGGGAGAGCCAGGAAGCCTGTGAGTGAAGTTGCAAGTTAATTTGAACCATATTTGTAGTTTTTTCACGATAGGAAATCCTGAGCGAGGAAAAAAAGGACGTAAAATTGAGCCCTAAGCAGTAACACTTAACGAAAGCCAGTAACACTTCATCCAAGCCACTAACATTTAACACAAGGTTGTAACACTTAAACCAACCCAGTAACACTTAAACCAAGGCACTAACACAACCAAACACACTAACACGCATTGTGTGGCAAACAGCATAGCCAGGCTTACAATTTAACTCCCATCATTTTTGACGGGCAAGTTCCTGGTCTAATATATTACTGACGTACAATGGAAGCTCATAGCAAGTCTAGAGAATATTTAAAAAGATACAATTCAATTGCTCAACAGAAATGATTAAACCTACACTATAGATATATTGAGTTACTGAGATTTATTGATTATTTAAGGGTTGAAGAAATGAACAACGAATAGAAATTATATATCAACAAAAACTAGGTATAAGAAATAAAGACAAACTTCAGATATTATTATGTAAGTTGTTCATAAACTGTTACAAAAATACAGGACTATAAAGTGGATATTTTGATACTTCCATCTTGTAACTAAGTAGTGAAAAACAAACTGAAACCATCATATATAAATAAAATGAGTCATAAACAACAAACCTAACAGACAAACCTCAGATATAAAAAAAATAAACTGTATATAAACTGTTGCAAAAATACAGAAACCACTAAGTGGATACTTTATTATTTTGTTATTTAAAGCTAAAAACTGTTGCAAAAATAATAAAAAATAACAAGGAAAACTGAATATATAATATGAATAATATAACATCTAAGTTAAATAAATCTTGAACATAAAGAGAAAGAAAATCACTGCACTAATAAATTGAGGTAGAATTTTAAAGAGGAGACTGACCATTGCACTTAGAAACTACAATAAATAACACATCTAAGTGTAAAAATTATATAATAAATATTGGGTGTCACTATTGGTCATCAGAACATTGTATATATTGTTATTAATAGATGTATTTTCACATTTTAGTTTTTATCAACAAATAAATATTTTGTTATTTTCCTAATAAAAGTTACATTTTATAACTTGTTTCTCTATAGGCTATCCTAAGAGATATTTTTATTTTGACTGGTCTTTCAGTCAAATGTTGATAAATTTACAGAATTAAGATACCTTGGATTAAATTTAAAAAAACTGGCTAAACATATAGAACAAAGTTAGTATTCTGATCAGGACAGGAGAAACATACAGATGATAATAAAATGATCTATTCCGTCTTTTGTGATAAAGTTATTGAGAAGCACAAAAAAGAGCTATACAAAAATAAATAAAATATATTTTTAACATCCCCCAGAAGCAATGCTAATGAGAAAAACAATCATTCAATCTCTACACAAAATTGGGCTCCTTTTTTTTAAGTGACAGAAGAAAGAAATCAAAACTAAAAATGTTATTAACATTTTTGTGTAGATAACTTCTAATAATTAAGGGATCATAGCGATGGTCACATTTTCAGGCATTGTGGCTCATGTTTTCTATATGGTCTTTTAAATAACAAATGTTGATAATGTGCAGAAACCAGTCTTTGTTTCACTTTTATGTGCAATTTTTTTTTTTTACAAGGGGCTTCCATTTTCTTAACTGAGCTTGCTTTGTGCAGCATTTATCTCAACAGGATGTGTCCTTGTAAACTAAACAGCTTTCCAGTCAATTGTATATGCCAACATTGTACAGATAAAAGTGCCTATGTATACACATTCTGCTCCCAATTCAGGAAGTAGATGACTGGAAACTAAAATGGTGGATTCCACAGCATCACAATTGCATACAAAAGTAATGAACTTGAGGATGGATTTTTATTTACATTCTAAAAACATGTTCTGTGCTATTTTCATATTTAACCCCAGAGAGACTAGCAAAATGGAGAAAGTCAGAAAATGCAAATTGTACTAGAGGATGTCGGATACCGGGGTCGTTTATACACATGTGAATCTGGAGGGCAATTACAATTATCGCCTCAGAGGTATTTCATACCCCAGTTAGGGGGGCGATGGAAAATCCCACAAAAAATCTCTTACTTTATATGCTTTTGCAGTTTTTTGTTTACTTGGCCACTAAGAATCATGTGGCAAAAAATTGGAAGGCCGAAACATTAGAAACTTCAGTTATTAAAAATAAAATTAATTATATAGCACTGAACAAACACATGACCCATACCCTTGAGGATTCAGTTCAGAAATATACTGATATTTGGGGCCCGTGGTTAAGGGAGCGATCAAGTCTGAAGCTCACAGGACAGACAGGAAGTGTGGAGCTGGGAGAGGAGTTTGACTGGGGGGGGAGGACCTGGAGGACCTGGAGGCTGGAGGTGGGGGAAGCAGATTGGTCAAGGTGAGGAATACATATAGTGAGTATTGCTAAATTTAACTTTGTAATGACCTAGTTGTGATACGTTTTGTTACCTGATTATGTTTAATTTATGTTCATTTCATTTTGGGGGAATGATGCTGGTTTTATTATGCCCTGCAAACAGGATAGAGGGCAATAAGGTTTCAGTGTCTTTCAGAGAATGCTCCTATAAGGAGGCGGATGAGATATAGGCTACTGGTCTGTATTGCTGACAGGTGTATGTTTGGGAATACCAGTCTTATCAAAAATCAATGATAAATAAATAAAAGCTTAGCCTTTGGCGGTTGGTTGAAATTATTTGAAGGGCATTAATTACATAATTCGATTTTTTTGAATTCATCATTCTCCAGGATGGGTAGTTTGTTATGAAAAAGGAAAATGCTTGAGGAGTTGTCATGGTATGGAGTTATGGATTATGCATATGAAATCCGTTTTGACCTGCGAGTCAAATACAGCATATTGTATGATGTTTTGCCATATGTGTGACAATAAAAAATATTGAAACAAAAGGTGTGCTATTTTACTTTCTGATTCTCTCCTAGTTTTGCCTCTGGGGTTATATTATGTTGGCTGCTCAAGCCCTGGTTTCTGTCACTTCTAAGTTTATAAATGTCTGCGCTGTTCTTCATCGGTAGAGGCACTGCTAATACTAGATTTGGTTTACTCACTGCTCTTTACCGGTCTGCTAGTTGCTCTAACAAATTCCGTTTCTCCCCTTCTGCGTAACTATTAGTAACTAATCTCAATAGTTTTTCAACTTGTCTAACTAACCTGAGACATTCCATCTCTATCTCAAAGGGTTACTTCTCTCTAGCCCCTCTTCTAAGGTCCCGACTTAACTCCTTCTTAACTAAACTGTTCTATGTTTAATATTCTTCCTCTAGTTTATCAACAAGATAAAAAAAAAAAAAAAAAAAAATACAGAAAATGAAAAGTAGAGTCCCGAAGCTGGGTAGGTGTTTAAGTCTCTGGGTCACTCCCAATCATTGGGCGTATTGTCATTCCGAACGTGTTGTTGTCAAGCCTTCCGGACTCACTCCAGAATCTCCTCTGTTCTGTGCGCTGACTCTTGTGGGATAGGTTCTTATCTCTGGAGCTTCTGGAGTTGTGGTGGAATCTCCTTCATTGACTGCGACCCTACTACAGTCCATTATTTCTTCGGAATTGGTGGAGGTGGAGGGCTGCCATGTTCTTCTGTCGAAAGATCCGAAGGGCACAGATGAAGTTGGCGCAGTACTGCCAAACAGTCTTCTAGGTTGCAGGTGGTATTCGAGGCGCCTTGATAGCTAAAGGTGAGAGCAAAGGGGAAGTTCCACCTATATTGCAATTTGTTCTGTTGGAGGATCGCCAGGGCTGGTTTCATCTGTCTCCTCCGGTCCAGTGTGTTGGGGGACAGGTCCGCATACACTTGCAGGTTGGCGTTGTCTGGGCCCTTTACCACCTGCATTTTCCTAGTTTCCGCCAGCAGAAGGTCTCTGGCCTGTTGCCTCAAAAATCGTACCACAACATCTTTGGGGACTTCTGGTTCTCTCACCCCTCCAAGAGCTCTATGAGCTCGCTCTACTTCGAGGACCGCTTTTGGCTGGTCAGGCTATATTGCTGCAAAGGTTTCTTTCAAGTACAACGCCAGATCTTGCGTGGCTCTTGGCACCCCTTGTACCCTGACGTTGTGATGGCGCGAGCGATTCTCAAGGTCTTTGATCTTGTCTGTTAGCTCCATGATATTATAGGAGTTTTGATCGATGGCGGACCTGTCATGTTGTTGCGCCTCTCCAAATTGGTCAACCAGCTCTTCCAGCATTTTTGTCCTCTGCCCCAGCTCTTTCAAGTCATTCCTCAAAGGCTCTATTGCCTTGGTTAAGAGCTGCTCGATGGTAGCAATGGATCTACAGTGGATATAAAAAGTCTACACACCCCTGATAAAATGTCAGGTTTCTGTGCTGTAAAAAAAGAGAGGCAAAGATAAATTATTTCAGAACTTTTACCACCTTTAATGTGACCTATAAAATGTACAACTCAATTGAAAAACAAACTGAAATCTTTTAGGTAGAGGGAAGAAAAAATATAAAAATAAAATAATATGGTTGCATAAGTATGCACACCCTTAAACTAATACTTTGTTGAAGCACCTTTTGATTTTATTACAGCACTCTTTGACTTGGCAAGATTTGCCCACTCTTCTTTGCAAAAACACTCCAAATCTGTCAAATTGCGAGGGCATCTCCTGTGCACAGCCCTCTTCAGATCACCCCACAGATTTTCAATCGGATTCAGGTCTGGGCTCTGGCTGGGCCATTCCAAAACTTTAATCTTCTTCTTCTGGTGAAGCCATTCCTTTGTTGATTTGGATGTATGCTTTGGGTCGTTGTCATGCTGAAAGATGAAGTTCCTCTTCATGTTCAGCTTTCTAGCAGAAGCCTGAAGGTTTTGTGCCAATATTGACTGGTATTTGGAACTGTTTATAATTCCCTCTATCTTAACTAAGGCCCCAGTTCCAGCTGAAGAAAAACAGCCCCAAAGCATGATGCTGCCACCACCATGCTTCACTGTGGGTATGGTGTTCTTTTGGTGATGTGCAGTGTTGTTTTTGCGCCAGACATATCTTTTGGAATTATGGCCACAAAGTTCAATCTTGGTTTCATCAGACCATACCACCTTTTCCCACATGCTTTTGGGAGACTTCTGATGTGTTTTTGCAAAATGTAGCCTGGCTTGGATGTTTTTCTTCGTAAGAAAAGGCTTTCGTCTTCCCACTCTACCCCATAGCCCAGACATATGAAGAATACGGGAGATTGTTGTCACATGTACCACACAGCCAGTACTTGCCAGATATTCCTGCAGCTCCTTTAATGATGCTGTAGGCCTCTTGGTAGCCTCCCAGACCAGTTTTCTTCTCTTCTTTTCATCAATTTCGGAGGGAGCTCCAGTTCTTGGTAATGTCACTGTTGTGCCATATTTTCTCCACTTGATGATGACTGTCTTCACTGTGTTCCATGGTATATCTAATGCCTTGGAAATTCTTTTGTACCCTTCTCCTGACTGATACCTTTTAACAATGAGATCCTTCTGATGCATTGGAAGCTCTCTGTGGACCATGGCTTTTGCTGTGGGATGTGACTAAGAAAATTTCGGGAAAGACCAACTAGAGCAGCTGAACTTTATTTGGGGTTAATCAGAGGCACTTTAAATGATGGCAGGTGTATGCTGACTCCTATTTAACACGATTTGGAATGCGATTGCTTAATTCTGAACACAGCTACATCCCCAGTTATAAGAGGGTGTGCAGACTTATGCAACCACATTTTCTTTTTATTTATTTTTTCTTCCCTCCACCTAAAAGATTTCAGTTTGTTTTTCAATTGAGTTGTACAGTTTATAGGTCACATTAAAAAGTGGAAAAAGTTCTGAAATGATTTATCTTTGTCTCATTTTTTTACAGCACAGAAACTTGACATTTTAACAGGGATGTGTAGACTTTTTATATCCACTATAGGTGATAGATCAATGTGTTGCCGTGTCTTCTTAGAGGCCTCCTCCTGGTCGGATGAATCTGAGTGGTCTGAAGCCGACTCCACTGGTGATACAGGTTTAGCCACCTTAGGTGCAAAGTGCTTGCGAATGCCCTTGGCTGAGGGAGTCCTCTTACTCTTCTTCATTGCTTGTCTTTGGTGCTTTGCACCCTCCAAAAAGCTTTAAGATTCTTCTTTTTCCCTTCTGCCTGTAGGCCGTTTAGATGCCTATAGTAGCACTATATCGCCTTCAGCTAGTCAGTTCTCACATGGATCTCACATGGATTAGAGTTTGATTGCTTGTCAGTCGGGGCTCCTTATATGGGGGCTTTTACATCTCTTGGTGAAATGGATCACCTTGGCCTTTGTAGCTTATTGCAGAGTTTAGCATGTGGTATGCTGACAGCCCAGCTCTCATATTGCAACTCTGCTGTAGTTTTGCTATGTGGACACTTGGTGGCAGCTTGAGTCCATTAAAGTCCCATATAGCTGTCTCTCAGTGTAATTTAAAAGTTTTGACTGTATAAGTACTGGATGTTTCCAGAGCCGGGGTTATTAATGTCTCTCTTTAGTGACCCCAAATTTGCAGGGTTTTTAGTAGCTGTAATGTTGCAGTCTCATCTGAGCTATCCGGGAATAGTAAAGTCTTTTGTTAGTGATACTTAATTCGTAGTGTTTTTGATGGTGACAGATTTGTCTTTTCTGTGCTCTCCCAGGTCTATAAGAAGGAGATGTACAGCTATACTGTGGCCCTTTTTTTGTGTTAGGGTACAACTTCACAAAATATAAGTGATGTCTTGGCTCAATGTGCAGTTATATCTCTTCTTAAAGTTCAGGGTTACTGAGCTGGGTATAGCTGGACATAGTTGGGCAGTGGCCAGTGGCCTGGCTGGGCAGTGGGGTACAGTTCTGAGCCTTAAGGTGGGTTTCTGGACTTTGTTGTTAGTGGTTTTAGTGTTTTGGGGGGCTTAATTGCTGGGTCTGAGCCCACCTTGCTGCGCCACAAAATGGCGGCCGCTTTTTCGCAGGCTTTTCTTCCTCTGTCCCGACGCTCTCTTCTTATCCCCCCTAAGGCCCTCTCTTTTCTGCCCCGGCTTGGGGTCCTTGCCCCTGACCTTGCCTCCCTTGTCTCCTGGGGTCTAGCGCGTTATACAGAGCCCCTCTGCCCGTCCGCTTACCACACAGGGAAGATGGCGGCCGCCTCTTCGCCTCCTCGTTCCCGCCACTCTCCTCTTCTCTTCCGCCACCGGGCGTCTCACCGCTGGGCCTCCGCTTCTCTCTCACCCTTCTCCAGACGGTTCTGTGGCTCTGCGGTGAGTCTGGGGTGCTGTGTGGCTCTCGCGGGCCTCTTGCCTGGCTCCTCCGCCTCTCAGCTCCCAGTCTCCTTCCGCCGGCTGGTCTCACCTCGCGGGGGTCCGGGATGTTCCCTCTTGGTGTCCCCCAATGCTGCTGGGGCTCCCTCAGGGTCTGTTCCGAGGTCTCCGGGCCTTTTAGGGCATTTATAAGCCCTTTCTTAGGGATCCACAGCGGAGCTCTCCCGAAACACGTCCACTTGCTCCGGACGTTGGCTCCGCTCCCAGGATAAACAACTATTTAACGTATTATTATTACTATTATTAAAAGTTTTTAAGGCAGTGATAATCAATAGGTGGGCGGGTTAGAAGTTGGAACTTTAGCCACTTATGACCACTATCATATTTTTTTTTTTAAGTTTATCCAGAAGCATCTAAATCTTATACTATGTTATCTGGTACCTGCCTTCTCCCTGAATTTCCTTCACAATGTAATATTCCTATTCCCTTTGTGTCATTATATTCAAGTATTTAGGTGTGTACATTCAAAACTGTTCCAGACCTTGACTTCATTTCCAGACCTTGGGCGTCTGAGACTCTTAACCTTTTTATTATCTACAAAGAAATACAAAAATGTATAATAACGTTTTTTTTTTTTTTTAACAAGTGTTAAACCATATTAAGCTTTTTAATTGTCATGTATGCAGTAATCACATATAATAGTTGTCAAACTACAATTCGTTGTCATGCTTTGCGAGCCGCATTTGGGGAGGTGGAGGCTCAAAGGCACCTCACACGCAGTTAAAAACACACGCGCACGACTTAGAAAAAAAAACAACCTCGGAACCAACCTTAACGTGACAAACACCCACACGCACGAAAAATACGACCATAAAGGCCGAACCGCGCGCACCTAAAAACAGTCAAAACAAATCAAATACTCACAAAAAATACATAAAAAGCTTACCCATAGCAAAAAAGGGGGGGGGGGGGGCATCCAGGACCTCTGAAAGTGTAGTTACACCTCCATTTAAGTCTAAAATTCCGAGTTCAGACACATGAAAATCCCCTAAGCAGGAGAAAAAATGGCCGCCGAAAAAATTGAAAACAAGGCTCAAAGCCCAGCCACGTACAACTTACCCAAGAAGGGATCCGAGATAAGCTCGGAAATCCCTGCTGCAATGAAAATTCTAAATTCCAGCGTTACGGGTCCTTAAAGGACCTGTTATAAAAGAAAACAAATATATACTATCACCCTGTCACTCATGGGGGTCAATACAGGCCCCCATAAGCACTTAATTAACCGCCTCACTCCTGGGGGTCAATACAGACCCCCATAAACCCCTAATTAACCCTGTCACTCATGGGGGTCAATATAGACCCCCATAAGCCCTTCATTAACCCTATCACTCATGGGGGTCAATACAGACCCCCATAAGCCCTTCATTAACTGTGTCAATCATGGGGGTCAATATAGACCCCCATAAGCCCTTCATTAACCCTGTCACTCATGGGGGTCAATACAGACCCCCATAAGCCCTTCATTAACCCTGTCACTCATGGGGGTCAATACAGACCTCCTTAAGCCCTTCATTAACCCTGTCACTTATGGGGGTCAATATAGACCCCCAAAAGCCCTTCGTTAACCCTGTCACTCATGGGGGTCAATACAGACCCTTATAAGCACTTCATTAACCCCCTCACTCATGGGGGTCAACATAGACCCCCATAAGCCCTTCATTAACCCTGTCACTCAGTAGGGGTCAATACAGACCCTTATAAGCCCTTCATTAACCCTGTCACTCATGGGGGTCAATATAGACCCCCATAAGCCCTTCATTAACCCTGTCACTCATGGGGGTCAATACAGACCCCCATAAGCCCTTCATTAACCCTGTCACTCATGGGGGTCAATACAGACCTCCTTAAGCCCTTCATTAACCCTGTCACTTATGGGGGTCAATATAGACCCCCAAAAGCCCTTCGTTAACCCTGTCACTCATGGGGGTCAATACAGACCCCCATAAACCCTTAACTAACTCCGTCACTCAGGAGGGTCAATACAGCCCCCCATAAGCCCTTAATTAACCGCCTCACTCATGGGGGTCAATACAGCCCCCAATAAGCCCTTAATTAACCCCCTCACTCATGGGGGTCAATACAGACTCTCATAAGCCTCTATTTAACCCCATCAGTCCCATAAGGGTATATTAAGACCATTATGGGCCTGTTACAACCCAACATTAACCACATAAGTGCCATGACAGTCCTCAAGGACCATCATGACACTAAGTATAAACACTACATTGCACTATACCCCCCAAATAAAACATTAAATATCAACTAAACAGCCTCTACACTAACATATTAACACCTACACTACCTACCCCCTAATAACCCCCACCACACTAATTACAGAAAATAAAAAAGCCTAAAGTCACAAAAAATAAAAAAAGGAACATTACAGAAAATAAAAAAAAACACATTACAACCCCCCACCCCACTACAGATAAAAAAATTACACACCTGAAAAGGAAATACATATAATACATACAATACATACAATACATACAAATACATACAATACATACAATATAATACAATACAAATACATACAATACATAATACAATACAATACATACAATATAATACAATACAATTAAATACAATACAATACAATACACCTCTATCTAATATACAATACATCCTATATATCTAATATACATTCCCCAATCTATCTAAATAAATACCATAAAATAATATACATCCTATCTATCTTATATACATCCCCCAATCTATCTAAATACCACAATCTAATATACAATACATGCTATGCTATCTATATAAAACACATACCCCTAGCTAACATACAATAAATGCTATCTATATAGAAAATAATTCTAAGCTAAAATAAAATAATATAAAAGACCACTTGCCTTTGCAGATGTCCATTCAGATCAGGCACGCAGGGAAAAAAAAAATTAGTGCAACACATTTAAAGTAAATAAATAAACATTCTAAACATTCTAAATATTCTACTCACCTTTCCGGCATGTCCCGTCCTTATTCTTTTACCCTTCTCCGGCGCGTCACCTGTTAAAAAAAACATAACATTAATACACATACATAAACATAAAAACAAAATAAAATAAACATAATCTACATTGTACTTACCTCCTCACGATGTCTCTGGCCTCCTCTTCTGCCACGCCCTGTAAAAAAAAAAAAAAATACTCACATCCGCACTCACAGACATCCCCGACGCTAATGAGGCTCCCGGAGACTTTTCTGGAAGAAAATAGGCAATGGCGCCTTCTGATTGGTTGAAATCGCTGTCTATCAAATTCACCCAATCAGGGTGATTGGCTGGAGGCAGCTGCGCATTCTGATTGGTTGCACTGACAATAGCCAATCACAATGGAATACACCCCCACGTACTGATTGGTGAAGGCATTTGCGCCTTCTCATTGGCTATTGACAATGTCAATCAGTATTACAGCCAATGGGAAGGCGCAGATGTCTTCACCAATCAGTACGTGGGGGTGCATCCCATTGTGATTCGCTGATGGCAATAAAGCCTTCGGATTGGTTCAAATAAAGATTGACAGGTGCGTTATCCAATCAGGGGTGTATCCCTTTCTCATTGGTTCACAATTGTCGTCTTCTCATTGGCTGAATTTGATAGACAGCGTTTTCAGCCAATCTGAAGCCGCCATTGCCAATTTTATTCTGGAACACTCCGTAGGAAGCTCATTAGCGTCGGAGACATCCGCCAGGACGGATGTGTGTTGTTTTTTTGTTTTTTTTAAAGAGCGCAGAGGCTTCCGGGGCACAACACGAGGAGGCAGGAGACATCGCGGGGAGGTAAGTACAATGTAGATTGTGTTTATTTTACTTGGTTTTATGTTTATGTATGTGTGCTAATGTAATGTTTATTTTTAACAGGGGCCACGACGGTGAAGCAAAGATGGACGTGACATGCTGGAAAGGTAAGTAGAATAATTAGAATATTTCAAATGTTTATTTATTTTATGTAAACGTGTTGTATTAATTTTTTAAAATCTTTTTTACCCTAGGTTGGTGATCTGAAGAAACATCTCAAAGGTAAGTGGTCTTAATTATTTTATTGTAGCTTAGAATTAGGGTTGCTATATTGAGATAGCATGTATTGTATATTCGATAGATAGGGGGATGTATAGTACATAGATAGTATTTATTGTATATTAGATAGATAGGGGGATGTATATTAGATAGATAGTATTGTATATTTGATAGGGGGATTTATATTAGATAGGGGGGTGTATATTAGATAGGGGTGAATTGTATTGTATTTGATTGTATTGTATTTGATTGTATTGAATTGTATGTATTGTATTGTATTGTATGTATTATATGTATTTCCTTTTCAGGAGTGTCATTTTTTTTTTCTGTAGTGGTGTGGGGGGGGGGTTGTAATGTATTTTTTTATTTTCTGTAATGTTCCTTTTTTTATTTTTTGTGACTTAGGTTTTTTTTCTGTAATGTACATTTTTTATTTTTGGTGATTTAGGTTTTTTTATTTTGTGTAATGTAGATTTTTGATTCCTTTAGTTTTTTTGATTTCTTTAATTACAGTGGTTGGGAGTTTTTTTTTAGGGGGTTAGTAGGTAGGTAGTGTAGGTGTTAATAGGTTAGTGTAGATGGCGTTTAGTTGATATTTAATGTTTTATTGGGGGGGGGGGGTAAGGTGCAGTGTAGTGTTTATACTTAGTGTCATGATGGTCCTTGAGGACCGTCATGGCACTTATGTGGTTAATGTTGGGTTGTAACAGGCCCATAATGGTCATAATATACCCTTATGGGACTGATGGGGATAAATAGAGGCTTATGAGAGTCTGGATAGACCCCCATAAGTGACCGGGTTAAAATGGTGTAGTGCTTACACTTTGGGTCATGAGGGTCCTGGATGACCCTCATGGCACTTATAGTGTTATTACATGCGTTCATTAGTGTGTTAGAGGGGTCTATATAGTTGAGGCACACAGTAAACTCACACTGTGTGGCAAACAGCATTTCAACACTTTCTTTTATTGACCATCATTTTTTGATGGGCAAGTCGCTAGTAATATTATAATACATGAAATTTGTATGAATACGTATTGTGAACCATTACATAAAGGTTTCTAACATGCAACTTATGTTGTAAACAGTGGTGAATGAATTATTTTTAACAATACTAACATCAATAGGTTAAGTTTGTATAAATGAGTATTTTAAACCATTACAGAATGCTTCTTAATATGCAACTTGTAGTTAAAGTACTGGTAAAGAACATAGGTATTGAATCCAGAGGATGGCAAACCGTAAAACCCCCCATTGAAACTGAACCAATTGTATCAAAGGGGGAAAAAATTAATTCCTCCCTGACCCCAGTAACTGGCGATCGGATTACTACCTGGATGAGTTATTATACATTTAAATTTGTAACAAATGATTATGCTGCTACTGACATAAATCCTTAATAACATTCAATAAAACTACTTTTCAAACATTGTAAAATACAATGTTAACAATGCAAACATTAACGAAAGGTAATAACATTTAAAATTAAATTAGTTAAAAATATAGTGATCTTGAATACTGAATCTAGAGGAAGGCAAATCCCCCAAAAAATATTAGATAGGGGTGAATTGTATTGTATTTGATTGTATTGTATTTGATTGTATTGAATTGTATGTATTGTATTGTATTGTATGTATTATATGTATTTCCTTTTCAGGAGTGTCATTTTTTTTTTCTGTAGTGGTGTGGGGGGGGGGTTGTAATGTATTTTTTTATTTTCTGTAATGTTCCTTTTTTTATTTTTTGTGACTTAGGTTTTTTTTTCTGTAATGTACATTTTTTATTTTTGGTGATTTAGGTTTTTTTATTTTGTGTAATGTAGATTTTTGATTCCTTTAGTTTTTTTGATTTCTTTAATTACAGTGGTTGGGAGTTTTTTTTTAGGGGGTTAGTAGGTAGGTAGTGTAGGTGTTAATAGGTTAGTGTAGATGGCGTTTAGTTGATATTTAATGTTTTATTGGGGGGGGGGGTAAGGTGCAGTGTAGTGTTTATACTTAGTGTCATGATGGTCCTTGAGGACCGTCATGGCACTTATGTGGTTAATGTTGGGTTGTAACAGGCCCATAATGGTCATAATATACCCTTATGGGACTGATGGGGATAAATAGAGGCTTATGAGAGTCTGGATAGACCCCCATAAGTGACCGGGTTAAAATGGTGTAGTGCTTACACTTTGGGTCATGAGGGTCCTGGATGACCCTCATGGCACTTATAGTGTTATTACATGCGTTCATTAGTGTGTTAGAGGGGTCTATATAGTTGAGGCACACAGTAAACTCACACTGTGTGGCAAACAGCATTTCAACACTTTCTTTTATTGACCATCATTTTTTGATGGGCAAGTCGCTAGTAATATTATAATACATGAAATTTGTATGAATACGTATTGTGAACCATTACATAAAGGTTTCTAACATGCAACTTATGTTGTAAACAGTGGTGAATGAATTATTTTTAACAATACTAACATCAATAGGTTAAGTTTGTATAAATGAGTATTTTAAACCATTACAGAATGCTTCTTAATATGCAACTTGTAGTTAAAGTACTGGTAAAGAACATAGGTATTGAATCCAGAGGATGGCAAACCGTAAAAACCCCCATTGAAACTGAACCAATTGTATCAAAGGGGGAAAAAATTAATTCCTCCCTGACCCCAGTAACTGGCGATCGGATTACTACCTGGATGAGTTATTATACATTTAAATTTGTAACAAATGATTATGCTGCTACTGACATAAATCCTTAATAACATTCAATAAAACTACTTTTCAAACATTGTAAAATACAATGTTAACAATGCAAACATTAACGAAAGGTAATAACATTTAAAATTAAATTAGTTAAAAATATAGTGATCTTGAATACTGAATCTAGAGGAAGGCAAATCCCCCAAAAAACAGTGAAACTTGGTCAATTGTTTCAAAGTGGGCAAAAAAATGAATTCCTTCCTGACACCATTAACTGGCGATCGGATTACTCCCTGGATCAATACTCTCTATCTAATGAAACATTAAAATTCTCCAACAAATGATTGATTATCCTCATACTAACATTAAACATTAATTACATAGAATGAAACAACTTTTGAGTCCTTTGAAAACAGAATTTTAACATTACAAACATGAACTATTATTCCAAGACATTTCATTGTTTATTTGTTTTGTATGTCAAAGTGGTTCCCTTTAAAAGGGCCCAGCAAACTTGTATTTTGTCTATGGGATACAACCACTGTTGTTTTTTTTTATTATTCGTAATTCGTAGTTGTTGAAATAGTGGTCCTCTAAAGAGAGGCCGCCAGACATCAAAGTTTGTCCACGGGTTATAATCACTGTTCTCTAAATTGCACCTTTTTTTAGCTGCCAAATATGTGGTGGCATTCCAGATGGAGTTAATGAATTAATAAATTCAGTTGAAAAGTTTGTCTGAGTTTCTTTGTCATCACTAAGTACACAATCTGCACTGTGATAATTTTTTTGTGGTGCATCTATTAATTTTAATATTTCATTATTCAGAAGCAATGCATCTTTATTTTTGGATGTTAATTTTACTTTGGTTGCAAGCTCTGCATAATCCTCGTTATTTATTGTATTTTAGAATTTAGCCGATATAATGTACTGTTTGCAAATCATTTGCAATGGAATTTCCACAGTATCATCGGGTAAATTATGTATTTGTTCTGTTTTTCCTTCTCCAATTTTGATGAGCCACTCATTGAATTAATTTTGTCCTTGTGATCTCATATTTTTTTCTAATTTGAAGTGAGGAAAGAGCTTACATAGTGTACTTGACTTGATACATGGATCTGGCAGATTATGATTTGCACAATTTAACCCATGAGAGAGAAAGACCTCTTGAATTTCAATTAATGCTTTTAATTCTGCAATAGGCTCATTGTATCGTTGCAAAAAGTCTTCAGACATATTTGTTTTAAATTTGTCCCACAAAGCTAATCCATTTGGATAATTTGAGAAGATGCAAATAAATGCAAATTGTTCTCTCATCTGCCGTGGCATTTGACACAGTGCCGCTTCTTCTTGACATCTTTCCCATTCTGTATCATCAGCCAGGAAGTTTCTGTGTCGCGCAGCTAAATTAAATGTGTCATAAACAGTTTTCAACTGTTCAAAACTTTGTGCACCAGGAACATTTAAAAGGAGTAAACGTAAGCACGTCAAGGTCTCTTTGACTTACAGTGTAAATTCTAGTTAATTTTATTACCACGTTGCTTCTGGTGCACTTACATAGCGAGCATCTACATGAGATGCAAGTTCATCATGTAATAACCCAGTTTGTTCTGGATTTTCTGCAATTTTGACCACTACAGTTGCTGCATCATAGCCTTTGTAAATATATTTGTAGACATATTTAATGGATTTTATAGAAGTGCAAGCTTCCACATTAATGTGTGCATTATACTTCAAGAGCAAATGTGGATTGTATGGCACCACATAACTGTTAACAACTTTTTTCCCCACAAATAATGACATTTTGGCCTTCTCTTCTATATAATGGATAGCCATCACAATTAACATCTACTGTATAAGCTTTTGGAAATTCTTTAGTGCATTTTTTATTTTCCATACATGGTGATTGTGGATTAATATCTCCACATGGTCCATGAATCATGCGATGAGTTACAATCTCATATAGTCTACCATGTATTTCTGGATCTGGTAGTTTAGCAATGGTCACTGAATCCACTTTATCACCAGTATCCAATTTATATTTTTCTTGAAGGATTATAAGCATATGTGCATGTGGAAGGCCTCTTTTTTGAAATTCTATGGTATATACATAAGCCAGACATTTGCCAAATAACTTAGTTATGGTAATGTCACGTATTAATTCAGTTAACTTGATTTTGAAGACTCTTGCCACCAAATCTGACTATTTCTGATACGTACTTTTGAATTTGGGTAACTGTCAAGTGTTAATTTGGGTTGCCATCCAGCTTCCCCATTGGGGGAAAAAAATGGATATGTCATTGGATCTAAATTAGTACTTAAGATACTTATGTTGATGTAAGGTTGCTCCTCATTTCTGGGATATATTCTCATGTCCCTTTGAAATGGTGATTCTCCCTCATCATTTTGAAAGACCATTGCAACCTCATTTGATGTTGGTAAGTTGTAACATAGTTTATCCGTATGGTGATCTTTTTTAAGAACCATATTGACTTTTGGGATTGGTAACTGATGTAATTCTGCATGTATTGTTTGTTCTTGTTATATTTCTGACATTTTTTTATAGGCTTTAATGTGTGGATTTTGGGCCATAATTTTATCAAGCTCTATAAACACAATGGGTAAGCTTTTTTTTTATTTTCTGGAAGCTTCATATGTTGTTCAACAGCTTCCATTGTATCTATGACATATAGTTGAGTTGAGCAAATTTTCTTTGCTCCCCTTCTTCTGGATGTAAATGAGAAGTACAATGATAAATTTGTCCTTGCACTTTGAAACAGTAAGGGCCATGTCCTGCCACATTACCAGCTAATGTTGCACCCATAGATGCAAAGGATATGGCACTATTATAGGATCTTATGTTTGTTTTGAAATGTTTGTAATTAGGGAAAGTAAGCTCAGTCATAATGCTTTTTAAATATGTTGGGAAGTGTTGTCTTCATGGAAGTCTTACCTTGCCGTTTTGACAGCAACTAACGAACTGGCCATCTCTGGTTCTTTCCTGTTTGAAATGATAAGCCCCACAAAACTGACAGCCAATATTTATATTACCACAATTATGAACCTCTACTACTAAAGATTTACATAAAGGAAAATTGTGAGAACATATATCAATGTGACTAAATCCTCATTAGAATTCTTATCTGATTGTTCAGCAACATTTTCTAAATGCTTTTGTTATTTAGTAGCCTTCTTGGACTTGGATGTAAGTTTGTTAGCCGCTAATATTTTGCTTGCAAATACCCCCTCCCCCTCTTTCTTTTTGTCGTCTAATTTCATTCTGCTCAGGCGTCTGTTGATCTGCCCATGTTTTTTGACGTTGTCTAGTTTCATGCCATTTCTTTTCCTGTTTCTTTTTGGTATCTGCCATATTAATCTGTAAATAAAAGCAGTACAAGTCCATTTTCTGTTTTCTTTATTTGTAAATGCACTTTTTGTTATTTTGTTGTCGATATTTTTTCTTCTATCCTGTTTTGTGTGCACCACTGTTTGCATTATGGGGTTAGCTTTCTGGGGTTACACTTAACAGGTTAGTTAGGTTAGAGTCTATGTTGTGAAAGGCACACCACAAACATAGGTCCTTCTATTCTGTATGTGTTAACAGCATTTCTTGTATTATCCTGTTTAGTGTGTGACAGTGTTGTCATTATGGGTTGAGTTGTGTTTTTTTGTGCGCTACTGTTGTCATTAGGTTTTTAGGGTATGGAGTTGGCCTTAGAGGTTTGCGCCCTTAAAATAGTATGTATTCTTATTGTTATTTCCTGTTTTGTGTGCAGTACTGTGGGCATTAGGGGTTTGGGTTATGTTTTTTTGTGTGTTTTTTTTGGTATAGTGTTTTTCATGGGGCAATGTTGTCATTAGGGGTTTACGGATATGGGATTAAAGTGTTAGTTAGGTTGCAGTACATTTCTACAAAGGCAGACACAAAACAGGATAGGTTCTGCCATTTTATGTGTGTAAACAGCAGTACTTCATGTATTTCTTTTTGTAACTTGTAATACTGTACCTCTTTTCTTCAATGTATTGTGCCTAATCTGCTGTAGCGATCATGAGAGTCTTCAGGCAGTGTCTATCGAGAATTACAGAGAGAGATGCAAATGTTAAAATAACATTTAAATCAATTTGTTTTTGTAGTAAGAGCATAAAAAACAGTATATATACTTTGAATTTGTATGTATTCAGAGAGGTTTAGCTTATGGGGTTAGGCTTAAAGAGTGGTGCATAGAAAATAGAATAGATCCTTCTATTTATTATGTTTTAAGAACATTTGTTTTAGTATCCTGGTTTGTGTGCACCACTGTTGTCATTAGATGTTTACGTAATGGAGTTAGGCTTAGAGGTTGGGGCACAGAAAACGGGATATATTTTACCACTTTATATGTTTTAACAACATTTGTTGTAGTATCCTGTTTTGTGTGCGCCTCTGTTGGCATTAGAGGTATAGGTTATGGGTTAGGCTTAGAGGTTGGTGCACAGAAAACAGGATATATACATTGATTTAGTATGTGTTAACAACATTTGTTGTAGTATCCTGTTTTGTGTATGCCACTGTTGGCATTAGGGGCTTAGGATCCTTTTTGTGTGTTTGTTTTGTGGTATCATCTTTTGTGTGTGGCACTGTTGGCATTAGGGTTGTAGGTTATGGGGTTAGGCTTAGAGGGTTAGTTAGGTTGCAGTGCATTCTGACATTGGTGCACACCAAAAAGGATAGATCTTTTTTTTTTTTTTTTTTGTTATACTGTACCTGTTGTGTTGAATTAGTTGCCTATAAATGACAGAGCTACCCCTGCTACCAATCTTCCTGCAACACTCTTCAGGCAGTGTCTGTTGAAAATTAGAGACAGAAATGCAAATGTTGAAATAACTTTTCTTTTTTGGGGGGGAATAAGACCATAGTATTTTTGTTAAGCAAATGTATTTTTGTACATTACCTGTTGGGTTTAATTTGTTGTCTGTAAATTTCTTCAGATTTTACAAGCTGCCTTACACCGTGCAGTGCTGCAAATTAGTCAGTGAATCTTTTCTATATTTCTAAAAGTTTTAGGGTAAAATATTTAAAGTTTAATAAGTCATTTTAAGAAAAAGTATATATAGAACAAACTAGTTCCGCCGCAAAAACAGAAAATAAATTTAGCCTAATATTCCACTGTAAGTCTTATTGTAATATTACTTTTACTCATCTTACATAATGATCAATAAGATAATACAAAAACACTAAGATCAAACATAAATAATAATTGTTACTAAGTGATAAGATACTATGTTTAAGATATATCAGTTATGATATAAATAATTGTGAGTGAAAAAAATAAATATAAATTAATATAGTGTTCTAATCAGGGACACTTTATAGAATACATGTGATCCTAAATTATTTTGGCAAAACATCTTGGCATATGTGTACTATAAGCTGTGAAGATAACTAAGATTCGAAAAATAATACAAATACTGTGCAAAAAAATATGTATGCTTATTGGATAATAGTGTCTATAAGTGAGAACTTAAATATGTGTGTGATGATTAATGAACAATTGCAGGAAAAGTACTGACAAGCAGGAAAGCAAGATATTATATTAGTTAATCCACTCAGGATATAAATAAAGTACACTGCTTCTTACTAAGCATGACTATTATTGCATAGAGGGTGAAATGCAGTGGATGATTTATATATGCATAAATAGGTAATCCTCATATGCTTGGAGACCAAAAATCATAGGAATACCATATATTTATTATTAGGGTAAAAATAATTTTTAAATGAAATTTGAAGCACACACATACAACTAAAAACACTGGCTCAGAGATCAGTGATCACGGATTTGTCAGAGAAAAAAAGGGAATTAAATTACTGAATACATTTATTTAAAGCCCATAATGGACTGCAGATAACCCTCCTGGCTCAAGTAGCTGGTATTCAATAGGTATACCAAGTGTTACCCTTGTGAGGGAACCTTACCACCAGCTTCACATAAGTAAATAGGTAGATGGGTACAATACCGGAACCTCCTTAGCTCAGTCACATCACTTGCATGTTAAAGAGACACTCGCCTGACCGGTTTCGACAGTGACACTGTCTTTATCAAAGGCTGTGAGTGACACTGTTCAGGCAGAGTCTGTGGAAAATGCCCAAAAATGGAAATGTTGAAATGCAATATATATATTATTTTTTTGCTAAATGCATAATTTACCGTATATACTTGAGTATAAGCCGAGTTTTTCAGCCCTTTTTTTAAAGCTGAAAAGGGCCTCCTTGGCTTATACTCGAGTCACTACCCCGTGTCTCTCTTTAACCCCACGTGGCTCTCTTTAACCCCACGTGGTTCTTTCCCTCCCGCCCCATCCTCATCCTCAACCCCTCATCCTCCTCCTCACCCCCCCATCCACAACCCACCATCCCCAACCCCCACATCCTCATCCTAAACCCCCCTCCTCACTTTACCCCTCTAATTACACCCCCCTCTTCTCTTTCCCTCACTTACCTTCCATCTGCAGCAGCTCCTCCGCGCTCCTTCCGGCTGCGTCGGGACCCGGCATATGCTAATGACGTGAAGTCACATGTGTGTCACGTCATTAGCTTTGGCCGGGTCCCGACGCAGTAAGAAGGAGCGCGGAGGAGCAGCTGCAGATGGAGATGGAAGGTAAGAGAGGGGAACGTGAGATGGGGAGGTAATTAGAGGTGTAAAGTGAGGAGGGGGTTTAGGATGTGGTGGGGGTTGATTAGGGAGGTTAAGGAGGGAGGAGGAGGGTTGAGAAGGGAGGTTGAGGATGAGGAGGGGGGTTGAGGATGAGGAAAGGGGTTGAGGATGGGGGTTAAGGGAGGAGGAGGGAGGTTGAAGATGAGGAGGGGGGTTGAGGAGGGAGGTTGAGGAGGGAGGAGGGGGATTGAGGAGGTGGGTTAAGGATGAGGAGGGGGGTTGAGGTGGGGGGTTGAGGAGGGAGGTTGAGGAGAGGGGTTGAGGAGAGGGGTTGAGGAGGGGGGTTGAGGAGGGGGGTTGAGGAGGGTGATAAGGGAGGGGGAGGGAAAAAGACCCAGGGAAGGGAGGAGAAAGGAAAGAGACACAGGGAATGGAGACGTGGGGAAGAGACACAGGGAAGGGAGAGGGGGGAAGAGACACAGGGAAGGGAGAGGGGGAAGAGACACAGGGAAGGGAGAGGGGGGAAGAGACACAGGGGAGGGAGAGGAGGGGAACAGACACAGGGGAGGAAGAGGGGGGAGAGACATGGGAGGGAGAGGGGGTAAGAAACACAGGGGAGAGACAGGTGAGACACAAGAAAGGGGCACAGAGGGCACACAAGAGGGGGGCAAAAGAGGGACACAGGGGCAGCACATTTTTCACCCTCGGCTTATACTCGAGTCACTACGTTTTCCCAGTATTTTGTGGTAAAATAGGTGCCTCGGCTTCTACTCAGGTCGGCTTATACTTGAGTATATACGGTATGTTTTAAAATGTCTTAATAAAAACTATGTTCTTGTTTTAATTTCTCCTTTTGCAATCTACAGCATTTTACCCCACGTAAATATTTATCTGTCTTTGAAATGTCACTATACTTGAATAATGTCTTTTAATTGCTTCTGTACATTGACAATATTTGAAAGGCAATTTCAATTCGGGACTTAGAAAAAAAACATTACGAGCTCGCAAAAATACAACCTTAACGCCCGAACCAAGCGCACATAAAAACATTAGAAACATAATAAACACACGACAAATATATAAAAAGCTTACCCAAAGCAAGGGGGGCACCCAGGACCTCTGCAAGTGAAGTTACACCTCAATTTAAGTCCAAATGTAAGAGTTTAGACACATGAAAAGCCCCTAAGCGAGAGAAAAAATTGCCACCGAAAGAAACGAAACCAGGCTACAGGACCCTAAACACGCAAAACACCACCAAGCACATACAGATTTTCCAAAAAGACGTACAAGGTCCAAGATACACTATTAACAACGACGCTAAATCATCCACAGCCGCGTACCACGTACACATTAGCCGCAATTTTACAACACTATCTTACACAATGCGGAAGTACACAGCTACCCTAACGGATTTTCCTCGCGCATGCACACTATTTACACTACACATTGACACTGACACTTACACATCAGCTCCACAACAGTGCAAACCGACATTGTATGCTGCAGGAACATCAAAACAGATTGTCAGCTCTTCAACACAATGCTTCCTGCATATATTACTTCAAAATAGGTAAAGTATATTAATTTGTTAATTATTTAATTAGCATACCAAAAACATATACACAAAACAAAAAAACACTCACAATAAACAAAAAAGCCATTCACTGCGCCACTCGCAACGACCGCCAACGCTGCTCATAGCACACAAAGCCTTGCAACAAGCGCAAAAAACACATCACCGCCAACAAAACAATAGCACCAAAAGCGCCTATCAGAAAAACAAATACAACTAACATCAGCCTCATAATGAGAGCTCAAGGCGCACATTGCGAGCCACGCAATGAGCGCCAAAGGCGCTCAATGCGAGGCTCACAATGAGCGCCAAAGGATCTCGGACCACCAACAAAATGACCAAACAGCATTACCTGCCTTACAATCTTATTGCCGTCATTTTTTTCTCGACCAAACAGTATTATCTGCCTTACAATCTTATTGTAATACCACCAGTGAAATGTCCAGTCATGCATGCTGTTCATCACCTGAGGAGAAATGTAGAAATTTCTGGAAAGTTTGCAGTATTTATTGACTGTGAGCTGAAGTAGAAACCGTTAGAACGCAATGCACATATGCTATTTGCGTACCAGCCGTCAATTTGCGTTACAGTCGCTATTTGGCGCAACGTAGGTACTTGTTGCATAGAAAATGGCCTCGATTTTGTATGTGCTACGTGCCACAGGATGTGTTTTACATGCCGCAGGATGTGTGTTACGTGCCGCATGAAGTGTTATTGAGTTTGGGTAAGTGTTCCGAGGAACGTGTTTTAATTTTACATGCTTAGCCTCGTTTTCTTCAGCCGACATTTTTTTTGTCGGGTAGACGATTTTTCAATCGCAAAACTGGTGAAATGCGACTTAAATTTGCAAGCAACCTCACTGACAGATGTCCTGGCTGTCCCCCCATACTGTGTGTGATGTTTTTAATGTATTTTTTAGTTTTTTTTTTGATGTGCGCGGTTCGGTTGTTAACTTTGTATTTTTTCGGCCTTGTATTTTTTCCCGCGGATCATTTTCTTTTTTATTTATGTTAGTCGTATTTTTTTTTTTTCTAAGTCCTGCGGGTCTTATTTTTTTTTTCGAAGACCCGCTTTCCTCCCGCTTTCCTTTGTAAAGTTTACGGGTCGAAATTTTTAAAGCCGATTTTTTTTTTAATTACTACGGGTCTCGCAGTGTGAATTCAATAATGAAGGTTTCTGTTGATCTGTAGTCCCGCGGCTTGTGGATTTCTGTTGAAGTGTAGAAGGGTCGTAGGGATAAGCGCCTATGGCGCTCATCTCCACCAGCGCAATGACCGCCTTTGGCTGTCACTGCCTAAGTTGTGTGGGGTCGTAGGGATGAGCTCCTACAAGCTCAAGGAGCGCCTTGGGAGAGACACAGGGCAGGGAGAGAGAGCGCACCCAAGAGCGCGAAACAATGTAAAATAAGAAGTATATGATACCGTCATTTTTTTTATTTTTTTTATTGGTTTTATAAAACATATAGACATACACAGAGTAAATATGACAATACTTAATATATACTTCATATATATATTGTACATTTAATACACAGATAAAGATGGGCTTCAGGAATAAAATTCTTGTTTTAATAAATGTACAATATTACATCCATACTCAACTTTCATTCTTTTACTGAGGTAAAAAAAAAAAAAAAGGCAAAACAAAAGAAAAAAAATCATTACTATCTTACATTTAAAATTAAATTAAAAAAAACAAGAAAAAAATCATGTTTCTGTATTCTTTTATATATTTTTCCCATATTGACCAATCTATAAATGTGTTACTTTTGATAGGGCCTATTTGAATCCAATCTTTTTCTAACTCGTAATTCCTTGTAATTATGTTTACCATCTCTGACCATGTGGGGATCTGGATATTTTTCCAATATTTCAAGATAAACTTTTTTGCTATCAGCAGAATATATGATACTAAATATTTAAGACCTGGGGTAGAGAGATCAATTTCTAAATGTAAAATCATCTGTTCTATATTGAATGATCCTTCTTGTCCTATTATTTTATTGATTTGTTGTTTATATTGATGCCAAAAAGGTTTAATTGTTTTGCACTCCCACCACATGTGATGGAGGGATCCCTGTTTATCACAGCTTCTCAAGCACTTAGATGGAGAGGTATTTTTCAAATCTGTTTAAATCTACAGGAGTTAGGTGCCATCTTTGAATGATTTTGAAGAAAATGTCATTATTTGATGGTCCTAAAGAAGATCTTTTCACCAATTTACATGCTTTGTACCAAGTATTGATTGTCCATTCTTTATTTAAATCTCTCTCCCAGGTCTTCATTCTAGTTGTTTTATCTAAACTTACAGAACTATAAACGATTTTTTGGCACCTTGAAATTAAATGGGTTTTATTTTTTGAGTGTACTAGTTTCTCAAATGGAGTTTGCTCATTCATATTATTAAATTTATAGCCTTTTTTTGATAGATCTTTTTGAATAATTGAGTAGTGTAACCAATTTAGGTTCTTAATATTTAACTTTTTCGATAGATTTTCCAAGCTAAGTAAATTTCCATTCATATATAAATCTCCCACTATTTTTATGTCATTCTTTTTATATACTTTATATACTATTATATATGTTGTTCACCCCCTCCATTAACTCAGTTGGGGCTCCTAATGATGGATTATTGAGTAAATTCAACCTTATTTTATTCTTATTCCAGAACTTTATCAGGTACTTAATACCTCTTGGTAATTTTGTTATCATACTTTTTTCTGGCTGTAAAAGCCAAATAATCGTATTTAGAGGAAATGGGTTAAAAAACTATTGTTCTATCTTATACCAAATCATTTTTGGATCTACATTATTCCATCCTACAACATGGGCCAAAGCTATTGTGTCATGGATATCGAATATCGAAAGGGGTTGCTAGGCCTCCTTCGACAAGGGATCTTTTAACTATTGATAGTTCTAGCCTGGGTTTTTCCCCTGGTAAAGGTATTTATTTATCATTTTCTGAAGATCTTTGAATATGTAATTTGGGACTAATGTATGTAATTCTAGGTATCATTGACATTTTTACTATTGCAATTCTCGCTCTCGCAATGGCTCTATAGACAGTACAAATAATAGAGGGGATAGTGGGCATCCTTGACGGGTGCCATCTGATATTACGAACTTCTCTGTTTCATAACCTATTCTAGCAATTAATGCCCTAGGGCATGTATATAAAGCACCTATGGCTTTCAATCCAAAGTTAGCAAAGCCAATCTTCAACAACACTGTTTTTAGAAAGTCCCATCTGACTCTGTCAAATGCTTTTTCGGCATTTAATGACAGAGCCAGCATGGGACTTTTATTCTTTTTAACATAGGATATTACGTCCATAAGTCACCTCGTGCTGTCTGAAGTTTGTCTTCCAGATATGAAGCTGGTTTGGTCTGGATGTATTCGCTTCCATATAATTGTATTTAATCTATATAGCTCTGGCAAAATCTCTCCTGTAGATTTTATTTAGTTAAACATATTATACAAATGAGTTACTTATTCTGTTGAGAAAAGTTTATAATAGTGGTTACCAAAACCATCTATTCCTGGTGCTTTGTTGATTTTTAATTTATTCATTACTGATATTATCTCTTCTCAAGAGATTACCTTATTTAGAAATTCTGAGTCTTCCTCTGATATTTTTGGTAGATTTATCTTTGATAGAAATATCTCGATTTGTGCTATATTAGGTTTTACAAAGCCCTTATTCAAATACAAATTGTATAGGTCCTTGTAAAATTTTAAGAAAATGTCTCCTATCGTTTTAGGTTGATAGTAAGGTTTTTATCAAAACCACAAAGTCTATTTTCTGTTGTTCTTTTTTTTCTTTAATTTATTTGCTAGGTATTTTCCAATTTTTTCACTCAAAAATGATGTTGTTGCTGAAAGCGCCACAATAATCTGTCTGCTTGGTTTTGTAGAATCTTTTTTACCTGGAGATTTATTTCATTGATACTATTAAGATATAATTTATTGGGGGTTAGTTTATTGTGCTTCTGTATGCTATCTAACTCCAAATACGGTTCTCTAAGTGTTTTATTAGATGTTTTCCTAATATTGGCTGTTTTAGAGATGATACCCTGAATTACGGCCTTGTGGGCACACCAATCAGTAGATAGAGAAATTGACGCATCTACATTCTCTGAAAAATACTTTTCGATTTCTTCTTTCATATCTTTAGTTTGTGTTTGATCTTTAAATATATAAGTTTCTATCTTCCATGGTTTTCTATTAGTATACTGTTGGTTGTCTTTAATACATAACGTGATCATAGAATGATCAGACCAGGAAACTTATTTTATGTCAACTGATTTGGCAATATTAATTGTAGAATAGTCTGAAAAAAAATAGTCTATTCTCGAGTATGAGTTGTGTCTTTTTGAAAAGAAAGTATATTCTCTACATTCTGGATTGAACAATCTCCAAACATTGTATAGTTCGTAACTCAATATTTCTTTATGAAATTTTTGTGCTATATTATTTATAGTTCTGTCTGATTTAAGTGGTTTTTCTGAAGTCCTATCTTTTTTTAAATTTATAATCATGTTATAGTCTCCACATAATATTGTTGCGCCTTTTTTTACCTTGTTAACCATCCTCAAAATCTTTTTCAGAAAATGTATTTGTTTCTTATTAGGGGCATATATATTAACTAAGGCTAGGTCGATATTGTTTATTTTCCCAATCCAAATAATGAAACGGCCTTCGGTGTCAATTATTTTGTGTTGTTCTTGGATTTTTAAAAGTTTACAAAAAATAATAGATACCCCTCCCGTTTTTGTTTTATAGCACGAGTCGATGGAATCTAAGTAGCTTTTATTTCTAAGTTTATATTCAGTATCCAGCCTCAAATGGGTCTCTTGGAAACAAATTATGTCTGTTTTATTTTTTTTAAAATTAGACATAATATTACTTCTTTTTTTGAGGGGAATTAAGACCCTGCACATTAACAGATACTATTTCAATCACCATCTCTCTTTCTTATTCACACATTCTCCTTTTATGTTGGGAACCTATTTCCCCCAAATCCCCTTCTATAGCGGGTATGTTGATTAACAAAGAAAATGATAGATCTTTCTTTTAAGGAGGCCGTCTTATTAACATTATCTTATATCATTGTACAATTTCAATACCTTTAATGTATTTTCTTATAACGTAGACAGATATAACCATATAACCCTTTGGTCCATAAGAATTTCCTCTAGAGGTAAATCATACATTATAGTAATCTTAAGACAAATTATCTTTAATGTATTTCTTAAATATGTTCTCTTTCTCTCTTTCAGAAAAGGAAAAGAGAATAGACAAAACAAAATAAAAAAAAGGGAAGGGGGAGGACGAGAATCAATGTTTCGTTTATCTTCAACCAAGACTTTTGTGCCCTTTGGGTAACATTTTTTTTTGGGGGGGGAATCAGGTGAAATAGGATTATATAAGATATTCTTTGAGTCGTATAGAACACTAGAGGAAATTCACATCTAATATATTTGTAATTATAATTGTTTTAATTCATTATTGTGTAAATTAACTCCCAGTGATCCAGTTATAACTAACTTACTAACAAGAAAGTATGTTTTAGTGCTAAGTCCCCTTAACTCTTTACAGACCTACTGCCCGTTGCTCTGGTCCATCCACCATGACCGCATATTCTTTTAGTCATGCAAAATAGAAGAGAGGAAGGGGGAGAGAGAGAAAAAGAGTTTTTTCCTTAATATTGTGTGACGTCTATTGTATTTATATTTACTTTGTTTTATTTTAGTTTTATATACCCATATATTTTCTTTGTGTTAATTATAGTGTCCACAAAAGTAACTGACCTATTTTCTAATTATAAAGTTCTTATGTGATACAGTCATTTATGACAGGCAAGTTAATTAAATAGAGAGAGTGAGAAACAGCGCCAGGAGAGACAGGACAGAGAGAGGGAGAGAGACAAAGGACATAGCTAGAAAGCGCACCCAGAGAGCGAGAGAGCAAGCGCATAGAGAAGGAGCACAGACGATTCAAAATAACATTCTATGATACCTTCATTTATGACAGGCAAGTTACTAGTGTGTGTGTGTGTGTATATATATATATATATACTAGCGAATTGCCCGTCAAAAAATGACGGCAATGAAATTGTAAGGTAGCTAATGCTGTTTAGTGTGTAATAATGAAATATATAATACATTAATAAATGAATATACTTTACCTATTTTAAAGCATTGTGTGGAAGAGCTGTGAATGTGTTTTGATGTTGCTGCAGCATTAGTGGTGTGGATCTGCTGTGTAAGCGTGCTGAATGTGTGCAGTGTAACACTGTGCGTGCGCGAGCCCAAACCGTTGTCGTGTACTTCCGCATTGGCGTCAAATGGCGAGTAATGTGTGTTATACGTTTGTATCGGAATATCCGTAGGTGTTTTGTGGTGTTTTGCGAGTTTCTTGTGGTGTTTTGCGAGTTTAGAGTGCTGTAGCCTCGTTTTCGTTTTGTTCGGCGGCCATTTTTTCTCTCGCTTCGTTTTTTTTTTAGTCTCTAAACTGTTTTATTTGAAGTAAAATCGAGGTGTAAGTTGTATTTTTGAGGTGCTGGGTGCTCCCTCTTGGTGTAGGTAAGTTTTTTATGTATGTGGTGTGTGTATGTATTGTGTTTTACATTTTGTAATGTTCGCGAGTTGCGTCCGAGTGTTGCGAGTCCGTAATGTGTGTGAACGTGTGTCGTATGTTGTTTGCGAGTGTCGTAATGTGTGTGTCGTACTGTTTGGGTTGCGACGTGAAGTTTGCGAGGGTCGCAGTTGCTGGCAAGGAGCGCCTTCGGCGCTCCATGCCAGCAACTGCGGCCCTTGCTTTGCGAGGTCCTCAGGTGCTGGCATGGAGCGCCTACGGCGCTCCATGCCAGCAACTGAGACCCTCGGGCAGTGCCCTCGCTACGCGAGTCGCGGCCCTCGCTTTGCGAGGGCCGCGACTCGCGTAGCGAGCCCGCAGCGTTAGCAACAACTCGTACGCTCACAACTATATATGTGATATATATATATATATATATATATATATAAATATATATATATATGAGAGAGAGAGAAACAGCGCAACAGCACCAGGAGCAAATAGAGAAGGCAATTCAAGATAAAATTTGATGATACAGTCATTTGACAGGCAAGTTCAAGTTACTAGTATATATACAGAGAGAGAGAGGGAAACAGCCCAACAGTGACAGCACCGGGAGCAAGAGAGACACAGGACAGAGTGCACATAGAGCACCAGAAGGCATGCGCACAGAGAAGGAGCACAGACAATTCAAGATAACATTCTATAATACTGTCATTTATGACAGGCAAGTTCAAGTTACTAGTATATTTAGAGAGAGAGCGCACTTAGGAGCAGGGAAGGGTTTCTAGGAGTAAGGAAGGAAGTCCACTGTACTCTAATGTACTTTGTAAAAATGTCATGTAAAATGCTGGTGCTTTATAAATAAAGCATGATAATGCATTATACTATGGAATAATATTTAGAATTTTAGGAATGGCTCCCAGCATCATGAGATATTTCCACCCCTGAAAATATATATAAATAAATTAATTAAAACTATCGCACAAAATATTTATGTGTAAATGTTTCCACTACGTGGTGTCTGAATACAAATAAAGTGTCTGAATACAAATAAAGTTATGTAATGTGATATTCTAATTAATATAGAGGGAAATATTAATATCATTCTTCTGTCCTCCTCTCGTCACCTCCTCTCATACCTGCCTTCAGGACTTTTCTCGTGCTGCCCCTATTCTTTTGAACTCCTTGCCTCGCTACACTAGACTATCCTCCTGCCATAAATCATTTAAGTCCTCACTAACAACTCATCTATTTAAAGAATCGTATCACCTTCAGCTGTAATTTACCCAATACCTATATTATACCTCACCTTTCTATACCTCACTGTAAGTTTGCGAGTTTTCAGTCTTGTTGGGTACTTCAGAGAAAGCACTTTAAACCCAATAACAGGGCACTCCATTCTTTCATAATTTGTTAAGATGTTTTTGATTTGGATCTACTTGTTTATCGCTATGGAATATGTTGGGGCATTACAAATAAAGGTTAATAATAATTAGATTGAATTTCACACTACATCCATTCCTCTGCAGGTCCGGAGGGAGACATCTTGCATTATTCGGTGCAAATTATTGTTACAGATTGAAAATGCAGCTAAGCCCTACCCTGAAATAAACTGGATGCATGAGATCAGCACTTCAGCTAAGGAGAGCAGGTTCTTGAGTACACTCAGAGATCATTATCTGGCTCGGGTTATACAAGAACCTACTAGAAATGAAGCTATCTTGGATTTAGTCATCACAAATAATATTGATATAGTATGAAATGATGAAATAGGGGAATCTTTGGGAAACAGTGATCACAACACAGTCTCATTTGAAATTAAATAAAAAAACAGACCTGTAAGGGGCCAACAAAAACTCTTAATTTTAAAAGGGCAGATTTTAACGGTCTAAGGGCAGCAATACAAAGTATAGACTGGGACAGAGAACTGATGGGTAAAAACACTGAACATAAATGGACAACATTCAAATCCTTACTAAATATACATACTTATCACCATATACCATATGGAAATAAAAGTAAAATGAGTAAATCACATCACACAAGGGAGCAACATAATGAGGCTACACTACCTTTATCAAATAATTGGATAACGCAGAAAGAAATCCAAAAGAGGTTGGAAAAAATAGAGGTTAATAAAGTCTCTGGTACGAATGGAACACATCCAATGGTACTGAGGAACCTGGGCTCTGTAATGAGGGAACTGGGATCTGTAATAGCCAAACCAGTATATCTATTTTTTCAAGATTCATTAAACACAGGGTCTCTACCAGATGACTGGCAAAAAGCAGATGTGATACCTATATTTAAGAAGGGAGCAAGAACAAATCTGGAGAATTATAGACCAGTGAGTCTCACTTCTGTAGTGGGAAAGCTTTAAGAAGGGTTAATAACTGAATAGACACATTCTTGTATATTATCTAACAGGATTATACGTAGGAGTCAACATGGATTTATGAGGCATAGGTCATGTCAAACAAATCTAATTAGCTGCTATGAGGAGGTTAGTAGGAACCTGGATCAAGGCGATGGGTGTAGTCTATTTAAAAGACTATTGTGCAAACTAAGGGATGCAGGAATTACATTAAATATCTGCTCATGGATCGAGAGCTGGCTAAAAGACAGGAAGCAAAGGGTTGTTGTAAATGGAACATACTCCGACTGGACTAATGTGGTAAGTGGGGTACATTAGGTCCTTGCCTTTTTAACATATTTATTAATGACTTAGAAGTTGGATCGGAAAGTATTGTCTCCATTTTTGGTGATAACACTAAGTTGTGCAAGGCAATTCAATCAGAAAATTATGTACTTTCCCACCAGAGGGATTTGTATAAATCAGAGAAATGGGCAACTAAATGGCAGATGAGATTTAATATGAATAAATGTAAAGTTATGCATCTGGGAAGGAAAAATAGCCATGCAATTTATAATCTAAATGGAGCAAATATAGGGGTATCAGATATTGAAATGGATTTGGGAGTGCTTGTGGACAGCCACCTAGGTAACAGTGCTCAATGCCAAGCAACATCTACAAAGGCAAATAAAATATCAGCATGTATTAAAAAGGGTATAGACGCAAGGGAAGCAAATATAATTCTGCCACTATACAAATCCCTAGTACACCCTCGTTTGGAATATGGAGTACAGTTTTGGACACCACATCATAAAAAGGACATTTTAGACCTGGAAAAAGTACAGAGAAGGGCAACAAAACTAAAAAGGGGAATGGAGGGGCTAAGTTATGAAGAAAGACTAACCAAATTAAACTTATTTTCTCTAAAAAAAAAAAAGGTATCTAAGAGGGGATATGATTAGGGTTTTTTCTGTTTGCCTTCCTCTGGATCAATAAACTAATCAGCATATTGCAGATTAGAGGAGATCTAAAAAGGTTGAACTTGATGGGCTAAACATCTTTTTCAACCTCAATTACTATGTAACTATGTAAATACAGTTCAAGTATGTAAACACTCCTCTCTCATACACAATTTTTATCAAGTATCATGGATTCATGCTACCAGTATTCTAATTTAAAAAAATAGCATTATGATTATTTTCCTACTTAACCATATTCAAACTGTTTTCAATCATATATTTTTGGTTGTGCAGTGGCCCTTTAAAAAAAACACAAGTTTTATAACAAAAAAAGCTGTTTTTGTTGTACAAAAACAAGTGATAAAATGACTACGTTTTATCCTGAAGCACAAACAACACAGCCCTTGCACAATGTGACTATATGATTTAATCCAATGTGTATCATCATAGGGATATTCAAGGTATTGCTGACAAAGATGTTTGTTCTTTTGAGTCGTTTCCGACTCTCCGTTACCTTATGGACCATAACACACTGAGGCACATCTTTATGTCCATGGTCATGCTGATCCACTTGGTATTCATGATAGAGATACGGGAGTGGGTTGTCAGTTCCTTCTCCAGGGGGCCCACAGCATACACCACCTGGTATTCCTAGGTTGTCTCTCCTCCAAGTACTGACCAGACCCAACCCTTCTTGTCTTCAGGGTGGTGTGACCTCTTGGTTCCCTGACTGGAATCAAACCCAGGTTGCAGTGGTGAAAGCACTGAATCCTAACCACTGTACCACTAGGGAGCCAACAAAGATTTGCTGCGGCCTAAATAGGAACATTGGGAGACTGCAAGTGACACAGTGAAGGTTTAAGTTAGAAAAGTACCAATATAAATAAATGTTATTACAATCAACAGAAGAGTTTCCAGTGGAAGACTTGGATAACTGAGTTTAAAAGATATATATTTTAGCATACATTCCATGAAAAATCCTCCCATTCTAACGATATTCTCTCATTTTATTCACTATCATGTATATCACATCACATATATAGTTGTGAGCATGCGAGCTGTTGCTAACGATTGCGCGGCCCTCACAAAGCCGCTCCTTGACAGCAACTGAGGACCTCACAACATTTATGCAGTTACGAAAGGAAAATACGAGACACGTTACAACCCATTACGACCTCGCAAAAATTGTCCGAAACGCGCGCACTTCAAAACACAATAAATACACACAACAAATACATAAAAAGCTTACCTACAGGAAGAGGGGGCACCCAGGACCTCGAAAATTGTTTAGACACTCAAAAATCCTCTAAGCGAGAGAAAAAATGGCCACCGAAAAAAAGCGAAAACGAGGCTACAGCAGTCTAAAGACGCAAAACACCAAAAAAAAAGACGTACGAGATCCGAAAAGAAGAACGCAACCCGGGCGACTTCAAAAATATTACAAACACAATAAATACACACAACAAACACATAAAAAGGTTACCCACAGCAAGGTGGTGCACTCATGAACTCTGCAAGTGAAGTTACACCTCGATTTAACTCCAAATTTCGGAGTTTAGACACCCGAAAATCACCTAAGCGAGAGAAAAAATGGCCGCCGAACAAAACGAAAACGAGGCTAAAGGACCCTAAACACGCAAAACAGCAACAGATATTCCGAAAAAGTTGAACGACATCCAAAACGAAGGACGCTAAATCAGCCACAGCCGCATACCACACATTAGCCGCCATTTTAGAACAATAACTTATACAATGCGGAAGTACACAGCTACGCTAACGGATTTGCACCCACACTATTACACTCCACACATTCATCACGCTTACACAGCAGCTCCACAGCACTGATGCTGCAGCAACATCAAAACAGATTGCCAGCTCCTCAACAGAATGCTTCCTGCATATATTACTTCAAAATAGGTAAAGTATATTCATTTATTAATCTATTATTTATTTTATTATCATACACCAAACAGCATTAGCTCACTTACAATTTCATTGCCGTCATTTTTTGACGGGCAATATTCTAGTATATATATAGTTGTCAGTGTGGGGAACGTTTACAATGTTGGTAACGTTTGCGGCCCTCACAACTACAAGGCCCGCAGGACTTAGACTGCAATGAGCACAAAAGGCGCCCATCGCTAGCGTAACACGCGGGACATACGACCCGTACAACTTAGGACCAAAACCCGTACATGCACTGTGCGCCTCTCAAAACTCTGACTTTAACGGCTGAACCACAAAACTCGAAACAGCTGAAAATAACAACAAATGTGCCTCAAATTCACTTACACACACAGCACAGGGGGGAGCCAGGGAACCTGTGAGCGTGGTTGCAAGTTAATTTGAGCCATATTTGTCATTTTTCATTATCGAAACCCGCCTAAGCAAGAAAAAAAATGTCTGCGAAAAAACGAAAACAACGAAAACTAGCACGAAGGACGTAAAAACGAGCCCTAAGCAGTAACACTTAACCCAAGGCAGTAACACACAAGATCGACGCCTATAAAGTACACAGGGTGAGAGTCTTGCAATGAGCGCCGAAGGTGATCATTCAAAAGCTGGAAAGTTGCAGCTGGCAATGAGCGCCAAAGGTGCTCAGCGATGGGCTTGCGATAAGTGCCAAAGGTGCTCAGAGGGCCCATAGCCTTGCATTGTGTGGCAAACAGGCTTACAATTTTACTCCCCTCATTTTTGACGGGCAATTTCAGTCTCTCATAAAAACAAGTCACAGATTGTTACAGAACAGAATATTCTGGACCGCTACCTTGTCGTGGTAAAGGGGCTTGTGTACTTCAATGAATCTGTGATATACACCATGTAGGGTCACCCAAGATGGGCAGGTCATAGAAGAGATGTCAGACCAGTCGTGGTCCACTAGATGAGGAACATATTTGCCAAGAAAACCTATGGATGAGCACAATCAGAGACATAACGATTCTGCCTGGCATGCTGTGGTCCATAGGGTCACAGAGAGTCAGACACGACTGAATAAACAATAGACTAAAACACTCTGTTTATTTATCCATTTGGGCATACTTATGCTGTCCATACCCAACAACAACTTGAGAAAAAGAGTGGGGACACTTTCTTGTAAGGTTTAACACACCCAACGTTCCAGCTCCGTTATCTAATAATTTCAACCCACAAATTTTTGTCTACTAATGTATGAACTTTTCATGTATGCAATAACCAGAACCTTTTTGTAAATCACGGAAATTGTTGCACTTGAAGCCGTAACAAGTCCTACTGACTCATAACACATTGACTGTATTATAATGATTAAGGGTAGTTGTCCCCTGCATGTAACTATTAGCATGTACAGTGCGCTCGCGCTTTTCTCTCGGACTGTCCCTGCCCGGCCTCCGTTCCCTCAGATCCTCTTTGGCAGTGTCACGTGCCTGCCCGCGGGTTTGATCCGCACAACTGTGCTGCGTCATAATGGAGCTGGGCGCGGGGCAGCCGGACCCGTCAGAGGATGAGGATATGGGGGCGAGATCGCATGGGAGCCCCGGGGACAGCGGGAACGTATCCCAGAGTGTCAGCATGTGCAGTGGCACCGGGCTGCTCATAGAGGAGGAGTGGGGAGCCTGCAGTGCAAGTACACGGCCTATAGACAGCCTCATCAGAGGGGCGGCCATAAGCTACACCAGCTACGTGCTTCCGGGAGACACCAACAACAAGGAGGTAAATAGAGGGCGTGGTCTCTATGGTCGGGGTAGTTGTGATGGGCGTGGTTTGTATGTATCATTTTGATGGGGGCTGGGTTATATGTCATTAGATTCCGTGGTTTGGCATTGTGGGCGGGTTAGGGGCGTGACTTACATACTTTTTTTCTGTGGAGTTAAAGCTAATTAGAGGGCGTGGTTTGGATTTGTGGGCGGATTGTTAATGCGGTCGTGGTTCGCAGCCTTTATTTTTATTTGGGCGGGGTTTAATTGGCCGTTTCCGGTATTGGGCGTGGTCTGTGTATGGCCACCATCACTAAAACTTAGATATGTGGCCATGGTGATTATAGTGTGAATGGAGCCAGATGACCAGTAAAGGTGTAGAAAAATACTCCATGCACAAGTAGTTATATTGTATGACTTACTGCTCTGCTCTTAATTATATATATAATATATATATATATATATATATATATATATACACATACACACACACACATATACATGGCAGGTGTAGGTCTGAGACTAAATAGTCCCTGGATATTTCCTGTTTTGTCTCCATCAGTGCAGTGGCCAGTAGGGCTAGACTTTAGGGTAGTGGCAGATGATAGTAAATTGGCGCATCACTACATTACTATGTAAGGCTTATCATCTGCCACTACCATAACCCTGGTCGCGCCACCTACAATCTACAACAATCCTAAGGTTACGCTCTTGCTCTGATTTTACCATCTGAGAGTCCCTGCATAAAGCCCATTCCTGTTTGGCCCAAGAAAGCTGCTGCCATCGACTGGCACCAATAACAAGTAATTAACTCTGTCTTATTTGGATTCAGCCTTAGCCAGTTTCTACTCCTCCTCAAGCTCTTCTAGACCTCTATTAGAAACAAAGGTTGGATGTTCTTCATCATAAGCATTGCAGTGATAATTGAGAACATGTCTTCTGATGATCTCTTACTGTGGCAGCACATTTACATAATTGGAATTAAATTAGAATCTTGTGGAGCCCCACATGACAGGAACATGGATTTAGAGGAATATGCACCTGAAGAAACTCTATGCGACCTGCCAAAGTGAAAGAATTTAAACCAGCCAAGGACAGTGCCACCCAGTCCACAGGAGTTCTTCAGCTGCACTATTAATATTCCATTGTCCACAGTGTCAAGTGCTGAGGAGAAGTCAGGATGATATCGGATTGAAGAGTCACCTCTTAATATCAGAAGATCATTAAAAACACAAACGAGCACTGTTTCTTTGCTGTGACTTTTCCTGAACTAAAAACAGTCAGAGGTGCTCAATCAGAGAAAGAACTAACCTCAATAGGTTAGTTCTATGGAGATGATAACCCACTCTGAGAGCAACTGCTTTTAGTTCACTTGTGCCCTTCACAGGGAGAAATATCCTGCAGTATATCAGTCTGGTCCCACTCACTAGAGTAGCCCAGCCCCGAAATACCAGGCGATTCTACTCTGAACAGGAGAAATTGCAAACCCCAGACGTACGTTTCGGCCTTCATTGGGCCTCGTCAGTGAGTTGTAGCTGAACTACCTAAGGCACATTGAGCAAGGGGTCCACGTCTGGATTCCCACATCACCCTAAGGGTAATTTGCATAAACAAACAAAGTTAGAGGTGCTCAATCAGAGAACAAACATGTTTTCTTCAGATGGATTGCAAGTTGCACTGTAACTATTTTTTCAATAACCTTTACTAAAAAGGGAAGTTTTGAGACAGGTCTGTAGTTTGCCATGGAGTCTGGATCTAAAGATGTTTTTTTGAGAAGCGATCTGACCTTTGCTCTTTTAAGGTTGATCAGGAAAGATGACACTGTACAGTGAACAGTTCACTATATTTGTGAATAATGGGCCAATCAGATCAAGACAGCATATGAGAAGCTGTGTTGAGCCTGGATCCAAGATACAGTTAGTGGAACGTAGCTGCTTATGTTGACTTGAGCAAATTCAGACCATGAGTCTAGAGAGGTCACATTCACCTACCTTTGATCTTGACATTGATAAGGTTTAAATCTTGGTCGTCTGATTTTATCTTGTCCTCATGTTTTTGAGCTATGAGAAGTGTCAGCTGGTGCTTTACCCAGTTCATGTCTTATGGCATATAAGAAATTGGCACTATAGCAGTACATTTGTTAATAGGTTTAACATCCTGCTGTATTTTTGGATCTATCCGGTTTTATGTGCGCCGCTGTTCAAGCGCGCTACAGCAGTATAGCAAAATAACTATTCTCTCCTCCAACTTGGTGCAACATGACTGGGTGAGCGTGTGCACAAGGCGGATTGCAAACAACGGCGCACATAAAACCGGATAGGACCGTATTTTCTAGCACAGGGACAGACAGGCAAGCATGAGTTCTTTGAAGTGCTGATATCAGCATTTTTTTGATGTGGCATGACTAGCCGTAAATCAAGACCTGTTTGATTGGTTTATTATCCCATTTAAGACCTGCAAATATCCAGTATGTGAGCTCAATATTTCTGAATACTTTTGTTTTGAGGACAGATTTTTTATAAGCATTTAAAGCTGGGATCCCCACTCGTGTTAACTATCCTCAGTCCCTTGTTTTGGAGTCCATTAAGAGACCTATCAGCCTCCAGTGTGACTTCATTTGGAGGTATTTATGAGACAAATGCAACCTTCTTTGGATCTCTGCAAAAAAATGCAATCTGTTGGCTCTGGTTGGATCCAAGTGTGCAATAGTTGAAGAGGAGTCATTTCCTTGAATATTCATTGTGTTCTTTGAAATCAGATGGACTAAATTATCTTTTATGGAGAGATACAGGAGCAAAAAAAGGTGAGGCAGCGATATTTGGTGTGCTCATTGCACTTTTGTATGCATTATGCTGCAGTGGAATCTGCCATTTTCCAGTGATCTACTTCCTAAGGTGAGAGGGGAACACACTGGGTGTTCTGTATTGCACAGTAGAAGGAGAAAAACATTTTGAGTACATTTACATGTCTCAAGTAGGCTAGAAGATGTTTTTTTTTCCGCTTAGTTTCTCTGTGACGAGTATTTTTACTGCCCCTAATTTCTGGATAATGGCATACAAATGGGGCTCAAAACAAACCATTTTTTGCCTCAAGCCCACTTCACATTGAATCATGTATAGGACTATGTTTGCTGCAGGCCTCAGAATATAGCCTTGAAAGGGTATAGTGTTGTCCAAAGTCCTAAAAGGATCCTATGTTAAGTGGGCTAGAGACAAAAAGGTGGTATATCTTGAGCCTCGTTTGCATGTCTCTAACCAGAATCCTTAGCAGCAGTGGGAACACTATTCATTGATAAATTCTGTAGTAAAAACAGCACTTCTAGTTGGTCTGAGACATGTAAGTGTACCAAGATTGTTTTTTCAGTTGTCTCAGGCTCTAAGTGATCCTATGGACAGCAGCATGCCAGGCACATCAGTCATCCACTGGCCCTGTGAGCTCCCTCATTACTCCATTGACCTCATCTATCCATCCCTGCTTCTGTTATCCCCTTCTTCGTGTGCCTTCAATGTTTCCCAGCATCAGAGTTTCTTAGGGAATCATGTTTTCTCATTATATGGCTTCATTTTTTTTTTAAACCAAGCTCAAACTTACCAGTTATTCCAGGTATCTTTCAATTCCCTACTTTAGCATTCCAATTTATTATTATTAGAGTAATATCTTTTGTTGATTTTATACTTAGTAGGTGTTGAATATCCTCCTAGAATTAGACTAACTTCAGCCTCTTCAGCATCCATGGTTGGAGCATAGACTTGGATTACTGTGATGTTAATTGGCTTACCTTGAATTGTAATTGAAATCCTTCTGTCATTTATTAGGTTGTAACTGAGACCTGCTTTAGTAACCCTTCGATTGATTATGAGGGCTACTCAATTTCTTCTGCAGGATTCTTGACCACAGTAGAAGATCTGATAGTTGTCTGATATGAAGTGTCCACTCCCAGTCCATTTGAGTTCACTAATTAACAGAATATGAGTGATTAATCTTCTTCCTGTGCTGAATTGTTCTTTGTAGCGGTGGACTTTCCTTTCCCCTCCAGACACATACGCAGCTGGACTTCCTCTCTGCTTTAGCCTGACCACTTAATTAGATCTGGGGCTACTCATACTCACCCTCGGGTTGTGCTTGTCCTTAAAGTTATCTTAGCAAAGTTACTGGAGTGGGTTGACAGTTCTTTCTCCAGTGGACTGCGATATGTCTAACCTTTCTGCTATGACCTTCACATCTTGGGTAACCCTACATGGTATTATTATTATTATTATTATCTTTATTTATATTGCGCCAACATATTCTGTAGCGCTGTACAGGGGTTGAGTACATAGCAGAAAACAAATTAAACACCTTGTAAAGAATGGAGGGCCCTGTTTTTGAGCATAAAATCAAATGTACATAGAGCTTGTTACCAAGGCACTGACACAAGATTGAAAACTCACAAACTTACAATCTAAGTATAGCTCACAGCTTCTTTGATGTACACAAGCCCCTTCACCACGACAAGGTAGCGATCCAGAAGATGATATACAATTGCCTTTTTACCCTCCATAGCACACATACAATGTGTATACAGAGGATCTATCCACCAATGCATTCTAATTAAAAGTTAATTAGCTTACATTCCATGTTAAGGTAAAAGATGCAAGAAGTAGACTCACACCCCCATTACATTCAAAGCCTGTAGCGCAAGTCATTTGTGGGTAGCTTTTGAGAGGCCAATTTTAATCGCCATAAGTCTTGCGGGCTACGTTATGGGCTATGGTTTTACACGTTGAGGGAGTTTAATAGGGCTGTCAGTGAAGTATATGGAAGTCCGCTGTATAATATAATTACGTATAAAACTGAAACTTAACAGCTGTGTTTAATTCTTTAACTTGTAACAATATTTTGCTTATCAACTTTTGTTATGCAAACAAACTAAAATTGACTACAGTGGTCCTTTAAGAAAATATGAAATAAAATATGTTTTTTAGTAAAAAATGAATTTGGTAAATGCCAAAGCTTGGAGAATGCTATCTTTCTCTTTTATTCCCTTGAGATGTGTTTGAGCTTGACACTTGATTGAGTATAGAGTTATTGTCGGATGAGGGGATCAGGTATACCCCACAACCTCCTGCTTTCCGTTTACAGGACACCCAGGAGTGGTGAAGTTTTGTGTTTCTTTCAGCGACCAGCATGCCAGTTCAGGAACCTCCGTCATCGAGAATCTGGCTAATAAGCTCAGTCCAGTCACTGCCGAATGGAACTTAATACCTTTTAGTTAGGATAGCACAGAATACAAGACGTAGTCCGCACCTTTGGTTAGTGTACAAACAAACTCCTTTTATTCTTACACAGATAATTAGCAAACACCACTCAGTATCGTCCAGCCCTTTTGGGCATTCAAGGCTTTGTCCTTTATTGCTAATAACATTTTTGATCTTTTCATTTGATATTTTCTGCTTTGAGTAGGGGGGTCAGATTTCTCCCTTTCTCTGGATTCCAGGATCTGGCCTCTCATCAATTTTACAGCCTTCTGAAAGAACTAACCGGGTTCTGGTTACAATATCTGAGGAGTTTTATACAGCTTAGGACCAAGAAACAGTCAAGATGGCATCTGGCTAAGCAACATGGCTGACCACATACAAATGAGAAATGGATTACTCTGTGCTCTCACAATTAACCCCACCTAGCAGATTCCGATATTAGTCTGACTGGTAAAAGGTCCCACTAGAGGTGGCAAGAACCTAGTAACATAAATTAGAGCCTTGAGCCACAGTTTCCTGTGTCCGTTACATCAGCCATATTGCCACTGTACATCAATAACAGCAAATACATTTTAACCAAGAAGCCATAACAGTAACTATATATACACAATGTCCAGCTGTCCGTCCAGTTGTGACAGTTCCTTCCTAGTGTTACTGCAATTCACTGTCAGCGGACAGAGCCTCTGACAGAGCACTGGGAGGGGTGTAACTCCGACCAGCCTTGCGCTGGTGAAACACGCAAGATCCCATTTCTCCCTTTGATTTTTTTTTTTTTTTTTGTGGACTGTCTCTGCTGCTCAAAAGTAAAATAAATTATGGGCAGGGTACTTTGCCCCTATATTTGAATTGTGAAGTCAAGCACAAAGAGAAGCATGAGGGAGAGAGCAATGTCTGATAACCATCAGTAATAAAGTGGAGGGGATCTCCAATGAGTCTCAAATTACTGTTGATGTACTTTATCATTTCTTTATTACAGGAGGGGTCAACAAATCCTGGGAGCAATGGCTCCTAAGATTGTTTTTGCCGAGCTCCAAAATGTTTAGTTATCACAAATATATATAGTTCTGAGCAGTACGGGTTGTTGCTAATGCTTGCGGGCTCTCACAGCGAGCCCGCAGCAACTGCGGCCCTCGCAAAGCGAAGGCGCTCCTTGCGCTGGTGGAGATGAGTGCTGTAGGCGCTTATCCCTATGACCCGCGGAACTACAGATCAACAGAAATCTCAACTACACCACTTTGCAAAAAAAAGCGGGACTTAGAGAAAAAAAAATACGACCCGCAGCACTTGCAAAAACACAAGAAAAAAAAAATCACACACACGGCACAGGATATATATATTATTATTATTATCGTTTATTTGTAACGCGCCAACATATTCCGTAGCGCTATACATAAGTTAAGTTACAGGCAATGACAAGTTAAAGATTCATACATTGCAAAGAGTGTATGGCCCTGTCTTTGAGCTTGGAATCCGGTGTCCATAGTGCTTTCCCTAAAGCACTGCGCAGGATTGAAACTCGCAGATTTACAATCTAAAGGTTAAAGTTTGTATGTGGTACAGTAGGGAGAGAGTAGTGCTGAGCAGTGCTGAGCATGTTAGGGAGGAAGGTTATAGGCTTCTTTAAAGAGGTGCGTTTTTAATGATGTTTTGAAGGATTTAAGGCAGGAGGATAGTCTGGTGAAGCGAGGCAAGGAGTTCCAGAGAACAGGGGCAGCGTGAGAAAAGTCCTGGAGGCGGGAGTGAGAGGAGGTGACAAGAGTGGTAGAAAGAAGAAGGTCGTTAGCAGAACGAAGAGGGCGTGTGGGGGAGTATTTGGAGATGAGAGCAGAGATGTATGGGGGTGCGCTGTTGTTGAGGGCTTTATAAGTTAGGGTCAAGATTTTAAACTTTATTCTGGAGGCTAAGGGAAGCCAGTGGAGTGATTGACAAAGAGGAGCTGCCGACACTGAACGATGTGTACTGAAGGTGAGTCTGGCGGAGGCATTTATTATGGATTGAAGTGGGGAGAGGCGAGTGATGGGCAGGCCAACAAGGAGCGAGTTGCAATAGTCAAGACGAGAAATGATAAGAGAGTGTATTAGAATCTTAGTAGTGTCTTGTGTAAGGTAATGGCGTATTTTGGATATGTTTTTTAGATGGAAAAGACAGAATTTGGTTAGAGACTGTATGTGTGGGATGAAAGAGAGGGCAGGGTCCAGTAGAACCCCGAGACAACGGGCTTGGGAGGTGGGAGTGATGATGGCGTTGTTGACAGAGAGAGAGATGTGAGGAATTGAAGCTGTAGTAGAGGGTGGGAAGATTAAGAGTTCAGTCTTAGACATGTTGAGTTTCAGATGGTGGGTGGACATCCAAGAGGATATACTAGAGAGGCAGTCGGAGACGTGTGCTAGAAGAGAGGGGGATAGATCTGGTGCCGAGAGGTAGATTTGGGTGTCGTCTGCATAGAGATGGTACTGGAACCCAAAAGAGTTTATTAGGGTGCCGAGTGAGGATGTGTAGATGGAGAAGAGAAGGGGGCCTAGGACTGATCCTTGGGGTACGCCAATAGACAGGGGGTGAGGAGAAGAAGATGTGCCGGAGAAGGAGACGCCAAATGATCGTTCTTGGAGGTATGATGAGAACCACAAGAGAGCAGTGTCTCGAATGCCGAGGGAGGAGAGAATTTGGAGTAGAATTGAATGGTCAACAGTGTCAAATGCGGCAGAGAGATCCAGGAGAAGCAAAATAGAAAAGTGGCCTTTCGACTTGGCGGTGAGCAGGTCTTTGGTGACTTTTATGAGGGCTGTCTTAGTGGAGTGTTGGGGCCGAAAGCCGGATTGGAAAGTGTCCAGAAGAGAGTTAGAGGAGATGAAACTGGTGAGGCGGTTTTAGATGAGCCGCTCCAGCAGTTTGGAAGCCAGGGGAAGTAGAGAGATAGGGCGATAGTTAGATGCAATGTCAGAATCGGATGAGGGTTTCTTGAGAGTGGGTGTAATTATGGCATGTTTTAGAGATGATGGAAATGTGCCAGTGTTTAGGGAAAGGTTAAAGATATGTGTGAGAGCTGGGATAAGTGTAGTAGAGAGGGGAGGGATGAGCTGAGATGGAATAGGATCTGAAGGACAGGTAGTGAGGTGAGAGGATGATATTAGGATGGAGACTTCATCTTCTGTTGCAGGGGTAAAGTAGTCCAGAGTGGCTGTGGGAATGGAAGGGGGGGGGGGGGTAGATTGGGTGTTGTTGGTTAGTAGAGTTAGTTGAGAGAGTGAAGTGTGTGAGCCACGGTGAGAGGAGAGTTCATTGTGGATAGATTGAATTTTATGTGTAAAATGGTTGGCAAAGTCTTCAGCCGTGAGACAGGAAGGGATGGGGGGAGGTGGTGGGCGAAGGAGAGTATTGAAAGTGGCAAAAAGACGTTTTGGGGGGGACAGAGTTGATATTAGTGATGTAAAGTACTGCTGTTTGGCCAGGTTGAGGGCAGAGGAGTAGGAATGTAGCATAAACTTGTAGTGAAGGAAATCTGCTGCGGGAAGAGGGGAAGAGGCATGCAATGAGCGCCGAGGGTGCTCAGAGGAGCAAAAGTACACAAGGGTAACAAGGGTAGAGGCTTGCAATGAGCGCCGAAGGTACTCCAAGGACTTGCATTGTCTGGCAAACAGCATTACCTGCATTACAATTTTATGACCGTTGTTTTTTGACGGGCAATTCGCTAGTGATATATATTCTTCAATATATAATCTCTTCCCTAGCTCATGAAAAAAAAGTTTGGCTCCTCGCAAACCTGTTAGGCTCTGAAGTTCCATATTCATTTGTATGGGCTGATTATAGGCTACACAGCACCCAGCATTGCTGCTAACTTTATTCTCTTATATCTTGGCCTCACACCCTTTATGGAAAAATAACATTTAAAATAAAGTTTAAAAAAAGATGTGTGTGTGTGTATAGAGAAAAATGTATATTTGAGGTCACAAAATAAAACCTTCACTTATGTGGACCAAAATGTATTGCATAAGTAAACTAATAACCACTTCTCTGTACTTCATATTAGTCTTGAGTGTCCAAATTGTCCTCTGATATGCTGCTACAGTGAACAAGAGGCACTTGTCAAAGCAGCATATATACAAAAGTAGTGCAGTTTAATATCACACTGGCACTAGCTGAAGTTGTATGTGCCAAAATAAAACAGGCTGTCCCCTTTCATATAGAGCCACCATTGGCATCTTGTTTTATTGAGTAATAATTTGGTAACAAATTGTAATATAATTTATTACAGTACTAACAGAACTTTTAGATTTAAACTGCTCCATATTTTTCACTTTATACAATTACTACCATGAAACACCATGTGAATCGGACAGGCAAATAGCTAACGTATAATAACTTATACAGAAAGCTAACTTATCCTGTCCACATAATCTGAATACAAGGTCATCCTCTGGTGTTTTGTGTGCACAGTTTAGCAGTTTCTCCTATATCAGCCAAGATCCTTCCCTCACTCCCTCCTCTAATAGCAGTTTGGACAGAAGAACCTCCAACATCAACAGATTATGGGTCTATGTGTAGTCACGTAACAAAAAAAAAATGATATTTATGCTGGGATCATGTGTTATGTCATACTTATGCGAGTGTGGGGCTGTCAAGCTGGGCATGATTTAATGATTTTAAAAAGGACACATTTTAATATAATATTATGGAAGGAGCAATTGTTCTGTTTTAAATAAACCAAATGGTCCAAGTACAATAATAAATGTAGACTAAGTTCAAGTGCACAAAGACTCTTACTCTTTCACTAGAATACAAGACAGAAACATTTTTTTATGTCTGCTTATGTTTTTTTAAATTCCTTTAATTATACAGTAGACTCTCAGTTATCCGTCCCCATGGGGATTGGTAGATGCCGGATAAATGTAGTTTTTGGTTGCTTGAGAGTTTCTGTTAAAAGAGGCCTAGGTGAGCTGTACATAGGATGCCCTTCTAGGTATATTTGTTAGTGAGGGCTGTTCTAGCAGCAGCAGCTTTCACCCCTCACTTACATACAGACACGTACAGCTGGAGGATGTGGTGCTGAACCCAGGGAATGTAACGCCAACACTGCACTGGCTCAGTCACTCATGCCTGTCTGCTTCCAGGTAACATTGAATTGAAGAGACATACAGTGGATGCAGTCTAGGTGCCGTGGCATTTTGTGGCATGACAACCTGGCTCCTGGCATCCTGGAGTCCTGTAATTTTGTTCTGGTTGCTTGAGTTAACTTGGTTAACTGAGAGTCTGTTTTATAAATATATCTGTGGCTTTAACACATATGCTATTGTCTTGCTGTTCTTAACCAAAGTGAACCTTTTTTTTTTTTTTCAGATCGAGACTTTGGAGAAGAGCTTAGAAGATCTCCTAATCAGAGTTGATGAGTTTGTGGGTATGTTGGATATGGTAAGCACAATTTAAAAGACCATTGCATATTGGGACTTTGGCAAAAACAGTAATTTTCTCTCATACAATGTAAATCTTAGAAAGGGAAAGAATACATTGGTGTTATTTTTAATATGATGGTCAATTATAAAATGTTAAATTATTATTGGAGACAGCCTTGGCAACTATTTATGGATATCCAGACGTCAGTGCTGGTAAGTGAATCAAAATAATTGTGATGGATAGATCTCCCTGTACTCAAACAAGGTATCATGACATTGTGACCTGTATCATCCCAGAGGAAATGCACTGGATAGGTCTAACAAAGCTACAAATATATGTGGGTATTTTTACCCTAATAAGATTAAGGAAGGCTTATTATATTCAAAACATGTATTTCAATCAAGTACCCAACATTGTCTCATGACCCTTAGTAATAAACCTCAGATATTACTTGTGATTCACTTGTATCTTCATTTATACTAATAAATGATAGTCATTATGATTAAATGCAACATAAAATGTTTAAATGTGTCTAATATCTTTATTTTACAGATACGAAATGATACTGCGCAAGTTATTAATGAAAAAATACCTCAAATTTACACTAAAGCTGCAGAAATGCGAAAGTTGTATCAGAAAATTGACTTGCTCGAGGTATGGATGGTGCTTATGGAAATATAGTTGGCTTAAAGTCCAGATATTGGTGAATGTTTTGTCATGTGAATACCAGGCATGTAACAATTGACAGTTTTTGCCCCTAAAATTTGCAATGTAATGTTTTACTTTCCATTCTCTGATAGTGTAATCTGCATTTACCAGTAATCCCCAGCTTACTTCTTTGAACTGTTCTTATTTGAAGTTTATCCACTCTATATGTTTATAGTGTCTGAATATTGGAAGCCTTTCTTATATTGTTTAACATAATTGTACAAATTTCTACAACTTGTTGGTCTTAATGTTTTTGCAAATTCTGTATACCTCTACGCAGATACTGACAAACTAATATACAGTGGAACCTCCATATTAGTCTGCCCCTATGTTGATCAAATTCAATATTCGTCGAATGTTTTTTATTTTCAGCGAAAAAGCGTTTCGATTAATCGTCCACAAATAGCCGTGGGTGTTCGTCGGCGTCACACTTGTTTCCTGCTGCTGCATGTGACATGTATGCAGTGAGGAAAGCCAAAGGGAAAGGCCATGGAAACCTGATGTAAAAGGCAGGGAAAAAGAAGTGTCCATGAACCCAAAAAAGTGTAATAAACAAGAACAGCCAAAAAGGAAAGCACACCACAATTGTTATGAAAAAAAGAGATCATTGCTAAGTTTGCTTAGAACTACGATAAGCAGCATAATTAAAAATAAAGAAGCAATTAGCAGTGCTGATGTGGCAAAAGGTGTAAAAATTCTTGCTACTAATAGATCACAAACTTATCAATACATGAAAAAATCTTTTATTAGTATGGATTAATGAAAAGCAAATGGCTGTGATGATATTTCAGAATCTATCATCTGCGAAAAAGCAAGGCAGTTATACGATGAGCTGCAACAAAAGAACCAAGGAACCAGTAGTGATTTCATGGCAGATAGGGTCTGGTTCAAAAAGTGTAAAAGGCCAATGGGCATTTATACTGTAGTTGGGCATGGAGTGGCTTTAAGCTTGAATGCAGAAGGTGCTAAATAGTTTGAAGATTTCCAAAACTAACAAGCTTTTAATTGTGATGAAACCTGGCCTATTCTGGAAAAAAAATGCTTAGAAAAACGTGAGTCAGAGCATGTTGTTGATGAAATTGTTTGTTTGTCTGGGCAGGTCCATGGGATTGGATGTTAATAGTGAGGATGTAGTGGAATATGTGGAGGACCATGGAAGGGAGCTCACAACAGAAGTGTGGAGTGCAGGAAATTTCATTTATAAATCAGTCTTCATATTTAAAAAAAAAAAATGTAAAGCTTTAGTATCAGTGTTGAATTGGACCTCTCCAAATTATTAATAATACTATCGACTTGCCAAAATGATGGCAATAGAATTGTAAGGCAGGTAATGCTGTTTGGTACACAAAGTAATTTTTTTTTTTGTGTGAGTACCTTCGGCGCTCATTGCAAGCCTCGCGCTGAGCTGCTTTGGCGCTCATCGCGTGGCTCGCAATGAGCGCCTTTGGCCTTCCTGGTTGGTCTATGTTTGGTTATGAGTGCTCCTTTTGCGCTAATTGCAAGTTTTCCGCTGATGGGCTTCTGTCTCGCATTGTGAGCCTCTCCCCTGCTGTAGTGCTGAGCGCCTTTAGCGTTTATTGTTATTTTATTTTTTTATTATTTTATTTTTTTAGGTTATGTATTTTGTAATGTTAAATAATTAATTAGTAAAGTTTTTAAAGTAATATACTTTACCTATTTGTAATTAATATATGCATTAAGCAATATGCTGAAGAGCTAACAATCTGTTTTGATGTTCCTGCAGCATACAATGTAGATTTGCAGTGTTGGCGAGCTGAGGTGTGTCAGCAATGTGTGCAGTGTGTAGTGTAAATAGACTGTGTGCATGAGGTTAAAGTGTTTAACGGTGTCCTTCTGCATTTTGTAATGGTAATGTTATTAGGTTTCAGTGATTCTGGTAAAATGGTTGCGAGTATGTATGTTGTAGGCGGGTGTTGATCATTTAGCGTCCTTCCTAATAGTGTATTTAATAGGTCGTACTGGTCTGTGGAAAAGATGTATGTGCTGTGTTTTGCGTTCTTGTGGGTCGTGTAGCCTCGTTTTCGTTTTTTTGCGGCCATTTTTTTTCTCGCATAGGGGATTTTTGAGTGTCGAAAATCTGTAAATTGTATTTAAATTGGTGTGTAAGCTCATTCCCAGACGTCCTGGCTGTCCCCCCTTGCTGTGTGTGTATTTTTTGCTTTATTTTATTTAGTAATTTGTGTGTTTTTTGTGTTTTCCGCTGTGCGTGTTGCGGCCGTTAAGCTCGTATTGGAGGTTTTATTTTCTAAGTGTTACGTCCCGTACTTTTTATTGCCGATTTTTTTTCAAAGTGCTACGGGTCTCGCACTTTGAATTGTGTATTTGAATTTATGTTGAAGTATTGTTACGCGGGTTGTAGGTATGATGCGCAAGGCGTGCTGGGTCGTAGGGATGAGCTCCTACGGCGCTTATCTTCACCAGCGCAGTGAGCCCCTTCGTCGCTCCCTGCCTGTCCTAATGGGTTGTAGGGATGAGGCGCTCATCTCCACCAGCGAAAGACGCTCCTTGCCTAGCCGCAAACGCGAGCCCGCAGTTTTAACATTGCATTACCAACGGATTTTGGCAAGGTTGCGCTGCTGACAACTATATATGTGATTGCAACTATGGACCTTCAAAAAATGTCTTGTTATATTGTGTGTTGAGCAAGTTAGATAGTTCAGGAAAATAAACATCTTATATTCTACCTACGTTTTATGTTTACTGTGTGAATTGCTGCTAAGTTCATAAAATTTTAATTTCTTTGCCAGGCTGGAAGAATTTTTTTTTTTTTTAGAGACAGACGTTAAACAGAATAGCAAGTGTACAATATAGAATTCTTAATCAAGTACAAAAATCATTTGCCCAGAACCTGTAGCTTTCCATACATTTTAGTAAAAAGCAAAGTCATCTTTACTATGAAATTCTGGTTAGAAATACCAGTGGCACATAAAGCTATAACTCTAATAAATGCTATATCATCTGCCTCCACCAATTTTCCATATTTTCCTCTTGACTAATTGTTTAATCTTAGAACTTGATAATGTTAAGCATAGATTATAGGAAATGCCCCCTATGTGAAAGTAATTGGTGTCCTTGAAGGCCCCCCCCCCCCCCCCCCTGTAATAATGGGGGCAAAGCAAAATTAATAACTTAACCTAAACCATTTAGATTAACAACCTATCAAAAATGTTATCCTGGTCATCTCCAAACCTCTCAACATTAAGCACTCTTATACATTGGAACATGATTCTCCCATGTCGTTTGTAGCAATGAAGTGTATTTTCGCCTTCACTGCCCCCAGATCCAGAGAGTTGGTCTTCCACCTATGAGCTATATGGCTTTTCGTAGCCAATAAGATATACTGTAGGAGATTATTCTGAGAAGCGGTAAGCTTGGCCAATGGGATCCCCAACAGGCAATTCTCCGCTGATAGCCTAGTCGGTTGCTTAATTATATCTGCCACTAGATCTCCCACTTCTTTCCATAATTGCTGCACATTGCAAGGAAATTTGAGATGAATTGTTTAATGAAACCACACACTTATAAGAACATAATTATATAATGTTAAGTTCTTTTTTTAGGAAATTCTGTAATGCATTTAGGAGTCAGTCTACCTTTTAACAATAATGCATTCCATGTGTTATTTACTTTTTAAATAGGCCTTTGTGAAAAAGGTGGGAAACAATGTATCTTTGATGGAAGAGCAAGTAACACAAGCAGAAACAAATATGGGAGCATTCCCTAATCCTTTCAAAAAATTCTTGAGGACCAGTGTGGCTCCCTTATTTTCTCCAACGGTATGTATTTGTGACATAGACATTTAACAATTAGACTAGTTTTGGCAGTGAGAAATCTAATTAATGTGATGTCCATAATGGACTTCACATAAAGTTAAACAAGATTAAATAGCTTTATTTAATTTACTGATAATTTTACATCTCTGAACCCTAAGACTCATTGGTTCCCAACTAGGGAATCCCAACCACGCAGTGATGTAGGGATAGTGTTGTTTGAGTGCAGGTGGGGCACCCCTGGTAAAATGTCAAGTTTCTGTGCTGTAAAAAAATGAGACAAAGATAAATCATTTCAGAACTTTTTCCACCTTTAATGTGACCTATAAACTGTACAACTCAATTGAAAAACAAACTGAAATATTTTAGGTAGAGGGAATAAAAAATATAAAAATAAAATAATATGGTTGCATAAGTATGCACAACCTTAAACTAATACTTTGTTGAAGCACCTTTTGATTTTATTACAGCACTCAGTCTTTTGGGGTATGAGTCTATCAGCATGGCACATTTTGACTTGGCAAGATTTGCCCACTTTTCTTTGCAAAAACACTCCAAATCTGTGAGATTGTGAGGGCATCTCCTGTGCACAGCCCTCTTCAGATCACCCCACAGATTTTCAATCGGATTCAGGTCTGGGCTCTGGCTGGGCCATTCCAAAACTTTAATCTTCTTCTGGTGAAGCCATTCCTTTGTTGATTTGGATGTATGCTTTGGGTCGTTGTCATGCTGAAAGATGAAGTTCCTCTTCATGTTCAACTTTCTAGCAGAAGCCTGAAGGTTTTGTGCCAATATTGACTGGTATTTGGAACTGTTCATAATTCCCTCTATCTTAACTAAGGCCCCAGTTCCAGCTGAAGAAAAACAGCCCCAAAGCATGATGCTGCCACCACCATGCATCACTGTGGGTATGGTGTTCTTTTGGTGATGTTGTTTTTGCGCCAAACATATATTTTGGAATTATGGCCAAAAAGTTCAACCTTGGTTTCATCGGACCATAACACCATTTCCCACATGCTTTTGGGAGACTTCAGATGTGTTTTTGCAAAATGTAGCCTGGCTTGGATGTTTTTCTTTGTAAGAAGTCTTGCCACTCTACACCATACCCAGACATATGAAGAATACAGGAGATTGTTGTCACATGTACCACACAGCCAGTACTTGCCAGATATTCCTGCAGCTCCTTTAATGTTGCCGTAGGCCTCTTGGTAGCCTCCCAGACCAGTTTTCTTATCGTCTTTTCATCAATTTTGGAGGGAGCTCCAGATCTTGGTAATGTCACTGCTGTGCCATATTTTATCCACTTGATGATGACTGTCTTCACTGTGTTCCATGGTATATCTAATGCCTTGGAAATTATTTTGTACCCTTCTCCCGACTGATACCTTTTAACAATGAGATCCCTCTGATGCTTTGGAAGCTCTTTGTGGACCATGGCTTTTGCTGTGGGATGCGACTAAGAAAATTTCAAGAAAGACCAACTAGAGCAGCTGAACTTTATTTGGGGTTAATCAGAGGCACTTTAAATTATGGCAGGTGTCTGCTGACTCCTATTTAACACGATTTGAAATGTGATTGCTTAATTCTGAACACAGCTACATGCCCAGTTATAAGAGGGTGTGCATACTTATGCAACCACATTATTTTTCTTTTTTTTTTTTCTTTCCTCCACCTAAAAGATTTCAGTTTGTTTTTCAATTGAGTTGTACAGTTAATAGGTCACCTTCAAGGTGGAAAAAGTTCTGAAATTTTTTATCTTTGTCTCATTTTTTTACAACACAGAAACCTGACATTTTAACAGGGGTGTGTAGACTTTTTATATCCACTGTAAGAACCAATACACTTATCTGGTCTGCCTATATTGAAAATATAATTTTCTCACCCTTAATCAAACAAGTCTCTAAATCCTGGACCGAGATTTCACTAGAACAAGTTTGTGAACCACTGCAGGACTACATCTTGATGCCATAACATTGATACATGAGTTCATGTTTTGAAATTAAAATATGTATTAATAATTTAATATACTGATAACCACTAAGGAATGTAGGGTTTGTCACTCAGAGCTAACTAGTTTCAGACTCTTATGTCTTGTTAATTGAATTTGCAATTCACTCATTACGGCGAGCTCTGGTCTGTGCAGAATCTACCCTTAATGGATTCAGCTTCCCCATAGAAAAACCTGGGCAGTGTTGATTGACCCAGCTGAGAAGAAGATTTTTAAGATTTAAATAACTTTAAAAAAAAAAAGATCCAAATGTTTTTTTGAGGTGCCATCATCCATTTCAGTTATAGTATATAAACATGTTTTCATTTTATTTTCCTTCCTAGAAATCCGTATCCTCTGCAAAACAGCAGCCTATGCACTATGAGCCACCTGTTGTGTTTAAGACTGAAGACTACTTCCCCAGTAGCAGCTGATCACATTGGTAAAAGTTTCTTACAGTTGACTCTGTGCTCTAAAGAAGAAACCATGGAAGACAAGGGGGTCAACAAAAGACTGCACTTTAAACTGTGGAAAGGTTTTGTCCGACACTACTAAATATTTGGAAACGTCTTCCTATTTAGTATCATTACAAAGCACATTTATACTTCCATACAACGGTTGCTTAAAATGATTAATATAGATTCTAGAGATTTTTTTTAAACATCTTGCCAAGGAGTATTATTTTGTTTTTTATTTTATGTTTTACATTCAGATTATGATCAGTGAACCTAACTGTTCAATGCTGCACTACAATCTATGCAAAACAATTTCTTTTGAAATCAATTACAAGATTCACAGCATATTCAATGTTTATTTTTAACTTACCAAATCCAGTTTTGTTACTGCACTTTTCTAAATAAACTAAATTTATTACAGAATTAAATGTATTATTGCTGAGGAAATGTACTGTCTTTATGGTGGATACGCTTAGGAAACATGTTGGTTTTGAGCGTAACTGGAATTTAGGATCTAGAAAAGTCTCTCTCTCTCTTTTCTTTTTTTCTTCTAGATTACCAAGCATTGGAGCTAAACTTTTGGCACACCAAAGTATTGGTCATGCTCCTGTATATGTAAACATTACAAGATGTGTACTTATGCAGAGATTCAGAGCATTCACCTGCTGAGTTATAGGCATAACGTAAATGTTGCAAAGAACGTGAAACAAATGATCTCTAAATACAACTGTAAATGAGATAAGGGTCCTCTTCTGCGGGTATACTTGCCAACTATAGATATATTTAGCTGGGTATCCATTAATACTTTTCTGTCTATAATCTTCCCATTATAAAGGACAACCCTAAAGTGGCTCCAATTTTGCTGTGTGAAACTGACCATTAAGGGAAATAAATTATTTGTGAATTAACCAATACAGGGAGTGCAGAATTATTAGGCAAGTTGTATTTTTGAGGATTAATTTTATTATTGAACAACAACCATGTTCTCAATGAACCCAAAAAACTCATTAATATCAAAGCTGAATATTTTTGGAAGTAGTTTTTAGTTTGTTTTTAGTTTTAGCTATTTTAGGGGGATATCTGTGTGTGCAGGTGACTATTACTGTGCATAATTATTAGGCAACTTAACAAAAAACAAATATATACCCATTTCAATTATTTATTTTTACCAGTGAAACCAATATAACATCTCAACATTCACAAATATACATTTCTGACATTCAAAAACAAAACAAAAACAAATCAGTGACCAATATAGCCACCTTTCTTTGCAAGGACACTCAAAAGCCTGCCATCCATGGATTCTGTCAGTGTTTTGATCTGTTCACCATCAACATTGCGTGCAGCAGCAACCACAGCCTCCCAAACACTGTTCAGAGAGGTGTACTGTTTTCCCTCCTTGTAAATCTCACATTTGATGATGGACCACAGGTTCTCAATGGGGTTCAGATCAGGTGAACAAGGAGGCCATGTCATTAGATTTTCTTCTTTTATACCCTTTCTTGCCAGCCACGCTGTGGAGTACTTGGACGCGTGTGATGGAGCATTGTCCTGCATGAAAATCATGTTTTTCTTGAAGGATGCAGACTTCTTCCTGTACCACTGCTTGAAGAAGGTGTCTTCCAGGAACTGGCAGTAGGACTGGGAGTTGAGCTTGACTCCATCCTCAACCCGAAAAGGCCCCACAAGCTATTCTTTGATGATACCAGCCCAAACCAGTACTCCACCTCCACCTTGCTGGCGTCTGAGTCGGACTGGAGCTCTCTGCCCTTTACCAATCCAGCCACGGGCCCATCCATCTGGCCCATCAAGACTCACTCTCATTTCATCAGTCCATAAAACCTTAGAAAAATCAGTCTTGAGATATTTCTTGGCCCAGTCTTGACATTTCAGCTTGTGTGTCTTGTTCAGTGGTGGTCGTCTTTCAGCCTTTCTTACCTTGGCCATGTCTCTGAATATTGCACACCTTGTGCTTTTGGGCACTCCAGTGATGTTGCAGCTCTAAAATATGGCCAAACTGGTGGCATCGTGGCAGCTGCACGCTTGACTTTTCTCAGTTCATGGGCAGATATTTTGCGCCTTGGTTTTTCCACACGCTTCTTGCGACACTGTTGACTATTTTGAATGAAAAGCTTGATTGTTCGATGATCACGCTTTAGAAGCATTGCAATTTTAAGAGTGCTGCATCCCTCTGCAAGATATCTCACTATTTTTGACTTTTCTGAGCCTGTCAAGTCCTTCTTTTGACCCATTTTGCCAAAGGAAAGGAAGTTGCCTAATAATTATGCACACCTGATATAGGGTGTTGATGTCATTAGATCACACCCCTTCTCATTACAGAGATGCACATCACCTAATATGCTTAATTGGTAGTAGGCTTTCGAGCCTATACAGCTTGGAGTAAGACAACATGCATAAAGAGGATGATGTGGTCAAAATACTAATTTGCCTAATAATTCTGCACTCCCTGTATATGCCACATACTGTAGGTATCCTTGATTGGATATCTAGGGCTTGTCATCAGAAAGTCTCTATGGAAGGTAAAAAACCTTGGTTCTCTTACATGGAAAACACCTCTATGAAATTTCTTGGGGGCATTTATTCAGGTGTAAGCCTTGATAATATACATAATATGTTTGTTTTTTTTAAGAGAAAAATCCTTTTTTTTTTTTTTTTTTGGTTGAACCAGTTGTTCAATCCAATAATCTATCCTAGACTTAAGAGGTATTTGTTTTATCCTTCATCTTCTGAGAGTCTATATTCCTAGCTGAGAAAAATGTCTATTGTCTCTTCTGTGACGTTAATCTCAGAGAAGTTATTCCCATTTTCAAATCTGCCTTGCCTTTTTACAGACTATTGCTATCAAGCTAATGTCAGAATGTAATCTGCTTGTTAAGATAGAAGATGGTTTAAATTAAGACCTACCTTGTTGCTGATGCCACTCTGTAGTCTAAGTCCATACAGCCTGCATTAAACAGACCCGTTTAGTTATCTGCACTATCAAACCATTCTGAGATTAAAAATAGCCATGGACTTTGAATCTGCAGTAGAGCTCTTTAGACAAAAAATATGTTATTTTCATTTGTATCTGGACCTTTGGTTAAAGTTCTGATCTTTTCAAAGCTATTCCAAGATTGGTCTTTTCCTTACAGTATTACCTGTTACTGTTGCAGCCTGCCAGAGAGAGACCATACATCTGTAGGCAGGACCAGATACCAACACAAACCCAGAGTAAAACAAACTGAACTTCCCTCTTATCTCAGTGTTTCCTCTACTACCCCAAAGGAGAATGCATAGCCAGAAATGGAAGCATTTTATATGTAATGAAATCAACTTCCTCCTGAGGGGTGGGTGATCCTGGGCAAGCAAGGTGCTTCTAGCCGTCGCTTCCAGTGCAACTGCTCAGGAGTGTATGACTGAGTTTTCTATACATAGAGAATAGAAATTGAAGTTCCGTAGATTTGAGGACTATACACCTCCCTCAGAGATAGATGAAGAGAGCCTCTCATCAGCTTATCACAGTGAGTATAGTTGTATCTTTATGGCAGACAAGTTTACATTACAGTATGGCTATTTTCCCCCTTCACGTTCAGACATGTGTGTTCTCCCACATCATAGTAAGGTTGTCTTGTCTTTCACATTTCTTCAGTGTGAGGTTCATGGTAGAATACCCATGTCTACACAGAACCCTGTTTATTAGCTCTATTGCCATTAGTACATTTCTAACACAGACTTATGGAAGCCACTATATTGCAGGCAAATTTATGCAATTCTGTTTCCACCACCTTCCTAAATTAGTGCTATCTATAGTATGGAGAGCATTTTATATACAATGAATCATCTGTCTCATCCAATCTAACTCCGGTTTGGTGTTTGTTCAGGGTGATTACTACCAATAGCCAATGGATCGGTTTGGTTCCTTGACAGAGAAACTGAAAAACAGCAGCTCACCAAATTACCATCTAGGGTTAAAAATTGAAATACAGTGCAAAGTAGTTCCCCATGTGAGTTTATTTAATTGGTAACATATGCTAGTGCTGGCTAAGTGGTGGTCCGCAGGCCGAACCCAGGCCCCTAACTGCCGGGAAGAATGTTTCCTCACAAGCCTATTATTATTATTAAAATAAAACACTTGGGACATTGTAAACACATGGAATATCATATTTATTCATTTATAATAACTCCACCTTAAAGAAGTTAGACAGGACTGACATATGTAAACAAACACTGAAAACACACACCAGTGATGTTAAGTGCTAATCATCTATCATAACCAAATGGAAAGAACATGGCACAACAGCAAACATGCCAAGAGACGGACGCCCACCAAAACTCACGGATCGGGCAAGGAAAGCATTAATCCGAGAGGCAGCACAGAGACCTAAGGTAACCCTGGAGGAGCTGCAGAGTTCCACAGCAGAGACTGGAGTATCTGTACATAGGACAACAATAAGCCTTACGCTCCATAGAGTTGGGCTTTATGGCAGAGTGGCCAGAAGAAAGCCATTGCTTTCAGCAAAAAACAAAATGGCATGTTTTGAGTTTGCGAAAAGGCATGTGCGAGACTCCCAAAATGTATGGAGGAAGGTGCTCTGGTCTGGTCAAAGAAAACGCTATGTCTAAAGCAAACCCAACACATCACACCACCCAAAGAACACCATCCCCACAATGAAACGTGGTGGCAGCAGCATCATGCTGTGAAGATGTTTTTCAGCAGCTGGGACTGGGAAACTGGTCAGAGTTGAGGGAAAGATGGATGTGCTAAATACAGGGATATTCTTGAGCAAAACCTGTAGTACTCTGTGTGTGATTTGAGGCTAGGACGGAGGTTCACCTTCCAGCACACTGCTAAAAGCAACAGTGGTTTAAGGGGAAACATAAATGTGTTGGAATGGCCTAGTCAAAACCCAGACCTTAATCCAATAGAAAAGCTGTGGTCAGACTTAAAGATTTCCATTCACAAGCGCAGACCATCCAACTTGAAGGAACTGGAGCAGTTTTGCAAAAATCCCAGTGGTAAGATGTGGCAAGCTCATAGAGACTTATCCAAAGCGACTTGGAGCTGTGATTGCCGCAAAAGGTGGCTCTACAAAGTATTGACTTTACTGGGGTGAATAGTTATGCACATTTACATTTTCTGTTATTTTGTCCTATTGTTTTCTTCACCATAAAAAAAAAAAAAAACATCTTCAAAGTTGTGGGCATGTTCTGTAACTTAAATGATGCAAATCCCCAAACAATCCATGATAATTCCAGGTTGTGAGGCAACAAAACACAAAAAATGCCAAGAGGGGTGAATACTTTTGCAAGGCACTGTACTTCCAGTCACATTTCTATGATTACTCTTCAAAAGCTTACCATCTAATGAGATCTATAGGGGTTCATTTTTATTTCTGTAAGCAGCAGTTATTATAATAAACTGGTTTATTTTGGTTTTATCTTCATCACATACTGTATATAATACTATCTGTACCGTTCTTATTTAGCATTTGTTCAGCCTACTGTCCAAGTGTGAGACTATGAGACCTATTCTATTAGAAGCCCACAAATGCCTCAAACTCCTAAATATGGCTGCAGGTTTCGTTTTTTGTTTTTAATAAGTGTTTAGATGGATTCTATCCACTTCAGCATTCAAATTCCAACCTTAAGGCTGAACTCGTAAACCCTGCCTTTTTAAGTAGGATTTCAGGGGACGCGATCATATGATCCGGCAATATTTTAGCAAGCCCGTAAATATACTTCTTAGACACAGCCAATAGTAAATGAGAGCGTCATCATGACATCAGTAAAACATGGAAGTTACACGTAATCCGCAATCAGAGGCTAAGAACTAATTAGTGACAATAAGTAATATTTGCCGATCTGGCTCGCAATCATCAAACACTATATCAAATGCATTCACTCATCTGTTTTAGTCCATGCAGGTTTCATGATATGTATTAACCCCTAGAGTCCTTAGATCAATTTTACTCCGTAATAACTTTAAAAGCATAGGAATTCATTGCACAACAGTTTCAAGCCCACAAATATGCAATATTTATGTTAAAGTACAGTATTGTGTGTTTAATAAGTGTTTGAAAAAAAACCCTGGTCAGTCCTGTTTAGTACTCATAATATTTTCACAGAAACTTGATACTTTTTTCAGTTGCGGGTCAGACGTTATTTGTGAGCTAGCGCTACTCATCTAATAGAATAAAGATTTTGTGCAACTTTAATTAGTTAGCACTCGTAATGTTAGAGCTGTGCTAACACCAATGGAGTTCTAAGGTCAGTTTTGCAGCTTTGCCTGGCCCAAAGTGAATGTGGACGGCGAACTTAAAATCAGATTGCGAGTTGCTAATAGAATATGTGGCAATATTAAGAGCCATTTTAAGTGTGTATAATTCTATGTATTGGCCAATAGAATAGGGCCATATGTTTGTAAACTTTAACTAACCGAACATTTTTATTATTAAAAATGACTTTAGTTGATAATGAGCCTTATATCAGAGCGGAGAGATTATATAATTCAATTACAGTCTTTTCCATACAAGTATATCACAGCAAGTGTTTGTGGTTTTATTTACCTTATCAGTTTGAGGATGATAATCCTTGTCAGAGTAGCGTTAGAATAAACTCCTCTTTGGTAATTGGATTCTTATCAGTATAACATATACACTTTTTTAGCATTAATTGCCAGAGCTGTGCTTTCAGTACGTCAAAAAGTGTAATAACTTGCTTCTTAGATAACTTATTATTATGAAGTATTGATAATTCATGAAACGCTTTATGTTGAAACTTATGTAAATTACTAATGCAAATAGTGTCTGCATATTTGATAAAACACAGGTGCCCAAGTACTTTGTTGAACAAGAACCATGCCAATAAGATGATCCTGATCTGGTGGAACAGGAGGCTCCAGCCCTACCTCAGTAGGAGCTTCAAGACCAACTTTCAGATCATGAAATGGACTCTTGTATTTGGTTGTAGCATATTTTTATTAATAGTTGATTACTCTTTGCATGCATATGAAGAGAAAGCTGGGATCTCTTCTATTTCAGATCAGTTTCCTGTCAGAACAGTGAGGTTGAGCTTTGTGCCACCTGGTGGTGGAAAAATTTACTGCAGGCAAAGAACTATTTCATCCTCCGACATAACGCAACTCAACGCTGAGTCGACAGCGAGGCCATCGCTATGTTCGGCGCGGGTGCTCAGACCTCTAAGGCCTCGGGCACGCCTCACATAGATCAAGGCTTCTTCTGTCGGCGCACCTTATGAGCTAGATCGGGGGATGGAAAAGTTCTTTGGCTGCAGTAAACATTTTCCACCACCAGGTGGTGCTGTGGCGCAAAGCTCAACCTCACTGTTCTATCTGAAATAGAAAAGGACCTAAAGCTTTAAGCAAAAAACCCTTATGAGGAGATGGCATTTGAGAGGTGGGTGTACCTAGGGGAGTTTAGAGAGATCTCTGCAACAGTCCTGCACTTTCCGACTGTTCCGACCCCAGGAGTGAGGGGGACATGTTCACCCCTTAACCCTTCTGCTTACTAGTAAAAGGGCACCCCTGGATGGTCTGGGTTCTTACGGTCTCAGCATTTCTCTTACTTATTCAGGCCAGGACATCTGTGTGCTGGAGAGATGTGAAAAGATTACAACACACACACAGGCAGGCCATGTGGTGACTGAAGTAAGAAGAGCCTTCTGGAAGGAATAGTAAGGATTGTGTAAGAGAACAGCTTGTAAGTATCTCTTCTCTTGTCACTCGATTCAAATCTTTGAAAGAGGCAAAGTTGAATATTGAATTTATAAAATCAACAGTGGCACTTTTGAGTAGAGGTGTACACGTGTTCAATAGATTTAAAAAGTGCCTTATTTCAAATATTCCTATGACAATAGGTATTTCAGAAGGTTTTGCACATCGATATTCAATATCATCATTGGCAGTTCAGAGAATTGCCTTTTTTGTCCTCTCTTCAGCACCCAGAATATTTAAACAAAACTTATAGTGGTGCTAGTTGCTTTCCTGAGGCAAGAGGAAATTGAGGTGGTTACATATTTGCACGAGTGGCTGATAAACACTCAATTAAGACAAGAGATGCAGGCAAGTATTCGATAAAAGTTTATGTCTTGCTGTTTTGAAAGTACAGGTGGCTGCATTGGGTTCCTTTCTACAGATGCCCTTGGCCTAGAATTTACTGGTTGCACTGTACGGAATCAGAGGCCTAGAGAAAAATCTGTGTCTCCATCCTGGAATCTCAAATGGATTTTGGATGCCTTCATAAAAGATCCTTTTTAAACTTTGGAGGAGGTTTCTTTGAAATGGTTTGCTGTGAAGACTAAAGGAGTAGTAGCCGACATGTCAGCACGAAAAGTGAGTGATATACAGGCCTTATCTATAGTTCATGCTTTTCTCCTCATGGAAGAAAACACCTTCCGCATGTGATTGGCACCTGAATTTAAAACAAAACGGTTGCCAAAATGTCATAGTTTTCAGGATATTATCCTGCTTTCTTTTCTCAGAGTAATGCAAGGAAACCAAATGTTATACATTTGATGTCAGACTAGCATCCCTACGTGTAAAACCATAGCTCGTAACTTAGCCCACAAGACTTACAGCTATTAAATTGGCCTAGTAAAGCAGGCTTATGTACGAAAAAAAGCCTACGGGCCGTGCCACATGGAACTTTGGACGCAAATCCTTTGTTCTGTCAAGCCGGTAACTGCTACTTTTCCAATTTAGCTATTAAATTGCAACTAATTCACTGGCGTTCAACACTGTAACTCGCAAATGGAGCCAAGAAGCCAATGAGTGCTAGAGAGGACCCACAAGGGGGTGGGAGCAAAGTCCAACACACTACTATACTTGTATTAACAAGGAAAGTTATGGTAGGTCTTAGAATTAATAGAACATCATTCTCAAGCTAGCAAATCAGCCCCCAAAAATACTTTATTTCAGGTTTAATTTCCGTGTTATACCGATCCCAGCAATCAGTGTGTTAATACATATCATGGAACTCGCATGTAATAGAATATCATATTTACGGCTTTATCAAGATTGCATTCATTGTGGAATGTGGATCCAATAATAACTCGTAATTTAAAAAAAAATGGAAGACTTTGAAATCCCACCTCCATTTTTCAGTGACTTAATTCTGCCGATCTCCGTTTCCATTGGCTCCATCTAAACCCGAAACTATAGGTTTGACTAATTGCTCACTCACATCCAACAAATAGTTTTACGGGTTTGCGTCTCAAGCCCGTAATTCACAGGTGGCTCTAATGTAATAGCTAGGTAACTCAGCCAAATTTCGAGCCCGCAGCAGTTACAGATCTCACGTTGCACTTAAGGGTTTCTAATTTAATGTGGCTGAATGATTGAACATCTATTTAAAAATGACAGAGAAGTTCAGCTGATCCAACAGTTCATTTGTAGCGTCCTCCAGATGCTTTTACCACTGTGACCTGGGTTTGAGTCCAGTCAATGAACCAAGAGGTCACACCACGCTGAAGCAGAAGGCTTTGGCCTGGTCAGTACTTGGATGAGAGACCACCTAGGAAAACCAGGAGCTTTATGCGGTGGCCCACTGAAGAAAGAACTGGCAACCCCCTCCAGTATCTCTGACATGAAGACCAAGTGGATCAGCATGGTACGTTACGGTCCATGAGGACACACACACCATCAGACGAGGAAGTCATGTTTCAAAGCCAACATTAATTTTGAAAGCTTACCTAGTTTTGGGAAAAGAAGCACCTGAAATATTAAAGGAGTATTCAACTAGATCTGTAGCTACATCTTGGGCTGAAAAGAATGGCACCTGAGCAAAACAATATGTCACTCAGGGGTTTGGAGCAGTATTCCTACATTTACCAACTATTACAGAATTCTCGTGAATGAAGGTGCAGTATGGGCACAGGGAGTTGGATTCGGTGGGGTCTATACCTCCTTGTTTTAAGCTTTATTATGTCATGTTCTGCTGATAAGACAGCAAGATAAATGGAATTTACCAGTAAGTAACAAAACGGTGTGCATCCTTTGAAATCTTCAGGAAATAGACTTTAAACCTAGTAAAGTCTAGCAAGATTGAAGTGTTTGAGGTTTTTTCCTACTTAGTAAACTTGGTAATAGGGAGATCTTGCCTGTCCTACCAAAACAAGGACTGGTGTCTCTCTCGCTTTTGTTCTATGACATTTAAAATAGATCATTTTGTTACAGGCAAATTCTTTTTTGTGTATATTTCTTCAAACAAATCATCCTGATAGAACTATTTTTTGTTTGTTGATATACTTTTTTAAAAGAAAAAAAACAAAACCTTTCCATATCTCTTTCCTTCTCAACTTTCAGTGTATCTCAAGTCCATATAGAGTATTCTTCTACTCTATTCACTGCCAAGCTCTACTATAATTGCACAAAAGCTAAAACAAACAGTTTCAAAACAACAGTTGAAAAGAAGACATTTACCACTGCTCTGACCCATCCATCAGTCCATAAAATTTGAATTTAAGTTGGGTATGGAGATGAAAGTCAGTAACACTAGCTTTACCAAGGCCACACATACTGGAGTTTCAGTTAGCACTTCTTATTAACCCACAACGGTGTTCATTTCAACACGGAACAGATTGCCTTCCTCAAGAAGCTCACCTCTCACCTGCAGAACATACTAAGCTGCAAAGAGGATGGGTAGGAACTTGTGTCATCTCCTCCTTCTCTAAAAGAGAAATGAGGAGTAGCAACTTTAAAAGTTGGACAAGAATCCTCACTTGGTACCCTAATAAAATCTTTTGAATTTCAGTAAAATCTACCTCATAGCATTTGTTCTATCCCCCTCTCTTCTAGCACGAGTTTCCAACTGCCTCTCAAGCATATCCTCCTGGATGTCCGCCCACCATCTCAAGCTCAACATTTCTAAGTCCTAACTCCTAATCTTCCCACCATCTACTTCAACGTAAATTCCTCACATCTCTCTCACTGTCAACAATGTCATCATCACTCCAACCTTAAAGCACATTGTCTTGGGGTTCTATTGGACCCTGCCCTCTCTTTCATTCTTTACAGTCACTAACAAAATGTTGTCTTTTGAATAAAAAATAAAAAAAAAATCCAAAATGTGTCACTACCTTATCCAAGACACAACTAAGATTCTAAATTCATGAATAAGAATTTAAAATCATGAACCTAACTTTCAAAGCCCTCAAAAAACATGCATCCCTTTATATCTCTGCTCATCTCAAAAGATTTCCCCATCCACTCTGCTAATGACATTCTTTCCTCCTCTCTCATCACCTCCTCTTACTCCCACCTTTAGGACTTTTTGTGCTGCCCCTATTCTCTGAAAATCCTTGCATCTCTCCACTAGACTATCTCCCTTACTCAAATCCTTCAAAACCTCCCTAAAAATGCATCAGTTTAAAGAAGCCTGCCACCTTAACATGCACAACTCATTTCTCAACCTCCTGTACTGCACTCAAACCCTTTAAATTGTATGTCTGCAAGTTTTCAGTCTAGTAAGGTGCTTTGGGGAAAGCCCTATGGACACTGGATTCTAAACTCAAAGACAGGGCCCTCCAAGGCAAAACATTAACACATTGCAAAAAATTAACACAACCCATGTATAGCGCTATGGAATATGCTGGTACATTACAAATAAATAATAATACCAATTATACACCTCCACAACTACAGTAAGAGGAGACCAACACCATCCAACATCCTCAATTAGAAGAAAAATAGATGTACTATCCCTAAATGCAAAACAATATAAAGCCACAAAGCCTTTGAAAGGCCTCAAAAGTTACCTTACCTAAAATAAAATACATTTTAAAAAATAAATAAATACATTTCTGGTTCGGGAGACAAAAAAAAAAAAAAAAGGCTCCTTGGATAGAATTTGAAGATACCACAGTTCACATGTTGAACCATCACAGTTTGTCTATGGTACCACTTAGTCAGTCCTGAGAAAATGTATTAGGTTTCTTATCATAAGACCAAACCTTTTATAGTTCAAATAGTGAGACGATAATTTACCCAGTTTTACAAATTCAAAGCTTCCCAAATATCAAAACAAAAAAATACTTTGAAAGTAGCGTCTAGTGTGTTTACCTCTATTCAGAGGACTCTCTCTTACCCTGGAGCAAATCTGACAGCATTAAGCTTAATGTTACAATGAGAAAGTATTAAATCAGTTCTGAGCAAATAGCGGTGAGATTACAAACCATCTACATAGATATGCGTTTCATGTCACACTGCTCTCACTCCACTAACAACTCCTTTTGGGAATATGTAGGATTACCCCAAATAATCAAAGATGATCTAGATTACCTATGCACAAGTTACTATTGAAATCCCTGCGATTAACATGTCCCAGAGGCTGAATGAAAACTTGGTCGAATTTTAAAACTTTTGAAAAAGCCTTACCAACAACGTAAAGTATCTTAAAAGGCAAAGACCACCTTGATTCATCCTCATATAGAGCCACCTCTCTTCCTAAGGTCTATTATAAATCCTGATAAAAATGATGGCCCTTTAATCCTCTATCTAAAATATGCTTATCAGTCAGGATTTCTCCTAAGACGTCAGGCCTCTACAAATTTTGCAGGGTCTTGCCAGTTTTTCAGATAACACCTAGTGAAAAGTTGCAACAAATGCCATTATAAATACTACACAGAGCAAACTACACTCTTGACAAACACACAGCCTTGTGTTCAGCATCTCTCAACTTTCTTACACATTGCTTATAGACCTGTGGAAAGATCAGGCTCTTTGGCATAAAGTCACATCATACCCAAAGGAGGTCAGACTACCTACAATATTCCTTTGGAAACCTCGTTATACAGTGCCTTATAAAAGTTGACCCCTTTTGACTTTTTACCTATTTTCTTACATTACAGCCTTAAGTTCAATGTTTTGTTAATCTGACTATTGTGTTCTGATCCATCACATAACATTCAAAGTTGGTGAAGTGAAATGAGAAAAATATACATAAAACTATTTTTTAGAAATAGAAAACAGAAAACTGGCATGTGGGTATGTATCCACCCCCTTTGTTATGAAGCCCATAAAAAGCTCTGGTGCAACCAATTACCTTCAGAAGTCACATAATTAGTGAAATGATGTCCACCTGTGTGCAATCTAAGTGTCCTATGATCTGTCATTACATAGAACACCTTTTTTGAAAGGCCCCAGAGGCACCACTAACCAAACACTGCCATGAAAACCAAGGAACTCTCCAAACAAGTAAGGGACAATGTTGTTGAGAAGTACAAGTCAGGGTTAGGTTATACAAAAAATATCCAAATATTTGATGATCCCCAAGAGCACCATCAAATCTATCATAACCAAATGGAAAGAACATGGCACACCAGCAAATCTTCCAAGAGACGGCCACCCATCAAAACACACGGACCGGGCAAGGAGGGCATTAATCAGAGAGGCAGCACAGAGACCTAAGGTAACCCTGGAGGAGCTGCAGAGTTCCACAGCAGAGACTGGAGTATCTGTACATAGGACGACAATAAGCCGTACGCTCCATAGAGTTGGGCTTTATGGCAGAGTGGCCAGAAGAAAGCCATTACTTTCAGCAAAAAGGCATGTGGGAGACTCCCAAAATGTATGTAGGAAGGTGCTCTGGTCTGATGAGACTTAAATTGAACTTTTTGGCCATCAAAGAAAACGCTATGTCTGGCGCAAACCCAACACATCACATCACCCAAAGAACACCATCCCCACAGTGAATACTTTTACAAGGCACTGTAGCTCCCTTACCAAAATTTAAAATACCAACAGTTCATAACATTGATACTACTTGCTACCAGATAGTCAATATAGCTTAACTGGATTTCTAAATCACCATCTACTCAAACAAAACAATACTGTTTACATTTATGCTAGACAGTCTTAACAAATCTTTGCCTTGATGGCACATCTAAATTTTAACATTGCCTCAGCCACACAACATATTTTAAACCCTTTCTTTGATGCAGAAACTTTCCTATTATAACTATTAGCATGGAGCATGGCCACATATTAGCGTAACCACAATCACGTACAAGAAACATTCAATATTAAAACATGTGGCACAAAAGTAGAATGTCCTGTCTTTTTAAACTTGCAAGTTTCCAATCGCGTAAGGTACTTTGGAAAACACCATGTTTGCAAGATTTTAAACTCCATCTAAAAGGGAGTGGAAGAGGCAGAAAACTCTGCAAGAATAACAGATAAGAATTTGGAAAGACCAGGAAGAGAGAAAGTTAAGAATGATAAAGAATGAAAGCGAGGATAAGACAATTCTGTTCCTGAAAGACAGGAGTATAGATAACCTTGGTAGAAGATGGCAAGAGGTTTCCAGTAGAAACCACGAAAAGACCATTCTCTTCATATTTGATAAACTAGACTAGATGCCTTCCCAATTCCTACTTCATTCCCCTTAGCTAAAATTACCATCTCCCTCCCTATATAAGCACGCCATATAACTAACTATAATACTCAATACTGTTTAATTATTTTCCTTATGCATAAATAAAAATTTGCGGATTGCTATTTTTCATCTTTTTTTTATTTGTTTTATTTTTATTTGGTCATAAAACAAACAAACAACATACATTTTCCCAACAGATACAACCACATAAACATAACATAGGGAACCGAAGCAGAAAGAGATATATCCATAGACATAATGGACAATATGTTTGATTCTAAAAAATGACATATTAATGTTTTTTCATGTATCTCTGAACTAAATCAACAGCATTTATAAATCTATCAACCACCAGTAAACAACCACTTCAATTATTTCCGCTGGTGTATATGGATATTTTTTCCTCTGACTTCCATATTCCCCATTTAATATTTATCCATATATTGCTCCCAGATAGTCCAATTAAGGGTATTTATTTTCTTAAACGGTTCATTAATATTTTCTTTCATCAGATCTTTATTGTAATTAATTTTATTAACCACTTCTTTCCAAGTAGGAATTTCAAATTTATTCCAATATTTAACTACCATCGCTTTAATGATCAATAATATATGAGATATTAATAATTTATTTCTAGGAAAAATTTCATCTAACCCTATATGGAATAATATTAATTCCGGGGAACATGGACATCTTGTCCCAGTGATTATGGTCAAATATCCACAACATTCTTCCCAAAACTTTCTTATCTTATCACATTCCCACCACATATGTTGTGCATTGCCTTCTTTGCCACATCCTTTCCAGCATAATGATGATTTTTGGGAATCAATCTTTTTCATGATCGCTGGAACTATATACCACTTTTGTGTTAATTTAAAATACAGCTCTCTATACATAGTATTAATAGAAGATTTCTTTATTAACCTTAAGGCCCTTAGCCATTCTTGCTCTTTATAATCTATATTAAGATTGTGTTCCCAATCTTTTATACTCTTAGTTTTCCTAAATGTCATATGTTTTGTCCTACTTTTGCTAATCTTTGATACCAGATGATTCACCTGACCTTTAATCAAGAATGCTTCTAAATCATACATTTTATCATATATAAATCCCTTTTGTTTCATTTTTTCTAACAATATACCATATTTCATCTATGAAAAGGATTTTAGGGCTCCTTTCTCCTGAAGTTCCCCTTGCTTTATTAAACATCCTGCTGGGTATAAATCAGCTATATAAAGAATTGATGCTTTCTTCAATAGATTCACTTCTATATTAAATGATTCATCTTTTAATACAGTTGCAAGAAAAAGTATGTGAACCCCTTTGGAATGATATGGATTTCTGCACACATTGGTCAAAAAATGTGATCTGATCTTCATCTAAGTCACAACAATAGACAATCACAGTCTGCTTAAACAAATAACACACAAAGTATTAAATGTTGCCATGTTTTTATTCAACACACCATGTAAACATTCACAGTGCAGGTGGAAAAAGTATGTGAACCCTTGGATTTAATAACTGGTTGAACCTCCTTTGGCAGCAATAACTACAACCAAACGTTTCCTGTAGTTGCAGATCAGAGGTGCACAACGGTCAGGAGTAATTCTTGACCATTTCTCTTTACAGAACTGTTTCAGTTCAGCAATATTCTTGGGATGTCTGGTGTGAATCGCTTTCTTGAGGTCATGCCACAACATCTCAATCGGGTTGAGGTCAGGACTCTGACTGGGCCACTTCAGAAGGCGTATTTTCTTCTGTTTAACCCATTCTGTTGTTGATTTACTTATATGCTTTGGGTCGTTGTCCTGTTGTAACACCCATCTTCTGTTGAGCTTCAGCTGGTGGACAGATGGCCTTAAGTTCTCCTGCAAAATGTCTTCATAAACTTGGGAATTATTTTTTCCTTCGATGATAGCAATCCGTCCAGGCCCTGACGCAGCAAAGCAGCCCCAAACCATGATGCCCCCACCACCGTATTTCACAGTTGGGATGAGGTTTTGATGTTGGTGTGCTGTGCCTCTTTTTCTCCACACATAGTGTTGTGTGTTTCTTCCAAACAACTCAACTTTAGTTTCATCTGTCCACAGAATATTTTGCCAGTACTGCTGTGGAACATCCAGGTGCTCTTGTGCAAACTGTAAACGTGCAGCAATGTTTTGCTTGGATAGCAGTGGCTTCCTCTGTGGTATCCTCCCATGAAATCCATTCTTGTTTAGTGTTTTACATATCGTAGATTCTCTAACAGGGATGTTAGCATATGCCAGAGACTTTTGTAAGTCTTTAGCTGACACTCTAGGATTCTTCTTCACCTCATTGAGCAGTCTGCGCTGTACTCTTGCAGTCATCTTTACAGGACGGGCACTCCTAGGGAGAGTAGCAGCAGTGCTGAACTTTCTCCATTTATAGACAATTTGTCTTACTGTGGACTGATGAACAACAAGGCTTTTGGAGATACTTTTATAACCCTTTCCAGCTTTATGCAAGTCAACAATTCTTAATCGTAGGTCTTCTGAGAGCGCTTTTGTGTGAGGCATCATTTACATCAGGCAATGATGAACTGGTGTGTGTTTTTTATAGAACAGGGCAGCTGTAACCAACACCTCCAATCTCATCTCATTGATTGGACTCCAGTTGGCTGACACCTCACTCCAATTAGCTTTTGGAGATGTCATTAGTCTAGGGGTTCACATACTTTTTCCACCTGCACTGTGAATGTTTACATGGTGTGTTCAATAACAACATGGTAACATTTAATTATTTGTGTGTTATTAGTTTAAGCAGAGTGTGATTGTCTATTGTTGTGACTTAGATGAAGATCAGATCACATTTTATGACCAATTTGTGCAGAAATCCATATCATTCCAAAGGGTTCGCATACTTTTGCTTGCAACTGGATGTCTATAGGTGTAGAAGCGGAAGGTATATGAATTAACTCTGATCTAATTTTGCTTTTCCCCCTGAATTTTATTATAGATCTAATACCTTCTGGTAGTTTATCCCAAATTGCTTCTTTTCCATTAAATTTCCCCAGCAATGTTCTTACTGGAGTAACTCCCAAGAGATCTTCCTCAATGGTTTTCCATCCTATTATCCTATGTTGTATGTTCATATTAATTATATGTGATATTGCTATATTTTCACAAATCTCTTTCATATCCGGAGATCCCATACCTCCCAGATGAAACTTTCTATTTGTTATTATTTTTTTAACTCTCACTTTTTTGCCTGCATATATAAATTTGTCTATTGTTTGCTGAATAGATTTAATAATGTATTCTGGAACTTTTTCCAGGACACATCTAAGTAAGTATGTAATTTTGGCGACGATGCTCATAATAACTATAGCTATTCTAGCCGACCATGAGAATCATATTGTATTCCAATCATACAGTAATATTCTAATCTGTTTTAATATTTCTGTTATATTTTCTACTATAATTGTATTATTCTGAAAGCTAAATGTTATGCCTAAGTGAGTAACATACTTAGTATTCCAATTAAATGTATATATTTTTTTAAATTTGTTTAGTGGATCTAACTCTATGTAGTTATGAATAATATCTGATTTCAGAGAATTTATTTTAAAGTAAAATACTCTACCAAAATCTGTTAACAAAAATTGTAGATTAGCACATGAATCTATAGGGTCTGTTAGTGTTAGCATGATATCGTCCGCAAATAACATTCTTTTATATTCATTATTACCTTTTTTTTATACCTTTGATGTTTTCAGCTTTCCTTATTAATGAGGCTAATGGTTCCATAAATAACAGAAACAACAATGGGGAAAGGGGACAACCCCGTCGTGTACCATTACTAATCACAAACCTCTCTGTTTTGAAGTTTGTGCCTGTAATGTATGCTGTTGTATCCTTATAAATAGTTTTAATTGTTTTGGAGGCAAAGTTAATAAACCCAAACTTCTGCATCCAAGAATTCCCAACTAACCCTGTCAAATGCTTTTTCTGCATCTAGTGACAGGATTAGTGTGGGGATCCTTCTTTTCTTTATGATAAACATTAAGTCAATTAAACGTCTGGTATTGTCTGATGCCTGTCGTCCTTGAACAAAACCAGATTGATCTAAATGTATCAATTTTGGAATAATTCTATTCAATCTGTTAGCCATGATTTTTGTATATAGTTTTAGATCAATATTAATAAGTGATATGGGACGATAGCTAGTTTCTTCCTCTGGGTTTTTCCCCGGTTTTAGAATATTAATTATTTTAGCATTTTTCCATGATTTTTAATTTCATTAAACATGTTTTGTAAATGTTCACTAATTTCTTTTTGGAAAATTGTATGATATAGATGATCAAAGCCGTCTGGAACTGGGGCTTTATTAGCTTTTGCTTTATTTATTACTTCCTCTATTTCTCCCAAAGAGATATCTTGATCTAATAATCTTTGATCTTCTTCTTGTAATTTTGGTAAAATTACTTTACTCAAAAATGTATTTATCTCTTCTTTACTAGGTTTTTTAAATATAGGATTATTATTTAAATTATATAGTGAACTGTAGAACGTCTTCATAATCTCACCTATTTTTTCAGGATGAGTATATAAAGAATTATCTGGTCCTCTTAGGCTATATATTTTATTTTGATTTTTTTGTCTTTTTAGTTTATTAGCCAAATATTTGCCCGTTTTATTACCCATTAAAAAATTTGATTGTTGAAATTTCCATATCAGAGAGTCTACCTGGTGTTGTAGTATTTTATTTGGGCTTTCTTTTTAGCAATCTGCGCTGATCTCTCCTCCGATGGATTCGCTCTATTTTCTCTCATTTGTTTCTCCAAATCTATGTACAGTAATCTCAAGGGTTTCCCCCTTTCCCCATGTATCCTAGCCATACGAGAAATCATTTGACCTCTTATAACTGATTTATATGCACACCAGAGCATGGAAGATGAGTCTACTGTATTTTTATTTGTTTTAAAAAACTCCTTAGTTTCCTTTTTTAGGAATTCCAAGGTTTGTTCATTCTTAAATAGGATCGCATCTATCTTCAATTTTTTTTTTTTTTTTTTTTTACTTACCTTATCTTCTTTTAGGTTAACATATATCATTGAGTGATCTGACCATGTAGCAGTACTTATTTCTATATCCTTAATTAATCTTAATGTATATATATCTGTTAGAAAGTAGTCTAATCTTGAGTAGGAATTAAAACGATTTGAGAAAAATGTATATTCCCTTTCATCAGGATGTAGTAATCTCCATGCATCCAAAAGGTCATCATTAGATGTTATTTTTTCGAAATCTTTAGATGTCTTTTTAATCTGATTTTCAGAATTTTGTTTTATTTTTCCTATTCTATCTTTAACCGGATCCATCAGCATATTGAAATCCCCTGCAATTATTAATTGTCCCTTTCTAATTTTTTTTATTTTTTTAAGTATCTATTTGAAGTATCTAATTTGTTTTACATTGGGGAGGTATATATTAGCTATTGTCATATTTACTCCATTTATTGTACCACACCATATTATATATCTTCCTAAGGGATCGATTATTTTAACGTCCTCGTGGACTTTTATATTATGTCTAAAAAGGATTGATACTCCTCTGGATCTTTTATTATATGTTGAATCTATTTTAATATTGTAGTTTTTGTTATTTACATATCTTAAGGTATCTTTACCCCAGTGAGTCTCTTGTAGTAGGAGGATATCTGCTTTATTTTTTATATAGTTATTATAAGCTATTCTCCTTTTTGATGGTGAATTTAGTCCATTAACATTATGGGATATTATTTTAACCATTATTTACGATAACTACAATTACCTTCTTCATTTGTATCTTATTGCCCTTGCTTTGTATATTTGGTCTCTTTCTAATATATCTGGTTCTACCCTGTACCTCCCCATTATTTTACCCGTGTAATTTGCACCGTTGGGAAATTCATTCATTCGTACTCTCCAATCACTGGACATGTTCTTCGTTGGGCTAGGAGTTTTAATAAACTTACTGGTTTATTAGTTGGGAGGTCATATCTTCTTATTTCCCTATTGTTTTCCATTCTTAATTATGCCTCTTTATATAATAGTTGTAATTTCCACTTGCTCTCATTCTCCCCTCTTTTCTTCCTTTGATCTTTTGCCGGGCATCAGCTCCGCGGAGGGAGAGTGCAAAAAGGAAAGAGAGAGAAATAAGTCCTCTGCCCCAGAAACCGTGGCTTGTTCCCCTATAGTATATTTTGTATAATACCAACCTTCACTTATATATACTAAATTTATAGATATGTTTTGTACTATATTAAACTAAAAATAAATTTATCAAAACATTTTTTTTTTTAATTTCCTGATTTGCTTATCCTTCACATACTATTTCCTCTCTCTCCTCCTCTTTCCCCTCTCCCTCTCTCCCATGGAACTGGACCCAATCATCATTACTTTTTCAGCATCGTCCTTTTCATATCCCCCAAAAATAAATACCTTTACATTTTTTCCTTTGATTAATTACTACCACTTCTTTAAACAATTGAAGTGGTTTAAACTCTTATAAATTTTCTATAGAACAATACAATATAACAAATAAAGTGCTTAAATTTCCCCCAATATATCCGTACCAAAAAGGAGGTTTATATCATTTTCTCTAAATATTGTGAACATCTCTATCTGGGACATTGTTATTATCAGTAATCCAAATAATGGTATCTTCATTTCAGTATTTTGATTTAGGTAGGAATGTGCACAATTACTCACTTTTTCTTTCTCCTTCCTTTCCCCTTTCTTAGTCCCCCTCTTTCCTCTCCGTTTTCCTTTTTTTCCTTCCCTTTTCCTCCCACAACAATGGTATAATCCCCCTTATCTAAAGATAACTTCCAGTATAAAAGTGTAAATATATAAAAGGTGCTTATATTCCATAAAGTGCTAGTTATCCAATCTTCGGGTTTTACTCCTTTGTGTTTAAAGTGCTTCGTAATCTATTAAAAATTCTATATTTCTATAAAGTGCATACAAATAAGGTGCTTAAGTTTCCCCACAATAATATCGGTGTTCTCTTAAGAATTTTTTTTATCCTTTCCTCTGTATACTATAAACATCATGACTAACATATTATATTAACAGTAATCTTAATTTTACAAGACAATATTTCAATAATTCATTCCAAATTCTAAAATTCATATTTCTATATTTTCTACAACCTTTTTGTGCACCACTAGTAAGTATCCCCTTATTTAATTAGGTTTAATAATAAGGTGCTAGTGTATTAAGGGGAAAAAAATAAAACAAAATTGTTCCATAGAATATTGTTATCTCATATTTCAATTATTTGATCTCCAATTCTGAATTCCGGTATATTCAAAATTAGCTTAATAAACAAGGGTGAAATTATATAGTAACCTAATATGTAAACCAACCCAAAAGGGGGATAGATTAATTAACAAAGATAAATACATCATTATGCACTCCATATTTCTTAAAGAGTCTTTATTCTGTCTTCCTTAACCTCTATTTTCTTTGGACCCATTCTGGGTTCTTTAAATTTAATTCTGTTAGAGTTTTAGGAAGAGTGGGAGAATCTACTTCTATATTCCATTTTTGTAGCAGCAACAATCCTTCTTTGACAGAGTCTATCTTATTCCATATGGTATCTTTCATTATATAAAGTCCTGTAGGATATTTCCATCTGTATTTGATTTCTTCTTTCCTTAAGCTTTGTGTTATTGCCATATATTCTCTTCTTTTGTTCAGAGTATATATAGATAAGTCTGGGAATATTTTTATTTTATCGTATGGAGCATCCATAGGTCTTTTTATAGAATTTGCTTTGATTATTGCATCTCTAAAAGGAAGGAATTGAAGATTATCCATGATTCATTTATCACATTTAATTTCGAGTTCATTGATTCTTTTGTTTGTTTTTTTAATTGAATTTGTATTTTCTGTCATCTGTTTTGTTAGTTCCAAAGTAATCTTTTCTTGAAAATCATACAGGAGGTCTTTAGTTTTTAGATAAGTTAATGGTTCCTCTTGTGATTTTTCAATACCCTCAAGGGGAGATTGTGCTGCCTTCCTCGGGGAGGGATTTATTGATTGTTCCAAAAAAAGGAGGATTCTGATTGTGTTATTTCTAGTATGTTAACTTTTTGTTTTGGCGAAAAAAAATGATTTGTTTCTGGAACTACTGTCTTTTTCTCCTTGCTTTTTATTTTCATAGCATTTGGAGGTTTCTTATTAGCCATCTTGTTCCTTTTGGGTTGTATTCCTATGGACCTTTATTTTAATCTTCTTCTCTTTTCAATACAGTCCTTTTTTAGCTTTATTTTACTTGTCTTGTATAAGAAGCATTGGTTATGTCACCTGTCTTAACCTTAATATCTTAAAATTATACTTTCTATTTCTTCGCCCTTAGCCGCTTGCATGTTTTCATATGGCTTATTATTTTACCTTAACCCTTTCTCCTCTGCTCCCTTTGTTTTGTCATAGTTCCGTATATATAAACTTATCTTCCTCTTTTCTGTACCCCAATTTAGCTCCCTAGTGGGTTCTATTTATTACATATGTTTAATTTCTTTTATCTCGATTTTGTAATCCTGTGGCATAATATGCCTCTTGCAATCACTCACCTCCGTTTTTGAACCGTATATCTGGTTTGTTATTCGGTCGCTGTCTCTTATCTCCCGCGGTTCTTTCGCGGGGATCTCTCTCCTTGGCGCGTCTTCTCGCGTGATCTTCGCGGAGACAGTCTCAGTCCTCCGGTTTTCAAAACGTGGCTTTTTAGCTTTTAGCCCCACTAGTAGCCTTGGGGATTTAGCTTTTAACAATGTTCATAGCATAAAGGGAAATGGGAAGGGAATACATCTATGCATAATATATATTTTTTATGCTTTACTTAGCTGTGTACGTTGCAAGACTTCGAGGCTTCTAGGGCATCTGAGGCATTGAATCCGGGATGGAACCAGGTTAACTGCTGTGCATGACCTCCCAGCTCTCCGAAAATGAGCTGGTGGTAGGTCTGGTGTATATTCCACTTCCGGTACCGCCCTCATGTCCAAACTTATCACTCTACAACCCTGCTTCTAGCTGCACCCTGGCCTTTTCGTGCTGAGATCCTGAACCCACAGCAACATCTCACTATACAATCCTTTTTGCTGCATGCACTTGCCCTCCCACCTACCCCATCCACACTCACCCACCTTTAATTCTTGTTCTTTTATAGCACAGGTCTGTGCACTATCACCAACTGTATAGATGTATTATCTCTCTGTGATCTATAAACAAACATCAGTTTAATCATAAGCCCTTAATGTACATGTACAGACCTACCAATTTAACTTTGTATGGTTTATTCCCCTTCTGTACTATATAAATCATGAGAAAATCATAAGGAGAGTGGTAGGACATGTTCACATAATTGTTACGTCAATAATTGAGCTTAAATACATAACTAATTGCAGTCGGTTATTAAAAATGTGTCTGCTTTTCATTACTATAATAAGACTTTTCCTCTGTCATTGTTATGTGCAATTTGCATAAAAAAAAAAGTATATAAATAAAGAGGAAAGATGAATAGACCATTTTAATTTTTTATTTTAAACAAGTTCAAATAGGCAAGATAACATATATTCTTCTTACTAGACAGAAGTACATTAAAGTAGAAATTAGGGAGCCAAACTGGCACCAAACAAGCATTTTCTACAGCTAGAAGTTCCTGATTTCCCAAGGTTACTAATAAATTATATAATATTTACATGTATAAAATGGTCCTGCATCACGAGAAAAAAAAAAAAAAAAAAACTGTTTTGAAGTAACATTTAAGTAAACGTCCATATCGAAAATAAAAATCAGTATAAACATATCTGGTTATGGAAGCATCAAATGCTTGCCCACACAGATTCATTTTTTTTTTTTTTTAGTTTTCACTACATTTGTAGGAACTGCTGAAACAAGAGTCCGTGGCCTGCCCTTTTTTTTTATATGCTACTGAATAGTTTCCACTAAACAGAAGCTGGACAAGTCTCCGGTATCCTGATGCAGAGAAATGTACTGTATTGTCTGAGCAGCAAACATTTAAAAAAAATATACAGTACAGTCATTTTTGAAAAACAAAAAAAGAGAAAGGCGGAAATTAGTTGAAATGGGGTCTTTAAATGACTTATGTACAGCAGAACTAACAAGCATAGTCTGAATTAAGAGGGCACAAATGCACCTTAAATAAATTGTCCCTCAACTTTTTACAGATTATAAAGCAATAACTACCCTGATATTTCCTCAAAATCATCATTTACCAGCACTGTATTGCATTAAGGGCTATCAAGTGAATGGCTCTGCTCTGGTTTTCTCCGCACACAAAAAAAAAAATCAAACACTTCCAAAGAGCCGGAAAGTTGGTGGTGGGCTATAGATTCACCTGACACAAACTGCAGATCAAACTCTGCAACATGCACATATTGAAAGACCATTATAACCACATAATTTCTATATGCCATTTTGAAGAACTACAAATGATAATAGGCAAAATGTTATTTAAAAATGTATACATTCAAAACTTTAGTTTCTTCATTTATTAACTACATGTAATAACTATACTTTGGGAGCCACCCGTTTCTCTGTATCCAATGTGATCTCCCACGTGAAGAAACTGGTAAACATTTAATAGTCAGTTGAAAAGTTGCAATCTTAAGTTTCAGCCTTTTCAACAGGACTATTCTAAATATATACGCACAAAAATTATCTCAATAAATTTGAGACTATTTTTACTATTTAAAAACATTTTTCCCCATCATCAAGTCTATTTCTGAAGAGCATACCATAACTGAAGGACTTCAATGGTCATTTAAAGTGGTGCTTGCCCACCTACTTCTGTCCTACATGGCTAGTTTATCAAGTGTACAAAATTAACTGAATGAATTTGGTTGACCATTAAATTTAAAAAAAAATAAGATTTGTGCTGTTATATAGTGCTAAAAAAAATGCAACCAAGGCAAAAAAAAAAAAAAAAAAGCAAAAATGTTACTATCTACAACTGTCTGTTAAAATGTACAAAACAACAAGTGTACAGTGTACATATAATAAAATTATAAACCTCTCTGAAAGGAAATCCTAAGTACCCTTGGAAAAAATGTTGAGGGACAACATCCCTTTCCCCCAAAAGGAGGGGAAAAAACAGTAAGCTAATATATAAAAAAAAACTGTAATTTTTCTTTAACATTAAGAAAATATATTTATCCAAGTTTGCCTTAGTCTTGATCTTTTTAAATAAGGTATATCAAAGGCAATGGAAAAGTCAAACCAGCTGCATGCTATTCCACAATATTGTTATTATTATGACATTTTAATACTAAATTAGGCAATTTGATGCAATACATTTAGTAATCTTCTGGAATGTCCAAATCATGCTTTAGTTCTCGAAGTTCGGCCATCTGGAATCCAAGCATTACACGATATTTGTGATTTTTAATAAATTTCAGGCACATGTAACGTTTCATCCCAAAATGTGAGGCAACATCACTCTTCCACATATCTAGTACAGTAGCCAGCAACTCTATTTCCTTCTTGCTAGGATATGGTTTTACATGGAAATATTCGGTCAAGAAAGCCTTTTTAGATTCATAGGGTAGTTCTGCCTGCTTTGGAACCAAAGCAAGGATACTTAGAGCATCTTCTGCAATCGGAAGTTCTGAAGTGTCAGATTTAATGTCAAGCCTTCTTCTTTTGTAAGGTACAGACTCCTTCTCCATGGAGTCTGGTCCACTTGTCTGCTGGCCATTGCCCACCTCTGTTTTGCCATAATCGTGCATTCCTGTCCTATTTATCTGTCCTTGTAGCCCATTGTTTTCAGGTGAAACTTCAAAACCAACACTGCTGTCTTTAGGCGCATTTCGGCAACGAAGCAAATGTACAGCAATGGCCGATAGGGTCATGCTACCTGTGTAAACCCCGCAACAATGGATGCACTTGAAAGCAGGAGTCTTTAGTATGGTATGCAAAGTAGGCATGATATGATGCCTCTCCTTCAAGTGGGTCTCATATACCTCTGTCTTAGGCAGAACACAATTGCAGAAGAGACATTTGGAGGATGGTATGACAGAAACACTGGAAGCTGCAGTTTTGCTTTGTATCTTAATGTAAATGGGTGAAGCAGTGAGAGAGTTCGTTCCAGCAACTACAGCAAGATGTATATCTCTGTCACCCAGCTCTTCTTTGGACACTTTAACGCTAAAGTTAAAGTGAGGAAACAAAAGTTCATCATTAGCATCTCTTGCTAGTTCAATGCCTTTTTTCATAAAGTCAATATGGAGTTTTTTTGTGTTTAGATGCATTACCTTCATGTGATAAACAAAGTTTCTCAGTTCATGTAACACAGCTTTGCAGTACAAGCAAACTATGCCATGATTCAGCAGATGTTTTAACAGGTCATCCTCTGTTGCCATGGTCCTGCAAGACAAACATCTGATAGCCTGGTCTTTCATCACTTTCAAGAAAGAAGCTTTTCCAGCAAGGATAATAGGCTCTTTTACTTCGTCACCAGATTTTCCATGTATATGAGCAACCTGCATGTGTACTTCATATACATTTGAAGGGAACAACTCATTGCACACTGGGCAGGTCTTCCATTGCTTAGCCTCTTTGCCCACTGCATATGGAAGGTGTGCAGGTGTATTCACTTGTTGACTGGCTGTGTTTGGCAGAGAGATTACAGAGGGAGATGATAAAACAGCTGAAGAATTGGAGGCCTGTACAAATTTTTCAGTCTGTGGGAGCTGTACTGGCACTTTCTGTTGGTTTGCAACAGGAACAGGACATGGAGTCACAGGTATTGTTATAAGTGTGTATGTGGGTATTCCGTTTACTTGCTTTCCTGTGGGAATGAGCTGTCTAATTATAGAGGGCGAGAGAAATGCATTTTGATTTGCATTAAGATTGCCAGGTCTCACTCCTTGGTTTATAGGAAACATAGCAGGTCGCATTCCATGTAAAGATGTAGGACACAATACTGACTGAGGATGTAACCCTCCATGCAAAGCTTGATTGAGGGGAAGGACTCCAGAGTTTACAGTACCTGGAGGTATTGAAATAATTTGTCCATTAACATTGCATGCTTGAGGAAAAACTGTTGTATTGACAGACTGATTAACAGGAAATTGAGAAGACATAAAAACAGATTGTGAAAGAGGTGACTGAAGGGCAACGTTCTGGTTTTGTGGCATTGGAGCGGTTAGAAATCCAACTTGAGCAGCTGGAGCAATTGTTGTAGATGGTTTTTGGATTACATTTTCTGCAGAGTTTGGAACAGCAGACATTGCTGGTAAAACATTCTGGTTGAGATTAGTGGGCATCCCCATCAAAGGTTGATTGGGACCATTTTGTGCAAAAGAAACCACCTGGAAATCTTGAGGGGTTGAAATTGTGGCTGTTGTGTTGGATCCTACTACTGCTTTTGCAGGATCTTCAGGTGAAGGAGGAGCAAGAGTGATCATTTTCTTTGATCTTATTCTCTTAACACTACTGAGTTCTAAAATGTCTGTTCGTAATAACTGTTCCAGGTCCCTGTGTTTTTCGGATGTCAAAATATGGTATACCAATGCATCCTGGCTAGTAGCTACGTAACTGCATTTTTTGCAGTAAAATTTATTCAAATGTTGGGTCTTGAAGCTAGTATGGATCATTCCTTCTTTAGGTTTTTCTCCAAAGTAAGAACTAGTCAGAGTTTCATAATGAGTCATAAGAACATGTTTCTTCATGCTGTAGTAGAGCGTTTCTGTAAAAGAACATTTTGAGCAGGAAAATGTGACATTACTTCTTGGCAGAAGTGGATTCTCTTTTACAGAAGGCTTTGTAAATTTGCGAGTAGAACTGTGAAATATTCGCATGTGTTTAAGCACAGTTTTTGACTGGGAGGTAAAGGGGCAGCTTGGACAAGCGGCTAAGAGCCCAATATCCTTTTCCTCTTCATGGTAACGTTGCAGGTGATTTTTGAATGAAGAAAGCAACGTGGTTGAGTAGCTGCACAAACAGCAGCAAAATGGTTTGGATCTATAATCCTAAGGGAAAGAAAAGACAGACTTTAGTAAACAATTACAAGGAAAAGTAAATCTACAAAACAATATTACTAGCATACATGAGACATATACAAAGCTATCACATACATTGACGATATAACTTGCTGTTCTCTAGACACAAAATGGCTATTAAAAGGAGTGAAGGGCACGACTGTTTTCTCCTAATATGTTGCAACATACAGGGCAAGGCATCATGAAGGCTAGGGTGTCTATTGTATGTTTACATGTTCAGAAATATTCATTTGACAGAGTTATATTTCTTCAATTACTGAAATCAGAGTATGTGCAAGGTCTGCCCCAACTCCCCCAAAATATTAACAACATTGACTCAGGAGTTTCAGCAAGGCTAAATCATGGCCATATAGAAAAACGCCTTGCAACTGAATACAATATATAATAGTGTTCACATCTGAATGTCTAAAACAAGTTTAAAAACCTACTTCCAGATCAGAATTCCAAAAACAGTTATTACATTGCATTCTGGGAAGTTGAGCCGGGACACACAAATGTGCCCACAAATGCCTCGTTCAATCCATAGCCATTATCAAACATGGCTTCCTTTAAGCTTATGCATGCTGTATTACACAGCTTTAATGCAAAGCCAAGGTTGGAATAAACACAGGCTGAGTATCCAATCCATGTACAGCTGTTTCAAGCTTACTGGCTATCATCAGCATGGAGCGGGATCTCAGCCTGTGCTGTGGAAATTATGAGTAGGTAGTTCACCTCAGCAATCATTTATATTATGGTGGGTAAAAGAGCGATAGAAGCCCTCCACCGTACAGTAAATAAATAGTACATCTGTGTTCACATTTGAATGTCTAAAACAAGTTTAAAAACCTGCTTCCAGATCAGAATTTCGAGTAAAACAGTTATTACACTGCATTCTGGGAAGCGGAGCTGGGACATGCAAACGTGCCCACAAATGTCTCTTTATATATAAAGAAATGTATTCTTCTAAAAAAGGCATATTAAAAAGCATGCGCTTTCAAATGCATAGTATTAAATCTATGAATTCCCACTTTAATGTCCTAAAATATAGGAGCAAGTTCAAGAACAGGTCATCTAAGGGGGGGGAGGAAAACAATCACTCACAGGATGCCTCCAGTCTATGCATTGCACTGTGCCCAGAAATGTAGTTTTTATAATTGAATATGTATTTTAATTAATGATCAAAGCCTAATTAAAACATTTAGCTGTGATGCATTACAGGTGACCTTTAAGCAGACTGTTCATCTGCAACCATTGGTATGGCAAATAGTCTTCAGAGTTAAAATACTGCATATTACTTATTTCATAACAGGATAATGAAGGGTCATTCTCACAAAACCAAAGCACTTTTAGAATATACAACAATAATAATACATTACCCCACAGTTTGGTACCATTAACTATTTTAAGCAAATATCACAATGATAGCAGAGAGAATGCAAAGCAGTCACTAATGATGGGGATCCTTAATACAATTGTAAAATATGTCAGGAGATATATAAATTACTAGACCTTCCCATAAAAAAAATAAAAAAAAAATAACTTTAAATAATATGACCTAAAATGGCCTTAATTGTCTCCTTATAAAAAAAAGGTGAAAGGAAATGATATAGATTATAGTAAAGTTACTGCATTACAGTAACTTCACTTCATGTTCCCCTGCAGGTGGATGAAGGTAGTTTATAAGGATAAACTACTTTAAATCTAAGTTTTAAACCGCCATTGTTTAATAAATTAAAGATAATTGCTACTAGTCTTTATAGAAACTATAGGGACTATAGGTGTTTCATTAACTCTATTTTCTAAATATACTGCATTATAGTTCGACAGATGTCTTACCACACAGATTTATTGACCATCACAGAAAAGTTACACTATATTTGTTCTCATTTGAACATCAAAAAATAGAATTCCTCAGAACTCCAAAAAATAGAATTATTGCACTGCACTCTGGGAAACTAGTCAGTGGCATGCAAATGAGTACAAAATGTATTTTCACTCTTTAATCCAATGTCACTTTATACATGGCTCCTTTAAGCATATGCCTGCCATTATTACAGCGCCCATGCATATAAAATAATAAGAAAAGTTAGGAGTCAGCAGTGAAGTTTTAGGAGCTGTGGCTCTCAGGATGTCAAGACCTGGCTTAACTAAAATCAGGACAGCCTTCTGCATTTCCCAAGCATCTTATATACCTTTCCTGAACCATCCATTATATCTTTGCTAGCAGATTTTTTTTTAGTATTTTAGATAAAGCAGTGACATCAAGGGAGGGTCTTTGTAATTAAAATTGCAAACTAGAACACAATTTATATATTTAGAAAAACAACAAAGTGATGCGCAAGCTCCCACTAACAATTAGGTTTTGTTTTTTTCTATAAAAAAGGGTAAACATCTGTTGCTTTGTCTTTTATAAAGAATTCAAAATAAAGAAAAAATACATGTAATCCATTATAAAATAAAAATGCTCAAAAAAGAACTAAAGTTGTTTTTATAAAAAAGAGAACACATTGAGAGGGCCTCATTCAATTGCGATTTGGCCAATTGAATAGGGCTCTAAATAAGCACATAGCATACTTTTTTAAAGAAGTTATTAGTTAGTAAAGACGTTGCTTTTGGATAGAAGTTCACTAACTAAAAACTTCTGCAAAAAAATATGCTCTGTGCTTATTTAGAGGCCTATTCAATTGGCAAAATCGCAATTGAATGAGGCCCAGAGAGTTTAACTATGCATGCAAAAGTTATGCGACGTTGCGTTTGTCCACAAAAACATGAATTCAAAATATAACTTTTACATACATATCTGTGCTTCTCCAAGTGTGTACTTCAGTATAAAAGCAACACATGTTTACAATTACCTTTTTTGCAAATACAGTTTTTCACCGAAATAGCGTTAAAGCAAATGCACAGATAAAGCTTTTTTTCTATGCTAAAAATATAATTACAAAACCTTATTTTTTTTTTTTTAAACCTTTCACTTCAATATCTGTGCATCTACTGAAACTGAAGTAATGCAAGATATTCTCTCTTCTACTCTATTGCCAGTCACTAGCAGTAGACGTACATTTCTGCGTCCCATTGATTCCCAAAGCGAGACATCCTCCCATGATGTACTGGACAAATGTTTGTCTCCTGGATTATAAGTGTTGATGTCCTAAAAAACAAACAAAAGAATATATATATATTGGTCCTTTGTGTATTTGGAGAAAAAAAGATGAATGGTTCCCTATAGATTAAATGTAATACAATCCAAGCAAAGATGAGGACTGTCTCAAAAAAAAGTTCCTACAGTCAAACAATGTAGGAGACTGTCTGGAAAGATCATGCATAGCCCTGCTGTACAGTGATCCTGCACTATCGCTTGTGGGGTTACTAGCTAAGGCACAAAAAGCATCAACTATTGCCATGACATAGTTAAAGGGATGATAATCAGATGATGACACTTACGTTAAGTGTCAGGGCTGATAAAGCGCTAAATTACAATCATATGACCAATCCTAAAGCTAAAGCTCCCATCCCACAGTAAACGTCATGCATTTGATCATATTACAGTTAACGTAAGTTATAGTCAACATAGATGAACCAGAGATTGACAGTGGGGTACAACTCAGCATTTTCTATGGCATGAGTTAATAAAATGGACTAACTTTTATAAACCATTTTCATCCATATATTTAATTTGTCCTCTAAGGTCTGCTCAAAACCACCACCACCACCAACAACAACTGTATTCTTCTCCCAATTTAAACGGGAAAAAAACAAAAACACATACCTTTCCCAAAAGATCTCTCTAGCACAGCCTCAGATCATCATACAAAGACTTCTGCCACAAAATAGGTAGTTTCTAATACCTTTACTCAATGCAAATAAGCAGAGGAGGTGAAGCCTTCCACTACAAATATGAGTTATAGCTTATGAATAGGTTGACAAATGTATCTGAAATATTTATTATATATATATATATATATATATATATATATATATATATATATATATATATATATAAATACAGAAATAATTATAATAGCTCATAGGTTTAAAATTATAATAAGTCACCAACATAAAGGCCACTGAAGAAAATTTTAAGTTACAGATTTAAAAAGTTACAAATAGTTTACATTTATTATTTCAAAATTTGAAAGCTGTTAAATAGAGCTTGAAAATTTGGATATTTTAAAGCAGAAGCAAGCAATACAAGACATTCCTGTCGCCAACCTTCCTTATAAAAGGCCATTAACCAGCTTCCATGGTGGGAGTTTGTAATGAAAATGGAGCATGTCCAGCGCGTGCATGCGTGCAATTATACAGATTAACAAAAGATCTCTGACCATTATTTATTAGACTGGACATGCTAAATGTGGAGATAGATTAGGTTCTGTACAGATCATTCATGCTTAAAATACCAACATTTTAAAATCCAATTACTTAACATTTCCACTCAATTTTTAACAACCAATTATTCAAATGGTGTACACACAAGGGAGGGAGAGGAGGGGGGAAATGAGACACAAGGCACTCACTGGGAGGCCCGTGATGAGCGCCAAAGGCCAGTAAAATAGAGGGGGGAAAGGCTCGCAATGAGTGCCGAAGGCCCGTGATGACTTCCAAAAGCACTTATCCCGAGGCCAGTAAAACGGAGGGGGAGAGGCTCCCATTGTGCGGCACACAGCATTTCCAGTCTTCAAATTTTATTGCCGTCATTTTTGACGGGCAAGTTGCTAGTATGTGTAATATATAAAAGAGTAGGAATATTTTCTATGAAGCTACATATATTAATGTACACATGGTGGCTTCCCTTAATGTCAAGAATATCAAGATTGTACCCCCCCCCCAAAAAACCTAACAAATACTTGGAAATAGGTTTTTGACATTTGCTATAGTTCGAAGCATTTCTCAACTTTTTATAATAATTTAACATGCTATAATAAAAAGTAAAACATATATAAATATACAAGAATGCATGTAGTAATGAAATGGTATTCACCAATTTATATACTGCACCCCCACAGCCCCTAAATGCTCCTAATTCCTTCCCATAAAAAGGGCAGGCTTTCCACCATTCCTACCATTGCATTCCCAATCCAACCTTCTTAGCTCCACCGTATATTGAAGATATCCCCTAAGATATTCTCCCTCAAGCGATTAAAAAAAAAAGTTATAAATTGATTTGCAGGTCAATGAGGGAAATAAGTATTTGACCCCTTCGACTTAGTACTTGGTGGCAAAACCCATGTTGGCATTCACAGAGGTCAGACGTTTCTTTTAGTGGCCCGCCAGGTTTGCACACATCTCAGGAGGGATTTTGTCCCACTCCTCTTTGTAGATCCTCTTAAAGTCATTAAGGTTTCGAGGCTGATGTTTGGTAACTCAAACCTTCAGCTCCCTAATCAGATTTACTATGGGATTAAGGCCTGGAGACTGGCTAGGCCACTCCAGGACCTTAATGTGCTTCTTCTTGAGGCACTCCTTTGTTGCCTTGGCTGTGTGTTTTGGGTCATTGTCATGCTGGAATATCCATCCACGACCCATTTTCAATGCCCTGGCTGAGGGAAGGAGGTTCTCACCCAAGATTTGACGGTACATGGACCGCCCATCGTCCCTTTGATGCGGTGCAGTTGTCCTCTCCCCTTAGCCAAAAAAAAACAAACCGAAAGTATAATGTTTTCACCTCCATGTTTGATGGTGGGGATGGTGTTCTTGGGGTTATAGGCAGCATGTCTCCTCCTCCAAACACAGCCAGTTGGGACGAAAAAAACAAACAAACAAAAAAAAAAAAAAAAAGTCTTGTAGCCCATTCTAGTCCCTGACATCAATGGGCAGCTCTTTGGTCTTGGCCATGGTGGAGAGTTTGGAATCTGATTGATTGCTTTTGTGGACAGGTGTCTTATATACAGGTAACGAGCTGAGACTAAGAGAATTCTTTTTTTAGAGTGCTCCTAATCTCAGCTCGTTACCTGTATAAAAGACACCTGGGAGCCAGAAATCTTGAGGATTGATAGGGGATCAAATATGTATTTCCCTCACTGACCTGCAAATCAATTTATAACTTTTTTGACAGGCGTTTTTCTTGGGTCTTTTTTTGTTATTCTGTCTCACTATTACAATTATAGACGGATCATTACTTTTGTCAATGGACAAACTTTGACCCCTTCTGTTTTTTAAATACTCTCCCCCCAATCCAAAAGCATTGATAGTGGGAATTCTAGCTTATACCCCAAAAAATTTAAGATATTGGCCCTTTACAAGTTTTACCAATATCCATTGAGATCACAGATATGCATATTCAGTTGCAAAATGGAGTATAGGGATATAAACATATATTTATGCAAGATTCAAATTATTTCATACAAAGTTCCTTACTAAAATACTAAACAAAACTGCCATCTGACATTCTAGACATCAACAAGCTTTTTTATGTTGTATATTAAATATGGAAAGTACTTTGTGTTCTATTTTAAAAGGCATTATAAAGTAATCACTGTGGCAAACCTAGTTGCTAGGGATAGGGGGACTTTACATACATACAAAATCTAATGATATTGTCGATTCAGATACTGTAAGATTTGTTTTATAAAAATTGTCAGGTCAATAATTTTCAGAACAAACAAACTGGTTTTCAAATAAAAATCAATCATTTCAAGCTCACTCAATACAGCAGTCTTCTTGTAAACTAACTTCCATTTACACCAACAAATGTAGTCACTCCCAATAATCAACAAAAAGAGGATTTACTTAAATGAATGCATAGACTGTGCCTAGCTCGTAAATGGGGCGGAGGAAGGAAGCTGGAGGGACTGGACTGTGTAGGCTTTGTTCTTGTCAATGTCTCCAGCACAGCAGTTTCCAAGCAGTCAGATCTGTTGCCTGAGGAGGCATGGCTAAACTTGTCTATGGCAAGAGGGTTGAAGTGATCTGCAGATCAAGATTTATTTACCCTGCAAAAACAACTAAGGAAAGGTACACTTAATGTTAAATCAAGTTTGTCATTCCCTTACCAATGTTTAGAAGGATTTTCTATATAAGTTAAGGCTTGATTACAAGAATTGAGATTGAAGAATGCAACAAAAACACATTTTGTTTGCATAATTGTACAAATCAGCTAATCCACAGCACGGCTATTGGTGACCAACAGAAGCTGCTGATGCAGCACAGTTATGCTGTCTCTAAGAGTTACTGGACAATGCTGCAGTCTATGTATACACATAATTTACACACAATTACAGCTCAGATTTTTTTTAGCCTTTTGTGTATAAATATATGTAAACATGCAAAGGACCACAACAGTGGTCATATAAGGGTTTCACTTATTTATTGAATAACTGATTAGCAATAAACATTTTTTATCAATGTAGCTTAAAAAAAAAAAAAGTTTTAGCATTCACAACTTCAGCACATTGGCTTCTCTTCTCCTTATCAGTGATGAGGATGTTGTGCTCATAGGAGACTGCCTTATTGTATATAACAGACTTCTATCAGGGTAGTCGGGTAGTCTCCTTGTTGTCAAGGACATCATATCCAGATAAGTCATAGTGAGGGAAAAAGAAAAAAACCACCAGGGCAGTTTCTCCCCCAGCTCTGCTACTGCACTAAATTTCAAATGTTGGTTTTAACAGCTGCATTCAGTTTGTTTTCTTAAAATACAGATTTTGATATTAAACAAACATTAGAAATGCTACTGTATACCCTCACATGCCTAGAGGCCCTTTATACTACATAGCTACTAAAAGAGCAATTTTGATGGCTTCTCAGACTGGTTGGCCCCTATATTGAGTATTCCCCCCCCCCCCCCCCCCCCCCACATAAAATTATCCAATCCTTGTTTATTAACATATATATTTTACATTCACACCAAGTGGTAAAAAAAAGTTAACTTACCTCTAATACCTCTCGGCAGCTCTCGAGACCAATTTGCAATAGAATTTGTTTTACTCTTTTCCGCGCTTTCCTAATCTTTTCAAGGTTATTAACTGGCGGTTGAAACATTTTGACGGCTGCAAGACAATAAATAAAAGAGGGAGGGGAAATTAGTTAAAAAAAAAAAAAAAAAAAAGCAATCAATATTTCCCTTCTAAGATTTTAAATTTATTCAGACCCAATTATCCAACAAAAGCGTCGCCCTCCCTGTTCTTCCACCGCTTATAGATTGACACCAGATCTAGCACCCCGGAAACGACAACATGGAGGATTATTCTATTCCTTGAACAAATGGTTTCCATTAATGGTACAGAAAACGGACTATTTTAAATACAATATTTCCAGTACATCCGAAGTCTTGTTCCACCTCAGGAAGCCAATCATAAGAAACCATACTGTAGGTTACACAGTTGTGTGTGTAAAATTATATATATATATATATATATATATATATATATATATATATATATATATATAAAATTATAAAATATAAGAGAGAGGCACTGGAACCTTACATGCAATATGCTGGCTCTGTGATAAAGGAAGGTAGGTAACTAATAATAAAATAAACATCTTCTTTATTACAGTTATCTTAATGACATCGCATACCTTTGTAGGTAAAAAGAGTTAGAAGATAGACTAAATGTCTTGCCTAAATGTCAAATGCATTTTGTTTATCACTCCAACTTTCACATCACCACTCATGCCATCACTTCCGTCCTCCAATTTATGACATATCACCAACAATAAAGAACCATTTATCCAAACCAGAGGAAAAGCACTGATCCTTATCTTCTGAATAAAGTGTCAAAGATTGTGTTCCCAAAATCCTTGATCACGTTTCATAGCTAGTGACTTCTCTATACTTATGGCAGTCATCACAAAAAACATTGACCAGAAAGTGACTAATTGAGAATGTACAACTAATCCGTCTCATCTTGGTCATCCTCAAACTTCAGAGGTAGGTCTGTATTAAAGGGACAATGTCACTCCAAAAGGATGTTGTTCCATCTTCAAGAGAAACTTATTTTGCACTATGCTGATGAAATATGCTTATTCAAACTTCCCCTCACTCTTCAAGCACATGGAGATGCCTTCTTTCAGATTAGGGAAGTTAGTTTGATTATTTTGAATATAATAAATGAAGAAATGGCAAGTTTTAAGAAAAAAATGTTACCTGAGGAAATGCAAAAAGTAGTTGGATTGCTCACTAACCACTTAAGAATTTTACATTTAATTTAAAAATGCTCCTTAATGCAAATTTAACTGCCTAATTAAATTAAGACAACTTCAATTTGTAGTAAAAAAGAAATTAAACAAAAAGTAGTGATACACCATGACGATTTGTAGACAACCATCTTTAGTGGCTCTGGCACTTAAAACGGACTTCTTTGATAAGGCTGCATACTGTGTTGGCCAGACCATCTTTCACTACTGCAATTATACTTGACCTCTACTGCAGCCTGGAAAGATTTATTTTAAAAAGGGGAAGGGGGATGGGCTCACATTGGAGCTCAGGAATGCAGAAGATATGGCCCACTGGTAGAAGATACAACCTGAAATAAGAACCCTGAGGTAGGTTCTTTTTTTCAAGGGCCAGTGTACACAATTTTCATGTTAAACCTATTTTTAGTTCATCGTTAATCCGAACCCCCCCCCCCCCCCAAAAAAACAAAAAAAAACAGCTCATTTAAGAACATTGTTTACCATATTAATGGCCACTGCTGTAGTTCTCCCCACATCTCTAATTTTCTGCATTGCTGAAAAGAAGTGAAAGATTTCAACAGAGAAAACATTCATTACACTATCTTTGTAAGGCTTGATTAATGTTATCAGTTGAAATCTTCTGCTTTCTTTCAGTAGTGGCAGAGAGAATGAGAAAGGTGGGTGGGGGTACAGCAACGCTCATTAAAGGCATATTGAATTGAGGTGGGTTATGAATGCATCCTGCAGAGGAGCATCATAACCCACCTAGCAAACATTTTTGCAATAAAAAAAAAAAAAAAAAAGGTGATGTTTACACCCCCAGCAACTGCTGCAGCAGTTTCTAGGGTACGAATTTCTAAATTCGTATCCTAGCCCACAGCGCATGCGCTGGATGATTGGCTTTTCTACCCATCAGCAAAGAGCGGTGACGTCACTGTTTTTTCCGATTATCTCTGAGCAAAGCTCGGAGGTTTGGGGAGGGAAGAGACGATGGCGGACCGCACAAGAGACAGAGTGTGCACGCGCAAGACATCGCGCCTGTGTGAGTGAGGGGGGAGTGTGTCCCAGGGCAATTCACTGGGGCAGGTGATGGGGCAATTCACCAGGGCTGAGGGAAGATGATGGGTGCAATTCACTTGGGCAAAAGGCACTCATTACGAAGCCTACAAAGTGTGTGTGGGGGGGGGGGGGACTTCCGAGTTACGGGTTTGAAAAAAATAAAAAGAAACCCTGGCGTTTTTATCCAAGCCCGTAACTCTGATTTAACCACCACCATTTTTTTCAAGCCCGTAACTCGGAAGCCCATGGGAGACCGCCAAAAGACGCCAATTGAATAGGAAATTAGCTTGCAACCTCACTATTGCCAGCTCATAGTCACACTGAAGAATGAAGCAGCCGTGAATATCCAGTAACCTAGAATTTTTATATGCACAGTTTAAGAAACACTTAAGTTTTATTTTATTTTTTTCTTATCGGGTCCGAAATAACTTTTTTAGAGAGCCATTTATAACGAACACTAGATTGGCAGTTTTGGTATGGAGTGTATAGTCTACCATATATTTCTTGTCCATTTCATGCTCACTACAAATTAACAAAAACAGACCCAATTGTTTCCATTGAAGAGACACTGAAAAGTCTTACAAATATCATTCATCAATACCACATAGGAATAAAGTGTAAATATCTGGCTTTATTCTTTGAAATACACTTATCGGAAACTCCATCAACTGGCTGTGCTCTCATGTACAATCTTAACACCGGTTTAATTGTTTGAATCACAACTAACTTTTCAGGTGTCTGCTTGGCCGAGTGGAAATCAAGTGGAAGTTGTTTGAGAGGTGTTTATACCTACCGTGCCTTCCTCAGCCAATAGGAGAGCACAGATGTAAGCCCCAAAGTCACTGCTGGGATATAACTCCTTGCTGCTTCCTGTCTGTGCTGCCATAGCACCTAACAGTGCCACACTACATATCCCAGGCTGCTTTGCAGTACAAACAGGAACACCAGACTTTAAATCAAATGTTTAGCTAACCTGATTGGGCAAAAATAATATGAAATCAATGCCAATTTAGCCAGGGTAGGGAGGGGGTGCTAACCCTAATTTTCAACTGTCAGAAATTACAAGACATTCTGCTAACTTCAAGTTAAGTGTTTAAATGTTTATTTTGATACTTTTCATGAAAAAAATACATGTTTTCTTACACTATTAATTTTCATCTATCAGATGTACTCATAATCCAGCAAATTTAGATATGCCTTTAAGAAAACATTTATTTGAATTTTTTAAAAAAAGACACGTTGTGGCACATTATCAATTAAATGTCTCCAAGCACAAAACGTATATACAGGTCAAGCCCCCAAGAGCATATAATGTGCGTGTTTAAAACATGCTATTAAATGTTTAGAAAAAGTTGTGTTACATATCTCTTTAAATAAACCACTGTAATTTGGCAAACTCTTCACATTAGCAAAGTATGCATCAAACTTTCAATATCCGGTACATTGTCAGTATGAAGCAATCTTAATTTTAGCAAATTCAGCTTGTTCCTCAAAAATTTCAGCTTTGTGCCTTCCACAAGAGTTAGACTTGTAGCCTCAGGGGAGCTCTCTTTTTCTTTTGTACAGAGAGATCTGTTGAACATCAGCATACATCTGACACGTTCTCTCCTCCCCTGTATATGCTCAAAAGACAGTAAACTTGCAAGCCCTACCTGCTTTATATACATTTTTTTATACAGATAGTATTCCAGCCATGGCAACCTACATGCACTAGCAGGCTGTTAGAATTAAGATTCAGAATAGAAAGTTCCAGAAAGTTTGCACACTTATGCAATGGCGTATACCTGCACTATATTTTACAGAAACCACATCCTTATGCAGTTATGGGATAAACTCTTTCACCAAAGCGGGAGGGAATTTTGTATAAGAATGTATCATAAAAGAGAACAGTGATACCTACTTTAGTACTGTAATAGAAATCTACTGTAAATAGTTGAATTGAAGGCAGTTCTGTTGCTGGGGTAGATGGGGACTGCAAGAAAGACTAGTAACACCCTGAGGCTCATCACAACTTATGCACACTAAAGGATTCCATTTTGTGTTTGTTGCATCCCTTTTCAAGAGCTCCATAAAAAGTGATGTGTTTTCTTTTTATCAATCAGTAGAGGGAATAAGGAGATGTTGGTTAGTATGTGTCAGATAACGGTGTCAACTTCAGTCAGATTCAATTCAAACTCGTTTCCCCATGAGAAGAACAGAAACTGGTGTTTTACATTTTCGAAGACCACTGCTTACATCGACTGATGCAAAACGCCCTGTCATGAATGCACCAGAAGTCAATTTTATATCTAGGAGCCAGCAAAATGTGTGTGTGGTGTGGTATATATCCTAACTCCCAACATTTAAAAAATTGTCAATGGGGAGGAGAAAGAGGAACCAAAACAAAGGAAAAATCAAGAGTGGAGTAGCCATGAATGTCCATCAATCAAGATGAATAAATTAGGAGTATTGCAATATATAATGCTACTACTATTTATTTATTTTTACTTAATAAACATTTTAGAGCGACAAACATGACTTTTTGGTTTCCAGTTATACTTTTCCTAATTAGAGTAGTAGTGTTCTTTTATTTTCTATATTAAATCATTTATTGGTGTAATTACCGTACATACTCGAGTATAAGCAGAGTTTTTCAGCACTTTTTTTTTTAAAGACTGAAAAGGGCCCCCTCGGCTTATACAAGAGTCACCACCCCTGTGGCTCCCCCCCCCCCCCATCATCCTCAACAGGACGTCACCCTCACCCCCTTCCTCAACCCCCCCTCACTTTACCCCTCTAATTACCTCCCCCTCACTTACCTTCCATCTGCAGCTGCTCCTCCACGCACCTTCCATCTGCGTCGGGACCCAGCATATGCTAATGACGTGACGCCACGTCATTAGCATTGGCCGGGTCAAGACGCAGCCAGAAGGAGGAGCTGCAGATGGAAGGTAAGTGAGGGGAAAGGTAATTAGAGGGGTAAAGTGAGGAGGGGGGGTGAGGATGAGGAGGGAAGAGACACAGGGGAGAGAGAGGAGGGGGGGGGGACACAAGAAAGGAACACAGAGGGCACACAAGAGGGGGACACAAGGGGCAGCACATTTCCCACCCTCGGCTTATACTAGAGTCACTAAGTGTTACCAATATTTTTTGGTAAAATAGGTGCCTCGGCTTATACTCGAGTATATATGGTACCTTCTAAATTGAGATATGAAAAGATAACACTTCAAAACTAAGAATATTTGCACATTTGGAAGTATTTATTAGAAAATGTGATTTATGTCAGACAGCTTGTCAGTCATTGGTGAGATGTATTAAAATGTAGAGCACATCTTTGTGTGTCCACAGCTACAGTCTGTGTCCCTGCTGCCTCCTTGCATGCTAGTTGGTTACGCATAGGAAGTATCTCCTCAGTCCTGGTCTAACAACTGCCTGATAGACCAGCACACAGCTCGGGGGCTCCCATCCTCCACATACTGGGCTGGAGCGGGCGCGGCTAAGCTCCATGCAGTGTAACACGATCCCAGCAGCCATTACATTCATTCCTGAGTTAACCCACTCAAGCCCTGCCCAGATCCAGCAAGTGATCAGAACACGCAAAAAGAAAAATCATGTCTGCAATCTAGTTGACAGTAAGTATTTTTGGTTTAAGTGCCGTAGTGCCCGGGTTTGTCCAGCCCTGTCTTAGTCAATTTTTTGGGGGACTGTCAAAAAATGGATAACACAACATAGTTGATATTTTATGCTTTTTAAGTGACTGTATCCTGGAAAATTCCATGTTGTTGTATGTGTTTGGTATTCATGAGCTGCTCATTACAATTTGCTGCTAGCACTTTGATGTGCAAAATGAATCCGAAAATACTTAAAAAAAAAAAAATGATTTACTGTACATAAAATCTGCTATTTCAAATTAAATTAACTTCATGTTGGGGTGATGGAGTCCTTTAGAATAGCTAGGTCAACTGCTCATTTAAAAAATGTATATAAAAAATACTTGGAGAGAGGAAAACAATACAGGAGGCTGTATATGCTTTACCAAGTTTTACTGGAATTTAGCCTGAGATACAAAAAAAACCTCAAAACTAAGCAAATAAAATAGGCCTATCTTCCACTGAAGCACAACCTGAACTATATACAGTTCCCTCACTAACTTATCAAGCTAAACCTGGATGGGGCAAAACAAACATTTGAAGAAAACACAGGCCAGTGATTTTTAAGACTTCCAGATCTCAACTCTGCTCCAAGCGGTCAGAAGCTGTTATTTGTGTCTCCCTCCAGTGAGAGCAAAACAATCAGCCCCTCTAATACTCCAGGAGAAGTCTTAAACTGGGGCTGGCCAGGTGCAGCCGATTACAGAACAGAAAAGATAACCCCTGCATTCCCACTGGAGGAAAACAGCTTCTCAGTTATCAAAGGTCTTTAAACAAGCCACAGACTCTCACAATATATGCTCACAGGGGCCCAGCTCCCAAAAGAAAGCTGGTACAAGTTGAGCAACTGCAACCTACCACCGTTGATCGAGAGCAATTAGCAGGAAGAGTGAACATTGATGCATAATAAATAAAAAAAATGTTAGTGTCTCCGGGCGGGGGGGTTTGGGCATACATGAAACTACATTGCATGGGAGCTGGTCACTTTTAAGGAATCAATTCTTGTTTTGACCTATAAATTACATTTATAAAAACTGGGATCTTTCGGTTTAAAGATATAAACATGATGGTGGCCAATGTTTATAAGCAATTTTCTTCAGAGCAGAGTTCCATTTTGTGTTCTTGACTGCAGTCTTGTAAACCAATGAGCTTTCCTTTCACTCCACTTAACGACTGAACGCGCCGCCATAGACAACTGCAACTGTTTCTGCCACATGCGCACTGTATAAATAGTCACTTCCTGTGAATTCAAAGCTTTATCGTACCTCATGGAGGCTCGTCTGTTGAAACCAAAATGGTATCACAAAAGCATGATTGCAGAAAAATACATTAGAACAGTTAGTCTGTTTTTAAAGTGTAATTATTCAATAGTAAAACGTTAGAGGCGGACTACATGGATCCTTTAAAGTGACCCAGTGGCTGTTCTAAATATGCAATGTTCTCCCTAGAAAATTGTGTAACAATTGATAAAAGTACATATTTTATTTTTTTTGAGTTTTCAATTATACCATATTTGGGACCTCCACTGAACAGCTATAACGATACTCACTTTAGTATAATCATATTGTACTTTATTTAAATACTAGTCATCTACAAGAACAATGAGCAGAGCCACTCCTATCCAAATAATCCTCTCATCTGTGCAGCCTGAAGCAAAACTTCATCCACGGCTCAGTAGAAATCCCACGAACATCTGAGGCCGGCCTGCCTTGCACACACTGATGCCAGTGGACAGCAGCTCAGTGAATAGCAGTCTGCAAACCTTCTGGAACTTTCTATGCGGATTCTCTCCAGCTTATAGCTAGTATATCATTTGATCAGGAGGATATGCAAGTACAAAGCCCTACTGCTTTCCCAGCACAGGGCAAGAATATAAAGAAGCAATTTATCTATACATTTTTGACAAAATCTGTCACAGCAATGACATATTAGTACTTTATGTCCAAAATGACTAAATGAACCAACATGTTATGGCTTTCTGTCAGAAGTAATGTACATGCTTCACAATTGGACTTCATTACATCAGAATGTTCTGGAAAGAGAGGTTCTTTTTGAGATTGCAGCAACTTCCTGCATGGACAGAACCTAGAAACAAAGCTATTTACATTGAGGAAGTGATCATAGGCAAAACTAGCAGCAATACGCCACTCTAACCCTGATATTGCTACTATTGTGCTTCTAAAATGCTTTTTCTAAACCTACATATATCTATATACATAACCCATTGCTTGGATGCCAAGAAAACCCTTTTGATAACATTGTCAAGCCCTGGGACATGAATTATTGCTTCCTCTCTCAAAGATGGCTGCCAATATCTAACCTGTGGTGTATCTCTAAGAATGCATAGCAAAGAAAAAAGTAGTTACACATATGAAGAATATTATATTAGCCATACTTCACCTGTACATATTGCAATGCCATATCTGTGTGCCTTTAAAAAACGGTTTGTCTATGCCACACACACATATATATATATATATATATATATATATATATATATATATATAGCCCATCTTCGTGCTATACCTGTTGGCTGGCACACAGAGCATTATTATCACTAGCAGCAACAGGAGGACTCCTGAGTGGGCCTGTCCCATAGCCATGATCCACACTGCCCCCTCCTATTAGGAAGGGATCCCTGGGCGGGCTGGATACAGAAACACAGCACAACTACACGATTATCAGTATATTGCTGTGTGATTTTATATATAGTACAGAGTGTCCCTACATACAGAGCTCACCGGCACACAAAGACCAGGCTGCCTGATCACTGCCAGACAGCACATTGTGTATCATTATAGTATAGCCATTATATCCATCCGTATATAAACATACATGTATGTGTGCATATACACACACAGAGATATGAGCAACAATATATCAGACTAAGGAGCCAGGAAGATGCTTTCTAGGAGCCTGGAAGGGAAGCCTTTCATAGATAGATAGATATTATACCTGGAAAATACATCCAGCAGGACTCGTTGTAGTAGCAGGGCTCCAAGGTGTGTGTATAATTATATATATATATATATATATATATATATATATATATATATATATATATATATATATATATATATAAATATATATAGTCCGTGTGTGGGCCCTGTCTATTCACACAGTAACATAATAAATATCCATGCAATCTGTATACACAGTATATATGTAAAGTGTATGCTGTCTATATACATGCACTACAATATAATGTGAATGCTATCTGCACGCATACAATATATACACAAGGAGGATGCTATGTATATACCCACGGCACTATACGCAGTGTATACACATACTATATGATAGTACATCCGTATACACATACAGTATAATACATAACGTGTATACACACAATATAATGCGGCGGGCACACCTCCTCCTGCCCCGGGCACATGTGCTGTTCTTACCCGGCGGTCCTGGAGCCGGTGCTGCTCCGCTTCTTATCACCTATGAGTAGTGCCCCGCCTCCTCTTCCCGGTCCGAGCTGTTCCCGCCCTCTGTGTATGATGATGCTGCCCTACACCGTGTGGGTGGGTGTGCTGATGCCTCTGTGCCCGCTCCTCTGACACTATCCCGCCACCGATATTCCTTGCCCACTCACTGCCAGAAAATGGCGGCCGGTATATAGCTAGGAAGTGACGTCAGAGCCCCTATAATTTGCATGCACTAACTGTCCAATCAGGCCACGCCTTCAGCTCTTTGTTTTTTGTGTGGCCCCTCTATGTTCTGGGTATCTAGGCACAGCACCATACAAAAGTCAGTCATTTTTTTTGGGGGGGGGGGTGCCATTGTCTGCATATAGCACCCCATCTTTAGATGTGTCCCTTGCACCCTCTATTGTGCTGAACCTCAATGGGTTTCAGCATACCCTGACTTCTCGCGAGAGTAGGTGACATAATGTGTCGTCATTGGGAGGCGTGGCATCAGTGACATCACTGTGACGATGAACAGTCACGTGGTCTGCACAAAGACCCTGCCCTAGTCTTATTTGCATGAAGTCGATGTGGGCGTGGTTATGTCTATTTCCGCCCACAAGCATGTAGCCAATAGTAAATGACCATGGTACATTTCTTTTTTTCCCAATTGGAGGGAAGCACTTTGATTTGGTGCTACATACCATTACCCAATGGTAATTGGCTAAGAATAGTTACAATAATTTATGGTAATTTATTTAGAATAATAATGTTTATTAAATATCATGTACCAGTAATCAAGGGATGATCATCAGTTGTTTCCAATTAATTATTGTAACCTACAAAGCATTAATTGGGAATTAATTGAAAAGCAGCCAATATACTCCCATAAAGTGATGTATAGGTGTAGAGCAACCCAAACAGCTCAGCATTAAGTGGACCATTGGGTTAAATACGCTCTTCAAGATATAAAGTAATGAATACAATAATTATGACATTGAAATACTTAGGTCAAAATTGAGGAAATGGTCAATACCAGGTCATCGACACGCAATATTTTGTCAAATACAAGATTAAAATATTAATGTATGCACATGATATGCTACAAACCATGTCACCGCTGCTCAACCTTCGTGACCCAATCATATATACATTTTACATTATTTTAAGTGATACATGATGTTGAAATGAAATGTTCCCAGTTTGACATTTGCCCTACTGATTGGGTCCCTGTATATTCGGCTATCCGCATACTGTATATTGAGGAAAGCCAGACTTAGCCTCAGGCTCTCTCTTCTGTAGGTGCCAAGGCTAGTTTACATAAACACATATCCATTTCCATTCTTTCATTTTGTAGACATTAGGACAACAGATTGAACTGAGTCCAACAAGACAACAAATTCATTTATTAGCAACACTTAAACCTGACAAAGATATAGACTTGAATACCATATGTTGAAGAGCATTAAGAAAAAAGGCATTAGTAAAATCATAACCATAATATATAACATACAACAACAAATTAATCAACTGGATTATCAACATATAAACCAACTGCACTCATTGATTAGGATGAGGGACGTATCAAATTAATTACTTGTAGACTTGAGTTTTTCAAAGTTTAAGTGTATAAGTTTCACACTGTCGATTCTTCAATAAGAAGATACATCATTGTGGGTTTCAAGTCATGTAAGATATAAAAAAAAACTGTCCTCGCTTGTCATCTAATGACATCCTACAGGTAAGAGCAAAGCTCATGATGTCACTGCAACCCAATGTGAATCATTTACAGCATGTATGTCTTAACCCATCCATAGTTTTAGACTAGGTATTATAATTCATTTCTAGTTGACACTCCGTTTTAGTTTAGTTTAAGTTTTGGGAAATTTGAAAATCCTTGAAGGATGATTGAGTATTTTAAAAGCCCTATTATTATTGAAAATAAATGTTTGCAGTGCTCATTGTGCAAAATATGAAGCAATAGTAATTCTTACTGATAGTGTGTTGAAAACTGAGCCATTTTGGAAGGGTGTGGTCATCCCCCTTCTTAGCGTTGTCTGCACATTAGAGGGGAGCAGTATTGTCTTGGGGTTGGTAGATTATTTCTTTGGTAGGTTATTGCTGTTTGGGGGTTATTAGCCCAGCAAGTTAATGCATTGTTTAAGTGGGTTCAGGGCTGGTCTCCTACACATAGAATAGATGGAGGGATGGGGGTTTTATTATGCCAATCTACTGGACTTTATCTCAACTATATTGTAAATGTTATTTGTCATTTTTTTTATCACAATGTGAAATGAAATATTCTGCAACTACTTATAAAGATTACTCTTTGTTTAATCTTTCTATCTTCCCTGAAATGCTCCAACTTGCTTTAGAGTTCTCTCACATTCCTCTAGATCTTGGGGTCGGGATAATATATATAATATAGTTGGAGGATACTAAAAATGGTGTTTCCGTAGGGACCCATCTGTTCCACTATCCCCTAATGTACAATGATGGGGGGAAAAAGGAAAAAAAACAAAAAACTTGTCCCTGCGGCCATTACGATGGGCAGCACCCCAAAGTACAGTAACCGACCCCCCCTTCCCAGTCATCCATATCACCAAAATATATTAATGACGACATAGGTCTCCTGTACCCCATCCCTGGCTGTAAGCAATGAGGGGGCTTGTAGCATAAAGAGGTGATGACTATCCCTGCCCCTTGGGTGGTGGACTCTTACTGTGCTCCAAAATCTCTGGGCTCTGCATAGCAAAAGGCTAAATAAAATATAAAAATCTAGTAAAAAGTCACATTTCCCCCCATTATTTCAGAAATTTGAAATGTCACATTGTATTGTGTGTTCAGCCCATTGAAGTACGTAATTCAAAGAAAAAAAAGCCACTGTCTAAAAATCTGAAATAGATTTCTTCCTATGAGGAGCTCAATGAGCCAGATAAATATTTGACTGAGAAGATATGGCACACGTTATACAGTAAATCAGAGCCTGAGAAATTATTTTTTTAAAGACATTGGGCCTCATTCAATTGCAAACCCGCAACTCGCTCGCTGACGGCCGCATGTCTTTGATTGAGTTGCGGGTTTCGGTTCCCTTTCGTTTCCAATGCTCTTCAGTTGGCCAAGGCCGAAACTCGCTGCCCGAGATCCGAAATCAGAAATAGCTTTCCAAGGTAAGCAGAGCCGGGCTTGTGAATGCAAGCCCGTAGCTACTGCTTACAATGGGCCAATCGGAAATGAGACAGGCATCATGACGACAATGAAACCTGCGGGTGCTCCCACAGGCTCCCTATATGAAACCCTGCTGCAGGGGTCCCAATTGGGGCCCCAGCAGCACCTAACATTAACCCCCCATGCTGCGGGGTCCCCAGAGGGTCCCCACATTAACCCTTGCTGCAGGGATCCCAATCGAGACCTCTGCAGCATTTAAAAATTCAAATTCCCCCTGTGGGTCCTTAAAGTGCCCGAGGCACACAAATAGCTAACTCCATGCTGCCGGGGTACTGTATGTATCCCCGCAGCAAATAATATTAACCCCCCCATGCTGCGGGGTCCCATCGGGACCCCGCAGTGTCCCCAGATTAACCCCTTGCTGCAGGGATCCCAATTGTGACCCCCTCTAACTAATTAATACCCCTCTAAGTAATAACCCCCCTCTAACTAATTAACCCAATCTAAGTAATTAACCCCCCTCTAACGAATTAACCCCATCTAAGTAATTAACCACCCTTTAAGTAATAACCCCTAGCTAATTAACCCCCCACTATTTAACCCCTACAAAGTAATAACCCCACTCTAACTAATTAACCCCCATCTGAATAACAAACCCCCCTCTAACTAATTAACCTCATCTAAGTAATGACCCCCCCAAGTATTTAACCCCCCTCTAATTAATTTACCCCATCTAAGTAATAAACCCCCTCTAAGTAATTAACCCCCTTTAACTAATTAGCCCCCCAAGTTATAAACTCCCCTCTAACTAATTAATCTCTCTCTTAATAATTAAACCCCCGCTAACTAATTAACCCCATTGAAGTAATTAACCCTATTTGACCCTCGCCATACCTAATTAATACTATCACTAACCATTAAACCCTATATAGTCCTATTTAACCCTAACTGGACCCAATAACCCTATCTATTATTATTTAACCCTATCTAGTTCTATTTAACCCTAACTGGGCCCAATAAGCCTATCTAGTCCTACTTAACCCCATCTAGTCCTATTTAACCCTATCTGGACCTAATAACCCTTACTGGATCTATTTAATCCTAACTGGACCTAGTTAACCCTAACTGGACCAATGTAATCCTAACTGGACCTATTTAATCCAAACTGGACCTTTTTAACCCTAACTGGACCTAGTTAACCTAACTGGACCTATTTAACCCTAACTGGATCTAGTTAACCCTAACTGGACCTATTTAATCCAAACTGTACCTATTTATCCCTAACCTTACCCAGTAAACCCCAATCATATTAACCCCCCCTTTCGCTATCCTATTAACCTTACTCTACACTATTTTATTAACCCCCCTCTACCCTATCCTATTAACCCCTACACTACCTACCTAACTCCCTAATAAAATCCATAGCACCCCACTAATTACAAAAAATTAAAGAAAAACACAAAATAAAAAAAACTGCATTACTGAAAATAAAAAACCTACATTACTGAAAAAAATAGATTACATCAAATTAAAAACCCACATTACTGAAAAAAAAAAACTAGATTACATTAAATAAAAAAACATAGATTACATCAAATAAAAAAACATACATTACAACTAAAAAAGCCCATCCTTTCTAAAAATAGAAAAGGGTTAAATAGACTACTTACCTTGCAAAAATGCCCCTCCAGCGATGCCGGTCTTCAGTGCTTGTCCAAGACAGGGCCCTCCATAAATGTCCACAGGTCCGGTAACACCTAAAACAAAAGAAACTTTACAGCTAATACACAAATACATACAACATGTAATATAATAAATTATACAATTTTAATCCCGTCATTTTTGATGGGCTATTTCCTAGTGTAATATAATAAAGACTTAATAGTCAACTTACCTGTCCAAAATGCCCCTCCATCAATGTCCCGACATCCTGTCACACCTGAAACATTACATGAAATAAAAATGTAATTATAACCTGTAAGAGAAATAAGGCTATTAGTCAACTTAAATGTCCAAAATTCCCCTCCAGCGATTCCCCGGTCCTCAGTTCTTCGTCCCAGGCAGGGCCCCTACGAAAAAAATCCAGACATTCTAAAAAAATTAAAAAACTAACGGAGCTCCTCCCTTGAGGAGCTCCCCGACGCAAATGGAGGTTCCCGTAAATGCTTCGATACAAAAAACTAAATGGATGATTGGCTGAAATCGCTGTCAATCAGATTTCAGCCAAACAGAATGGAATACAGGTGTGTATCCCATTCTGATTGTCTGAAAGCATTTGCGCCCTCTGATTGACTGATATTACCGTCAATCATATTTCAGCCAATCAGAAGGCGCTATTGCTGTCAGCCAATCATAATGGGATACACCTCTTTGGGGTGTATCCCATTCTGATTGGCTGCAAGCATCAGCGCCTTCTGATTGGCTGACGTTGTATGTATTTGTATATTAACTGTAATGTATCTTTTTTTTCGGTGTTACCGGACCTGTGAACATTTATGGAGGGCCCTTGTCTGGGAAGAAGAACTGAAGATAGTCTATATAACCCTTTCTATTTTTAGTAATAATGTTTTTTTTTAGTTGTAATGTAGGTTTTTTATTTGATGTAATGTAGTTTTTTTTTAATTTTATGTGATCTATTTTTTTTCAGTAATGTAGGTTTTTTATTTTCATTAATGTCGTTTTTATATTTTGTGTAATTAGTGTTTTTTTATTTTTTGTAATTAGTGGGATGCTAGGGATTTTATTAGGGGGTTAGGTAGGTAGTGTAGGGGTTAATAGGATGTGGTAGAGGGTGGTTAATAGGATAGGGTAGAGGGGGAATTAATAGGATAGGGTACAGTTAGGGTTAAATAGGTCCAGTTAGGGTTAAATAGGTCCAGTTAGGATTAAATAGGTCCAGTTAGGGTTAACTAGGTCCAGTTAGGGTTAAATAGGTACAGTTAGGATTAAATATTTCCAATTAGGGTTAACTAGGCCCAGTTAGGGTTATTAGGTCCAGATGGAGCTAAATAGGACTAGATAGGGTTAAGCAGGACTAGATAGGAGGACCCCCATGGCACTTATAGTGTTATTGTGAGGGTTAATTATTGTCCCATAAGGGTCTATATAGACCCTTATGGGACTGATGGGGTTAATTAGTGGCTCATGGGGGTTCATTTTAATTGTAGCGCAGGTCCTTTACAGACCTTTAAGGTCCTTTAAGGACCCACGGCGACAAATTTGAAATTTTAAAATTATTTGGGGGTCCCAAATGGGACCCTCGCCGCAAGAGTTAATGTGGGGACCCTCCGGGGGTCCTGATAGGGACCCTGCAGCATAGCTGGAGTTCATGTTAGGTGCCGCAGGGGTACTTACAGTACCCCCGCAGCATGGAGTTAGCCATTTTGTGCCGCGGGCCCTTTAAGGACTTGCGGCAGGGAATTCATTTTTAAATGCTGCGGGTAGTCCGATGGGGACCCTGCAGCATAATGGTTTCATTTAGGATTGACGGGGGGTATTAGGAGCAGTGGGGACATTTCGGGCAGCATACGTACGGGCTTCTAAAGCCCTTGCAGGTCCTCTTTAGCACATGTAGGACTTCGTCCTTCATTTGCGTTGTACGAGTTAGGATACATAGTTACATAGTTACATAGTAATTTAGGTTGAAAAAAGACTTTAGTCCATCAAGTTCAACCTTTTTAGATCTCTTCTGATCTGCAATACACAGAGTTATTGTTAATTGATCCTGAGGAAGGCAAACAGAAAAAAAAAAACAGTGAAATGTTGCCAATTATCTTACCAGGGAAATAAATATAAAATTCCTTCCTGACCCCAGATATTGGCGATCGGATTTATCCCTGCATCAATACTCCCTCTCTATTTATCCAGATAACCCTTAATGCCCTTTTTATTTAAAAATATATCCAATCCCTTTTTAAAGTTATCTATCAAATCCACTGTGACCACCTCCTTTGGCAGAGAATTCCACAGATTAACCACCTTTACTGTGAATAACCAGTTTCTTTCTTTAAGGTGATTTTTTTTTACTTCTAATCTCAAAGGATGTCCCCTTGTCAGTTGCCTTGTATTGACCCTGGATATATTTATATAAGGTAATCATATCCCCTCTTAGACACCTTTTTTTTCTAGAGTAAATACGTTTAATTTGGTTAGTCTTTCTTCATAACTTAGCCCCTCCATTCCCTCTCTTAGCTTTGTTGCCCTGCTCTGTACTTTTCCAGCTCAAAAATGTCCTTTTTATGTAGTGGTGCCCAAAATTGTACTCCATATTCCAAATGAGGGCGTACTAGGGATTTGTATAGTGGGAGAATTATATTTGCTTCCCTTGCTTCTATACCCTTCTTAATACATGCTAATATTTTACTTGCGTTTGCAGATGCTGCTTGGCATTGAGCGCTGTTACCTAGGTGGTTGGCCACAAGCACTCCCAAATCCCTTTCAATATCTGATACCCCTAGATTTGCTCCATTACGATTATAAATTGCATGGCTATTTTTCCTTCCCAGATGCATAACTTTACATTTATTCGTATTAAATCTCATCTGCCACTTAGATGACCATTCCTCTAATTTGTGCAAATCCCTTTGGAGAGAAAGTACACCATTTTCTGATTTAATTACCTTGCACAACTTTGTGTCTTCAGCAAAAATGACACCACACTCCAATCCCACTTCCAAGTCATTAATAAATATGTTAAAAAGGAGGGGACCTAATACTGAACCCTGAGGAACCTCACTTACCACATTAGTCCAATCCGAGTATGTTCCATTTACCACAATACGTTTGCGAGCTTAGGGGAATCAGGCTACGAGCTTGACGGCCGCCATTTTCGCAAGGCCGTAACTCGATCCGAGGACCCAAAAAGCGCCAATTGAATAACAAATTTGCCTCCGACCTCACTTGTAAGCCATTGGATCTTAAATTCGGCCAATTGAATGAGGCTCATAGTTCATTTTATCTTATCAACATGGCAGACAGACTGTTTGGAATAGTATAATTTAACATTTCTGGATTGGTGGTGTGATCTTTTTATTTTCTATAGACTTTAGCCCTACAGATCCTTCAAACAGATTTAAGAAGGGATTGGGGGCAGATGTAGGTACCAGTCTAATAAATCAGAATTGTGGGGGTGGGGGGAGCACTGTAGGCACCCATTAAGCTAAACATTTCTGCAGTTCAGCCGCTAAATTAGTATTTTTGCGAGGTCATTTTTTTTTGCCCCCGAGTTTCCGAGGTTGTTCCTGGCTAACTCGTATGTGCCTGGCGGTGATTTGTGCGCTTCGTTCTCCTTTAGCCTCGTTTTCATTTTTTTCAGCCGCCATTTTTTTCTCGCTTAGCCGATTTTCAAGTGCTAAAACTCTGCAAATTCCGCTTAAATTCGTGCGCAACCTTACTCCTAGGCATCCTGGCAGTCCCACCGTGCTGTGTGTGTTTTTATTTTTATTTCTTTCTTGTTTTTCGTGTTTTTGATTTCTGCGGTTCGTCCTTTAAATTAGTATTTTTGAAAGGTCGTTTTCTTTTGCCCCCGAGATTCCGAGGTCATTTCTGGCTAACTGGTATGTACCTTGTGGTGATTTGTGCGCTTCTGTCTCCTTTAGCCTCGTTTTCATTTTTTTCAGCAGCCATTTTTTTTCTCGCTTAGCCGATTTTCAAGTGCCAAAACTCTGCAAATTCGGCTTAAATTCGCGTGCAACCTCATTCTGAGGCGACCTTGCTGTGTGTGAGTGTTTTTGTATTTTTTTCTTGTTTTTCATGTTTTTATGATTTCCACGGTTCAGCCATTAAAGTGGTATTTTTGCAAGGTAATTCTTTTTGCCCCCGAGATTCCGAAGTCGGTCCCACGTGTTTCAATGCCACAACTGCTCGCCTAGCTTTGCGGGGCTCACAGGAGCGCTCATTTCAGACTAAGTCCTGCGTGTTTCAATGCATCAACTGCTCGCCTCTCTTCGCGAAGGCTCGCAGGACGATGAGCTCCTTTGGTGCTCATCGCCTAAGTGCTCCGAGCTCAGAAGGATTCTATACATCAACAGCTCACCACGCTTTGCGAGGCTCGCAAGCGTGACGACAACTCGCAGTTTGACAACTATTATATGTGATGCAGTATGTATCACACTCACATTTTAGATCCTCAATAATATAAGGTACTAGCGAATTGCCCGTCAAAAAATGACGGCAATGAAATTGTAAGGTAGCTAAATTAGTAAATGAATATAGTGTACCTATTTTGAAGCATTGTGATGAAGAGCTGGCAATCTGTGTTGATGTTGCTGCAGCATTAGTGGTGTGGAGCTGCTGTGTAAGCATGCTGAATGTGTGCAGTGTAACACTGTGCGTGCGCGAGACCAAACCGTTAGCGTAGTCGTGTACTTCCGCATTGGCGTAAAATGGCGAGTAATGTGTGGTATAGGTCTGTATCGGAATATCCGTAGGTGTTTTGTGGTGTTTTGCGAGTTTTTGAGGTCCTGGGTGCTCCCTCTTGGTGTAGGTAAGGTTTTTATGTATGTGCTGTGTGTATGTATTGTGTTTTAAATGTTTGTATGTCGGCGTGTTGCGTCCGATGTTTGCGAGGTCGTAATGTGTGGTAACGTGTTTCGTACGTTGTTTGCGTTCCTCGTAAAATTTAGCGAGTGTCGTAATTTGTGTGTCGTGTTTTTTGAGTAGCGACGTGAAGTTTGCGAGGGTTTGAGGCCCTTGCCCAGTGACCTCGCCAGCAACTGAGTCCCTCGCGTCGCGAGGGGCCTCAGTTGCTGGCATGGAGCGCCTTCGGCGCTCCATGCCAGCAACTGAGGCCCTTGCCCAGTGACCTCGCCAGCAACTGAGGCCCTTGCCCAGTGACCTCGCCAGCAACTGAGGCCCGTGCCCAGTGACCTCGCCAGCAACTGAGGCCCTCGCTTTGCGAGGGGCCTCAGTTGCTGGCATGGAGCGCCTTCAGCGCTCCATGCCAGCAACTGAGGCCCTTGCCCAGTGACCTCAAGAATTCCCTCAAGAGATTAAGTTCTTGAGGCCCTTTATCCAAGAATGACACAATGATTATGTACAGCCAAAATGTACTGATATATTGGTGAAATTGCAGTAGTATTCATTAAGAATCCACCAGTGTAAGACAGCCCACAAAACAATTAACAGAGGACTGACCATGTTTGAATATCCCACCTAGGTGTATGAGAACCAATCAGTTCACTAGATACACAAATTGGATTATCTTTGAACCACTCATAGGGAATCTGCCCCCTGAGACAGGGCATAAAACCCTAGAGGACTCTGCCCACGCTAGAGTGTTAGCTGAGCTCTTTGTTATTTGGATGGCCAGGTTGCTGGGAGCTACATCGTGGGGGAAACAATTGGGGTAAGGACATGTTCAAACTAGTTGGGGCCATCTTGGCTAGCAAGATAGTATCCTAATACTTAGGGGAACATATTTTTAGGAACCATACCAGAAAAAGAGTGTCAATGTTATACTTGTACCATGAGCTTCAAAGTCATCATGACACACATTCAGTACATTTGCAACACCAGAAGTGCCATTGCTGCTAGTGTAGCACCAATGACAGTGCCCTTACACATAACCACAACCCAGTTCTTTTTGGTTAGCTACACAGATTGTGATGTTTCTACTACATTGGTGAACACAGAATAAAGTAAGCAGTAGTGGCAAGCATACCATGAGATTGTACAACATAATGGCATAACATATAGGTCAAGCATATATACAGCTCTTTGGGCAATTGGGAACCACAGTAACCAGCCCCCAGGGGGTTAGTCTCTGTTCCCCATTTTAGGATAGAGGTAGGTTACCAGGTATGAACATTCCCTGTAGTGTGGTTAACTTGCCCCATAACCAGTCTGCCCCCTATTGGTCTGTTTAAATGTAGGCAGCCATCTGATTGGCTTATTTCCAAGCCAAGGTTTATCCCTGGAGCTCCAGCTTCCTGCTGTGCAAGTTTTCTTATTTGTCTTTTCCACAAATATTAAAATATAAAAAGAAAAATATGCTTATTTACCTATATAAGTTGTTAAATAGATAGTGAATAAATCTTCTCCACAATCATTTTATCATTTTCTATCACAAAATACAATAAATAAAGTGTGTGTTTCCTACATTTAAAACAAATATATGGAACATGAAAATGTTCACATTTGGTTCTTTAATACAGTGAAATAATTGTTCTTTATAGGATTTTGTAATGTGCTTCTATATAATAATATATTATATGATAATATTATTACAATACATTTATAGATGCCTTTAGTCAGAAATATTTTCTGGAATTAATCTATATGTACTTTATTTCAGATATTAAATAAATAAATTGATTGTTAGTTTTTCTCACCTTTTCCATTTCATCTAATAGTGAAATCTCTTGTTATAAATGTATGATGAAATCCTGTTAAAGACCATGCTTTTGATGTATATATGATTCAAATGAGAATAGGCTTTCTGATGAGAAACAGAAATTTTAATTTTATTTTGCAGACCTTTGAAAAAATAATGTTTGTATCGTGAAGATTTAAAGCAACACAGCAGGTTTCAAATCTGTTATAAATTAAAATTATGGGAAATTACAAGTACGTTACCAATGTTTTTTTAAATTATTTTTCTTACAATAAACTTACATTGAAGTTTGCAAGATTTACCTGTCAATCGGAAACTCCGGTACATCTACTAAGTATAATATAGTTAGTGTGGGTCAGAATTGTCAATAATTAATCAACGATCAGGGATTTGGCTGTTTTGTCTTCAGTCGGACATATTACATTGACAAGAATGAGAGGACACATCAAAGAGAGTAATTAGCATAAATAATCCTGTGTATGTTCACAATGTTCAGTTATGTCCGACTCTCCGTGACTTCATGGACTGCAACACACCATGCTCTTCCACTTGGTATTCATGGCAGAGATACTGGAGTGGGTTGCCAGTTCTTTCTCAAGTGGGCTACAGCATACAGCACCTGGTATTCCAAGGTGGTCTCTCATCCAAGTACTGGCCAGACCCAATGCTGCTTGGCTTCAGTTTGGTATGACCTCTTGGTTCTGTGACTGTCATCGAACCCAGGTCACAGCATTGAATCCTAACCACTGGACCACCAGGCCTAGTTATAGCCTATTTACCACTACAGTAGTCATTGCAGACAGGCATAACAAGCACTACTTTTTGGCAAATCTTGGGACTTCACCAGGTGAGTTACTGAGCTCAAAAATAATTTACAACCATTAGATTCTGTCAAATCAGAATTTCCCAGGAGCAGGTCCGGACATTGTTACAGTGCTGCATTTCCATATTTTATATAGCACTTTTTCATGCAATCTGTAAAAAAATAAATAATAATTATATATATACTAGCGACTTGCCCGTCAAAAAATGACGGCAATGTAATTGTAAGTGAGCTAATGTTGTTTGGTGTGTAATAGTAAAGATATAATACATTAATAAATGAATATACTTTACCTATTTGGAAGCATTGTGTTGAAGAGCTGTGAATGTGTTTTGACATTGCTGCAGCATTATTGTTGTGGAGCTGCTCTATAAGCGTGGTGAATGTGTGCAGTGTAATACTGTGCGTGCGCGAGGCGAAACCGTGCGCGTAGTGTCGTACTTCCGCATTTGCGTTAAATGGCGGTTTATGTGTGTTGTGCGTCTTTGCGTATTGTCCGTTATTGGTTTGTAGTGGTTTTCGAGTTTCGTGTGGTGTTTTGCGAGTGTGGTGTGGTGTTTTACGTGTGGAGAGTGCTGTAGCCTCGTTTTCGTTTTGTCCGTCGGCCATTTTTTCGCTCGCTTAGCGATTTTATTAGTGTCTAAAGTGTTTTTTTTTTTATTTAAATGAAGGTGTAACTTGTTTTTTTGAGGTGCTGGATGGTTCCTCTTGCTGTAGGTAAGCTTTTTATGTGTGTGTTGTGTGTATTTATTGTGTTTTAAATGTTTGTATGTCGGCGTGTTGCGTCCGATGTTTGCGAGGTCGTAATGTGTGGTAACGTGTTTCGTAGGTTGTTTGCGTTCCTCGTAAAATTTAGCGAGTGTCGGAATTTGTGTGTCGTGTTTTTTGAGTAGCGACGTGAACTTTGCGAGGGTTTGAGGCCCTTGCCCAGTGACCTCGCCAGCAACTGAGGCCCTCGCTTCGCAAGGAGCCTCAGTTGCTGGCATGGAGCGCCTTCGGCGCTCCATGCCAGCAACTGAGGCCCTTGCCCAGTGACCTCGCCAGCTTCGCGAGGAGGCCCTTGCCCAGTGACCTCGCCAGCTTCGCGAGGGGCCTCAGTTGCTGGCATGGAGCGCCTTCGGCGCTCCATGCCAGCAACTGAGGCCCTTGCCCACTGACTTTGCTACGCGAGGGCCGCGGGCTCGCTACGCGAGCCTGCAAGCGTGAGCAACGGCCCGTACGCTCACAACTATTTATGTGATATATATATATATATATATATATATATATATATATATATATACAGACATTTTTTTGTGGCTGGGTAATACATTAGTTGATAAAGCAATACCCTATTTTTTGCTGCCTAACTTACTTTATGATGTTTCTGTCATTTTGCTGTTTTGTTATGATATCATAGGGAGGTTGTTGCATAGATACATTTATATCTCACACTCTGCTCATATGACATCATAAGGATCAAACTGACTATAGAGCTACTTCCTTTATGATGTCAACACTTTGGATAAATATGTCAGACTGTAAAAACATTGGGTTCTGTACAGTGTTAAATAACTAGCTACAAGAATCAAATACTACATAATACATTTAAATGAAGAAAAAGCTACGTGTTTAGTCTTACAAAATCTGGTGTAGTCAGTGGCAGAGCTACTACTGCTGCTACTGGAAGTACATGAGGAATCTTAAGTTACTAGGAAATTGCCCGTCAAAAATGATGGCAATACAATTTTAAGCCTGGCAATGCTGTTTGCTCATTGCAGGCGTCGTCCAACCCGCAACTTTCGGGCCTCGCGATTAACGCCTTTGGCCTTCGCACTCATCTCAAGCTCTGCAAAGATCCTCTCCCCACTCTCTGACCCCTGTTTCCCCCTTCTCCATTCCACGTGTCTGTTTTCCCCTCTCTCCCTCCCGCCGTCTCTTTGCCCCCTATGCCTGCCCTTTGGTTTTTCCCCTTATTTCCCTCGCCTTTGTCTCCTCACCCCTGTGCCCCACACACCCTCTCCCTCCCCTGTGCCTTTCTTCTCCCTCTCCCTCCTCTGTGCTTTACAGGTCTGAAACCATTTACTTCTAACGTCAAATGATGTCCTCTTGTCAGCTGAAAACCTCTTGGTATGGTATGTATTGACCCTTGTATTGACCCTGATATATTTATATAGGGCAATCATATCCCCTCTTAGATGCCTTTTTTCTAAGGAAAATAAGTTTAGTTTGGTTAGTCTTTCTTCATAACTTATCCCCTACATTCCCCTTATTAGTTTTGTTGTCCTTCTCTTTACTTTTTCCAGCTCTAAACTGTCCTTTTTTATGAAGTGGTGCCCAAAATTGTTCCCAATGAGGGCTTACTAGGGATTTGTATAGTGGCAGAATTATATTTGCTTCCCTGGCTTCTATATCCTTCTTAATACATGCTAATATTTTATTTGCCTTTGCAGCCGCTGCTTGTCTTTGAGCGCTGTTACCTAGGTGGTTGTCTACAAGTACTCCCGAATCTCTTTCATTATCAGATAACCCTAGATTTGCTCCATTAAGATTATAAATTGCATGGCTAATTTTGTAATGGTAGATAATTACTTTATAGAAAGGTGATATGATCACAATAGGAGTGATCTGATCATCTCATATATATTTATTTGACCCCAAGGGTTGGATGGAGAACTTGCAGGGGGGGCCCAGGGCCATCCATTTACCAGCTCCACTGGATAAAGTAAATGTTTTGCTACCTAACAGTGACCAACAGCCTATTTCATGTGTAGGAGTGCATTTGATGCCACAGGCTTTTTAAAATGGTGGCACAGTGTATTTAACCCTTTTGTGAATTATGAAGCAAAATGTGATACATCACTGTGGGAGAGAGATAGTGGAGGATGATGGTGGATAGAGGTATTAATAGGGAGGGCGACTGTTCTGTTTTGTTATGGAAAGGGACCTACTCTTGACCTCCTGGGAAACCTGCTACATAGGAGGTCCCCCACTGGCTATATCTCCTCCCATATCTGCTTGCATATTTGTCCTTTCAAGTGTGAAGAACTTTAAAAAGGTAAACTAGGTGTTCAACCAATCTACAGAAAGCACTGCTGCTAATTAACCAAATTGCCATTTTTATGCCTCTCATTAACTTGAAAAACAGATAAACCAAACCGATAGATAAGATTTTATAAATCGTTAAGGAGCTGCATAGAACTGAATATGAGTTTTAATTTAAAGGCTATTTTTACTTTTTCACTTCCAAAAATATTCTCTGTTTTTATCTATAGTTCTTCAAAATAATATAGTGCACTTCTACATTCCTTTGAACCTGAGGGAGCCAGGTCACATGGTACATTCACATGATCACGGCTGGAGATATCACTATGCAGAGTAGGCAGCTGGCCGGCCACTCAAGTGATGCAGCCTTGGAGTACACTCCTCCTTGTCTCATTTTCTGTGTGATGCAAACATGTCACAGATTGCTAAGGGGAATTTCCAGCCTATTTTTATGCAGATACATTTATGGGAGGGGAGGAGCGTGCATCACTGCACAAGGCTCCAGTACACAACCCCCTCCCCTTACAGAATGAACATTAGGAGGAGGCAAATCTGGCAGTGAGACTAATAAAGAAAAAAGGATATTGTACTATTAAAACTATAGCAGATTGCAAAATTACCCTGTAAACATCAGTATTTTTCATTGAATAATGGAAAGATCGTTTATTATAGGATGACCAGATAGCCCTGTTTTCAAAGGCCTATCCAATGGTTGAGATCTATGTTCCCAGATACTGTATATACCCGTATGTCATATGTATTCTGGAGTGTCATCAAATAATAGTCTTGAGCTAATATATTAACAGATTGGCTACTGCAACTCTATTATTCCAAAGCTGTTTAATATAGGTGCTCAGCCCAGAATACTGTGTGTATACAGTGTTTGTGCATATGATGTTCAGTTCACTATAAATGTGTGGTGAATAATGACAAGGCTTTAATGTTTGTGTATTATAGAAAATATAATTATTGTCATGTACATGTATAGGCCCACTAACTGAGCATGCTCATATAGTTTATCGCCCCCCCTTTGTAATTATATTTGTTTATATGTGCCCTCTTCATTTCTGCAATAACTGGGACCTTTACTGTCATTAAATGTGGAATTTAGTTTAAAAAAGACAGGGGATATAGTCTGAAAAAAGACACTGTAAATTGAAAAGAGGGAATGGTGGGAATTATATAGTTGCAGTCACCTGTACTCAAACAAGATGTCCTGAAACCACTGTGATACCGGCATCCGAGGACAGAAGTTGGACACACCTGCATTAGACTTAGGAAAAGTATGAGGGCTAACGCTAGATTATGTTCATGATAACTGTAGCATACCCTTAATGAACACAAACATAACTTGGAAAAGTAATTATAGACCTGTAATATCACAAGGAAATGAGGAAAGTAAACCAGAGTATGCCAGAGCAAATATTGTGGCATACATTAGCAAGAAATAGAAGTGAGTAAATACAATGGATATAAAAAGTCTTCACACCCCTTTTAAAATGTCAGGTTTCTGTGCTGTAAAAAATTAGACAAAGATAAATAATTTCAAAACCTTTTCCACCTTTAATGTGACCTATAAACTGTATAAAACTCAATTGAAAAACTAACTGAAATCTTTTAGGTAGAGGGAAGAAAAAATATAAAAATAAAACAATATGGTTGCATAAGTATGCACACCCTTAAACTAATACTTTGTTGAAGCACCTTTTGATTTTATTACAGCACTCAGTCTTTTTGGGTATGAGTCTATCAGCATGGCACATTTTGACTAGGCAAGATTTTCCCACTCTTCTTTGCAAAAACACTCCAAATCTGTCAGATTGCGAGGGCATCTCCTGTGCACAGCCCTCTTCAGATCACCCCACAGATTTTCAATCGAATTCAGGTCTGGGCTCTGGCTGGGCCATTCCAAAACTTTAATCTTCTTCTGGTGAAGCCATTTCTTTGTTGATTTGGATGTATGCTTTGGGGCTGTTGTCATGCTGAAAGATGAAGTTCCTCTTCATGTTCAGCTTTCTAGCAGAAGCCTGAAGGTTTTGTGCCAATATTGACTGGTATTTGGAACTGTTCATAATTCCCTCTATCTTAACTAAGGCCCCAGTTCCAGCTGAAGAAAAACAGCCACCACCATGCTTCACTGTGGGTATGGTGTTCTTTTGGTGATGTGCAGTGTTGTTTTTGCGCCAAACATATATTTTGGAATTATGGCCAAAAAGTTCAACCTTGGTTTCATCAGGCCAGAACACCTTTTCCCACATGCTTTTGGGAGACTTCAGATGTGTTTTTGCAAAATGTAGCCTGGCTTGGATGGTTTGCTTCGTAAGAAAAGGATTCGTCTTGCCACTCTACCCCATAGCCCAGACATATGAAGAATACGGGAGATTGTTGTCACATGCACCACACAGCCAGTACTTGCCAGATATTCCTGCAGCTCCTTTAATGTTGCTGTAGGCCTCTTGGTAGCCTTCCAGACCAGTTTTCTTCTCGTCTTTTCATCAATTTTGGAGGGAGCTCCAGTTCTTGGTAATATCACTGTTGTGCCATATTTTCTCAACTTGATGATGACTGTCTTCACTGTGTTCCATGGTATATCTAATGCATTGGAAATTATTTTGTACCCTTCTCCTGACTGTTACCTTTTAACAATGAGATCCCTCTGGTGCTTTGGAAGCTCTCTGTGGACCACGGCTTTTGCTGTGGGATGAGACTAAGAAAATTTCAGGAAAGACCAATTAGAGCAGCTGAACTTTATTTGGGGTTAATCAGAGGCACTTTAAATGATGGCAAGTATATGCTGACTCCTATTTAACACGATTTGGAATGTGATTGCTTAATTCTGAACACAGCTACATCCCCAGTTATAAGAGGGTGTGCAGACTTATGCAACCACATTATTTTTATTTTTTATTTTCCTTCCCTCCACCTAAAAGATTTCAGTTTGTTTTTCAATTGAGTTGTACAGTTTATAGGTCACATTAAAGGTGGACAAAGTTCTGAAATGATTTATCTTTGTCTCATTTTTTTACAGCACAGAAACCTGACATTTTAACAGGGGTGTGTAGACTTTTTATATCCACTGTATATAAGAATTTAGATAACATGAACGACACAGCAACGTTGTCATAACAACATAAACATTTTTGATTTATTGTTACAAATAAAAGGCAAGATCAGTGACATTTATAAAGATATATATTGTAATTACACACTGCAGGACAGGCTGATGTTACAGCATGATCTTTGATATTGTATTCTGCTTTGGTAAACAATCAAACCACATTTATTTTCTTTTGTATATTCATAAAACAATGTAATTCTGATGCTTTTTATTTACTCATACATTACTAGCCTTACTGAAAACACTAACAAACTCAACTTTTTGGATTCTAAACTCCATACACGGAATGTGACTATAAAGTAGAGTTGTTTTTTCCCCAGAAAAGGGGATATGATCATCTGTGCATGTAACTTCATCTTTGTTTATACAGAACTGAGAAAAATGGCATCTATCATTATTAAAATTGCAATAGTGAATAAAGCCCCGGATTTGCTTACATTTGGTGTGGACCAAATTGTTTTACTCGTTCACCTTTCATTTCTTAAATCCCTGGCACTAATTGTCTACCTGTGCATCTTATGAAAGCACCCATTCATCCCATGAAGTTTTGGGCACCTTAAATCTTATCCCCATATGTACAAAAATCTAGGCTTTTGGTTCAAGTACACCATTGTGATGACCTACTGCTTCTGTTGAGCTTGATAAGAACCTAGTTCAAACCTACCCAGTAGGACCATATGGTTATTTGTGAATCCCTGATAGCAGGAATAGAACCAACCCAGCTGACAGCCACCACGGCACCCAGCAAATCATAGGACTCAGTAGAGTCACCCAGAAAATGTTACCAACTATAACAGAGTTACATGCAGATTCATCAGCAATAATTCCAGTAATAAGGGGTATTATTCCCTCAGAATGAAACCTACACATCAACTATGAGGTTCAGACTAACAACTCCTTTATTGATGCACACAGCACATTTATACAGCACACAATCCAAACATGTTCAATCGCCAACACTTCAGCCTGGGGGGGCGGGGGGGGAGTGGTCAGCCCCCAGGCCCATATCAGGAATTGTCTTCCCTCTCTCTGTACTTGACTAGGGGCATTTGCTAATAACCTCTGCTGAAACTTCAAGTCTGGGGAAGGGGGGGAGGGGGGGGGCAGATGTGCTTGTAGACTGATTGCTAACTCCCCATCCTGTTGCCCCCTTATTTGGCCCCCTTAGCAGGGAGCCCCACACAACATATTTAATTAGAACCCCCAGGGGAAATCCTTCATTTTAAAACTAAACATAACCATATCTCAACCCAGGCACCTACCAATCAGCAGTATGAGCACATTGACCATTTTTACTCCTAGGGAATTATTGCCCAGCAGACAACATCATTGCGCCCATGCTTATCCCGGCATAGAGTTTAAAGGAGGCGGTATACATTACCCTTCAACTGCAGTTTTAATAAAATATGATTAATAAGATGTATCAACACCTTTCCCCATATCTTTGTGTCTTCAAATGGCTAGGTCCTTTGTTCCCTGTTGGCTCAGGACTTCACATGTCGGTGTCATGCTAGTCTTTACACTGGCAGGGAGCCAAACGGAGGGGTGATGTTGTAAAATCTCTTCTGTAGACATAGCATCTACATAGTCCCAGCTTGTTTCCCTATTCATAACTAAGTGTCAACAGTCCCCTGTCAACAGCCAACTCTTCCCCCACTATACTGGATCCCCTACAACCAAGTACCTTATAACTGGGTACCTTTCTGCCCCAGGGGCCTTCTTAATACACTTTATTAAACTCCCTCTTGATTGGTGCAAACTGTTGCATTTTAGGGCTCATTGTATCTGGCACCACATTGGTCTCAACTCCAAGGAGTTGTAACCAATGGTTACAAGCATAAAATTGTGTGTTTACTATGGTGCTTTGAGTACAGTGTTGTGACTCCCTAAAGACAGAGAACAATGGGCATATTTTTTTCAACAATAGGGTGGATCTTCTAATTATCTTTTGTGTAGAGAAGTAGATATGTTTGAGCCGGACATCTCCATGGACAGAAAAGTGCTTCTTCACAATGAATTCAGGGTATTCTGATTAGTGTATAAGCACACCCCATGACTGCTTCCTGTGGGATATTCCTTGAATGGCTTCCCTTCCCAAAAGGACAATGAGTAGGTCTATGTTTGAATTTTGTTTTGATGTGCAAAGTGTGTTAATCTGCTTATAAATCTATTGGTTGTGTATAAACATGCCCTAGTTTGTAGGTGATTTCAAATCAATCGTGTTGTTTAGTCTATCAATTGTGTCTGACTCTCTGTGACCCTATGGACTGCAGCACACCAGGTACATCTGTCAATCACCACCTCTCTGAGCTCGATTAAGTTCATGTTCATCGCTTCAATGATCTCATCTATCCATCTCCTTCTCGGCTGTCCCCTTCTTCGTGTGCCTTCAATCTTTCCCAGCATCAGAATCTTTTCTAGGAAATCCTGACTTCTCACGATATAGCCCAAATATTTTAGCTTCAGCCTTATGATCATAGCTTCCAGTAAACAGTTTTTCTTGATTTCCTAAAGTACTGATTTATTGGATCTTCTCGCAGTCCAAGGGATTCTAAGCAGTTGTCGCAAAAACCACAATTCAAAGCCATCAATTCTATGGCGCTCAGCCTTCTTTATGGTCCAGCTCTCACATCTGTATGTTTCTACTGGGAATACCATAGTTCTAACTATGTGGACCTTTGTTGATAGTGTAATGTCTTCACGTTTTACTAGCTTGTCCAGACTTGCCATAGCTTTCCTCCCCAGAAGCAAACATCTTTTCATTTCATGGCTACAGTCACCATCTGAAGAGATATTGGATCACAGGAACATAAAATCTGTCACTGCCTCCGCTTCTTCCCCATCTATTTTCCAGGAACTGATATTGCCGTTTGCCATCTTTGTCTTTTTAACGTTGAGCAGCAGGCCAGCTTTTGCACTCTCTACTTTTATCTGCATTAATAGGTCCTTTAGTTCCTCCTCACTTTCAGCCATCAGAGTAGTATCATCCGCATATCTGAGGTTATTGAGATTTCTTCCAGCAATATTAATTACGGCATGATGTACTCTGCGTATACGTTGAATAAATAAGGTGACAATATACAACCTTGTCGCATACCTTTTCCTATCTTGAACCATTATATTGTCCCATGGTCGGTTCTAACCGTGGCTTCTTGGTCCAGAAACAGATTCCTGAGGCGGTGGATGGGATAATCTGGTACATCTCCTCAAGAACTTGACACATTTTGTTGTTATCCATACAGTCAAATGCTTTAGAATAGTCTATGAAGCAGAAGTAAATGTTTTTCTGAGTTTGCTTTCATAGTTTTCTTTATTTTGGGGATATTCTTTGTTGCTGTTTACTGGATAATGTTGCAAGTTTTGGTCCAAAGTTCTTCAGGCATTCTATCTTCCATTTCTAGTCCCTTGAATCTATTATTTACTTCCACTGCATATTCACAGGGGAAATTATTTATTTTGTATCTGCTTGGTTTGATGATTTTCCCTCTTTTCTTCAGTTTAATTCTGAACTTTGCAATAAGAAGCTCATGGTCTCAGCCGCAGTCAGCTCTCAGCCAGGTCTTGATTTTGCTGACTGTATAGAGCTCCTCCATCTTTGGCTACAAAGTATATAGTCAATCTGATTTCTATGTTGTCCATCTGGTGATGTCCATGTATATAGTCATCTCGGAGGCTGTTGTAAGAGGGTCTTTGTTATGACCAGAGAATTATCTTTACAAAATTCTACTAATCTCTGACCTGCTTCATTCTGTACACCAAGACCAAACTTGCCAGTTATTCCTGGTATCTTTTGGTTCCCTACTTAAGCATTCTAGTCTCCTAAAATGACAGCAACATATTTTCTTAATGTTATGAAGATTTTCATACCATTGGACAACTTCAGCCTCTTTAGCATCCATGGTTGGAGTATAGACTTGGATCACTGTGATGTTAAATGCTTTGCTTTGAATTCAAATTGAAATCATTTAGTCATTTATTGGGTGTTAACCGAGCATTTCTTTGGCCACCCTTCAATTGACTATAACGGCTACTCCATTTCTTCTGAGGGATTCTTTACCACAGTAGAAGATTTGGTGGTTGTCTGATGTGAAATATCCCATTCCATTCCATTTAAGTTCACCAATTCCCAGGATATTGATGTTTAGCCTTGTCATCTCATGTTTGACCACGTCCAGTTTACCTTGTTTCATAGTTCTAACATTTCAGGTTCCTATGCTGAATTGTTCTTTACAGCAAGAGACTTTCCTTTCCCCTCCAGACATATCCGCAGCTTTGGCCCAACCACTTCATTATATCTTGTGCTACTCATACTCACCCTATGCTCTTCCTCAGTAAAGTGGTAGGCACCTTCTGACCTAAGGGGCTCATCTTCCAGTTCCATATTGTTAAGTCTCTGGTTGTGCTTGTCAATAGAGTTTTCTTAGCAAAGCTACTGGAGTGGGTTGCCAGTTTCTTCTCCAGTGGACCACAATTTGTCTGACCTCTCTACTATGACCTGCCCATCTTGAGTGACCCTTCATGGTATAGTTCACAGCTTAATTGAGGTACACAAGTCCATTCACCACGACAAGGTAGCGATCCAGAAGGGGAAAAAACAACCTAGTTCTGTCTAAAGACAAATGTTCAGACTGAATCAGAAGCAAATGTGGTCAAGGCTATGAATCATGGGCAGAGCTAGTGAATGTAGGGAATAACCATATACTGTATACCCATAGAGAAAGCATAGTTGCTCAATGGAAACACAGATATGCCAACTATCTAACTATTTCTGCCCCATAGGGAAAGCATACCTACCATTAGTATAACCATACCTAACCATAAGAAAAGCATGACTGCCCATAAGGAAATGATACCTGTCCATAGCATACCCTGCCTGCCCTTAGGAAAACATGATTGCCCATAGAAAAAGTAGCAGTATATTTTTTTATCTCGAAAATATGTTTATACTAGGAAATTGCCTGTCAAAAATGATGGGAATAAAATTGTAAGGCTAGCAATGCTGGTTGGCATACAATTTGAGGCTTTTGGTCCTCGTTGGTTTTATTTTCAAAGTCCTACATGCCTGGTGTTGTTAGTGTAAGTGTTACTGTTTTTGTCATTGTGTATTTTCTAAGTTCTGCGTGCCTGGTGTTGTAAAGCCTCTTTTTCATCCTGTTTCAGAATTTTAAAATTTTTAGTCTGCCATTTTTTTCCCTTGCTTAGCCGAGCGGCAGAAAACAGCAAATATGGCTCCAATTTGTTTGCAACTTCACTCCTAGGCTTTCTGGCTCCCCCCCTGTGGTGTGTGTTATTATTTTTTTATAACTATTTTGCTTGTTTTTGGCTTTTTTTCTAGTTACGAGTTTGAATGAACTGCATGCTTCAACTGCTTGACCTCGCTTTGCAAAGCTCGCTGTGCAATGAGCGTCTTTGGTACTCATTGCAGCCTAAGTCGTTGTTGTGTCTTTCTCATCCTGTTTCAGAATTTTTTCGGAAAATGGCAAATATGGCTCCAATTCATTTGCAACTTCACTCCTAGGCTTCCTGGCTCTTCCCCTGTGCTGTGTGTGAGTGTTATTATTTTTGTATAATATTTTGCTTGTTTTGGGCTTTTTAGTACTAGTTGAACAAACTGCATGCTTCAACTGCTCGCCTCACGAGGCTCGCAGTGCAAAAAGCACCTTCGGAGCTCACTGGAGTCTGTCGGCGCTCATTGTAGCCTGTCCTGGGTGCGTCAACGGCTCGCCTCGCAGCAAAATATGATTATGCTATGAAAGATACTAAAAAGGGAAAAGAAGGAAAGAGCATAGAGTCGAACACGTTAATGCATATGAAAAAAGTATCTTTATTTGACACAATATAAAGGTATACGTACAGGGTAATTTTCAGATTTGTATCTCAAATGCATGCAATGCCTAAATGGCACAATAATAATCCAAAAAATAAGACAGACTTTAAAATTTTACCACCACAGGTTATTGAAAGATTTTGAGAGATATTGTTATGATGCAGGAAATGTATGACAAATATAGCATTTATGTTTAAACAAAAATTGTACCACATGGTTATGGTTAATTGCAAGACACAAGGCTTCAAATCTGGAACACAATTGGCTGTGGGATAATAAAGGATAACCATATTTTATGACATATACTTAGATACCACCGGAGCTCCTTATACCCTGAGAAAATTTACATACAAAAAACGTTGGTTAGGAGAGGGTAAACTATTTATTTATTTTTTAATTTCAAGAAATATATTTCTATACAGAGAATGTAATTGACCTTTTTAGGGCATACATATATAATGTTTTCCATCTGGTCCCTTTATAGCACTCTATAGGACCCCTCAGTATCCTGTGGTGATACTATTTTTATCCATTCATTTTTACGTCTGTCATATTTTTGGGATTGTCATTGTGCCATTAAAACATTGGATGCCTTAGAGGTACAAATCTGAAAGTTATCTTGTAAATATAATGTTATATACTTCACCATATTCAGCTCTATGCCCTCTCCTTTTTAGTTATTTCTGGTATATGGTGATTCCATTTGGATCAGCACTACAGTGGATGGTAGCACAAGGATACTTCCTAGCAAAGAATTTCAGTCTCCAATCTTCTAAGACCTGAAGAGCACTGTTTCCAAAAATAACTTTTTCTAAGAGGACCTTTACATTTCTATAAATGGTGGATAAGTACCTCTCGCACTCAATTATGCATTTCTTGGTTATGTAATATGCTTTTATATGAAAAAAAACATTTTTGTTATTCTATGGACAGATGTGGTCCTTTTGATCAGCCAGCCTTTCTCTATAAGCAATAATGCTTGCTCATATTGGGCAGATTTTGTTTTCCCATTTGCTGTTATGCTTTTATTATGTTAAGGAGTGGTCTTGGTATGGACAGACATATTCCCATTGGCAATCATCTGCATCGCGTAGGCTTTCCAGGCCACCTGGGTAGCCGCAGCATTGCGTTACCCGGCGGAGCCTGGAACGTCATTGCGCAGGTCGCGTCTGGGGGTGGGACTTCCGCCCATTTTGCGGACTTTCGGGCAGTCACTGCGCGGCCCTCGGCAGGAGTGGATGGAGGTCTGAGTGACTCCTGTGGCGAAGGAATAAGTACTGGTGCAAAGCAGAGAATTACACCCAGCTATATACAGCACATAAGGGGCTAAGCTTGGTGCGTTGAGTGACCTTTTTTTTCTGTTGTTTGACCTCTTTTTCTTTCTTGTGTGTGTGGGTTCCAGTTACCTGCCTCTTATGGATGCCAATGAGTTGGAGGGTTTACTGGCAGAGGTTAGGGCTAGGGCCTTAAGCCATTGTGTAAGATGTGTGCAGGACAGGCTGGTATCTTTCATGCCATTCAACACATTGCTCAGGCCAAATCTGCAGTGGCTAGTGGCCTGGGCAATATAGGAGAGGCTGGTGGGCTACTTCCCCAAACCCAGCATTCTGAGCCACTAGACAGTCACCCACTACTGGACAGGGCTAGGTTGACCAGGCAGATTACAGCTCAGGAGAGTCAGGAGCTAATACCCCCCACTCCAGAGAGGGCAGGGCCCACGGGCTGTGAGGGTGAGGGCATAGGACTCCGGCCACTGCCCTTGCCTAAGGGGTCACACCTGCGTTCCAGCACCTAAAAACACCCTGATTCAACGCTATAAGGGGGGCCAAAAGGATAATAGAAAAGCCGGGAGCTCTAAAACAGCGCCTACAGCCCCCCAGTATAACGAGCCTGCGGTCCCTCGGCTTATACACACTAACAATGCTTCTGGTGCTTTACAGGGACGACACATGGATAATGCGCAGCTTGGCATGCCGTCGACTCGTGAGAGTCGTAGCAGAGATGAACAGAGATGACAGCCAAGTCATAATCAACGACGTGCCGGTGACGGCAGTGGCGGCGAGGCAAACGCATCCCACCAGGGCATGGAACACTGCAACTAGGTACAGTTCGTTGCTTTTCTCTTGCACACCGGCAAGGCATCAGAGGGCTGAAACTGGTGACAAACCGGTTAGGCCACAGCATAGGACGACTGGTACTGACTTACAAGTAGAATGTCCGACGGACTCAGCTAAGGGCCCTGACTATGACCGAGACCAGGGAGTGACAGGTTCAGTGGCGCCGGTTGGCTCTGTCCCAGCAAGCGAGGGTGAGCAAGGCCAGTCCTCAGAGGAGGAGCTAACGGTTTGGTCACTCGTGCGTAGGCAAGCGAGAACTAGCGGCTGTTAATTTTCTATCCCCAGGTCTAGGCGTAGTTCGTGGTCAAGGAGCAGACGTTCTTGCTGATGCAGCTGTGTCTGTCCCTGGCGCGTCAGGAAAGATGCAGGGAAACTCCGCTGGTGACTTCTAAGCCAAGGCTTCCAGAAACAGGTGAGCGTGCACTGTCTATACAAGTAGAAGATACAGCACGAAGGGGGACACTACACAAAGGGAAAAACTTCTTGGCTTCGCTAAAATCTTTACTTGCCATGCATAACATTGCAGCTAGTGATCGGGACTTGGGTTGGAGGCCTAGCCAGGAATGCGTGGGTGGAACAGGTGGATTCTTCTCCGATAATGGCCGCAAGCCCGGCACCAGGGCCAGTGATTTCAATAGTCAATCCCGGTGAGTGATGAGGTTGGCAGAGCACCAGGAGGGGCCGTGAAACCCATTGTCATTTGCGCTCTTGATAAATTGGGGGTACAATTGCCTCAGGACATGAAAGATCAGGAATGCTTATAAAACCTACGGGGGAATGGTGTGGTGGCGGTACTATAAAGAATTCCGCCTGTATATGGCGACCAAGCCAGCAATGGCCTGGAGCGATAAGGCGGTGGCATACTGGCTTAATATCATGACCCCCATACGAGTCATGCTGCCTTTTCGGAACGCCGTCGGTGGAGCCAGAGGCTTCAACCCTTCAGCGGCGTCGGGCCTTCAAGCGTGTTACACATTCAACGAAGGGGTCTGTAAGTGGCGCCAAAACGCCTGTCCGCAAAGCTGCTGTGGCTAAATTGCTTCAGTAGCGCGCCGAAGGAAAAAAGGGAGCTGACAACCTCTTTGAAAAGGGTTTTCAGGACGGCTTGCGAATCCCGTGTGAGTTTGCACCTGGCGGTGGTAGGGCAGTTAACTTGCATTCTGTATACGAATTCCTGGGTGCGTCGTTGGAAAAAATCAGGGGTGAAGTGAGCTTAGGCCGCATGGTAGGGCCTTTTAAGGACCCTCCCATGAAGGACTTGGTCATCTCTCCATTGGGAATTATCCCAAAGAAAGAGAAGGGCAAATTCCGTCTAATCCAGCATTTGTCATACCCAAAAGGTAAAATGGGGATAGGAGCCCCAATGGCAAAGGTAGACGTGGAAAAGGGTTTTTGGTTGCTGCCGGTACATCCTGAGAGTCACAGACTATTGGGTTGTTTCATCAACGGGAGTTACTTTGTTGACCAGTGCCTACCAATGGGGTGCTCCATATCGTGTGCCTACTTCGAGGTGTTTAGCACCTTTCTACAGTGGGTAGCAAGGACGGAGACCAGTTACCAGAGCATTACACACTATTTAGATGATTTTCTCTGTGTGGGTCCGAGTTCGAGTTATACGTGCGGGTTCATCCTGGACAGGTTCACTAGGTTGTGACGAGAGTTTGGGGTACCTTTGGCCCATAGTAAGACCGAAGACCTGACAAAAAAAGGTGTCGCATTTACATGTTGAGTTGAGTGCCTTGGAAGGTGCCAAAAAAGTTTCGTTAAACAACTGCAGTCCATAGTAGGTAAGTTGAACTTCGCCTGTAAAATTATCCCCATGGGGAGGATTTTTTGCAGGAGAATGTCTCTAGCAACTGTGGGCATAACACGGGTGCATCATTTTATCAAAGTCACGAGGGCCATACGGGTCGACGCAGCGGTTTGGAGGGCTTTCCTTGCGGAATTCAAAGGTTCTGCACTTATACATACAGAGTCGCTAGCCCGGATCTGGAGTTGTAAACCGATGCGGCAGGGTCCCTCGGGTTTGGTGCATACTTCAAAGGCAAGTGCTGCGCCGCAGTATGGCTGCAGGAATGGTAAGCGGCCGGCCTCACAAGGAACCTTACCTTTTTGGAATTGTTTCCAATAGTGGTCGCAGTCTACTTCGGGGGTGCGGAATTCAGCGATCGGCGGGTGACATTCTATCCAGACAACATGTCAGTGATGCAAACGGTTAATAGCCTTACGGAAGATTCGATTCCTGTAGTGCATTTAGTGCAGCATTTGGTGCTCAGTTGCTTGCGCCAGAGCATATGGTTCATGGTTAGGTACGTTCCGAGAGTGGAGAAAGGGCATCAGCAATGCCATTCTCGATTTCAGGAAACACGGTTCAGGACATTGGCCCCTGGTGCAGAGGTGAATGGCAAGATCATTCCCAACGAACTTTGGGAGCTTGGAGTGGTCAGGTAGCAAGACTAGTTAATAAGTCTGTTGCCCCAGCGATGTGGGCTGCATACAGGAAGGTCTGGGGCAAGTGGCAGGATCTGGTACAGGTAGCAGGGTGGGGCCTCATCGTAAGACAAAAATGCCTAGGTATCCTGCTTTGATCTCGTTTTTGTTAAGGTGTGTGGAGGATGATGAGTCGAAAGCAGCAGTGGCGCGTCAGGTCACGGCTCTGGCTTTTATGTTTAAGCTGGCTGGGCAAAAATACCTCACAAAGGAATTTGTGGTACGGTGGGTAGTACAAGGTATGTTCAACGGCAATCGTGGGCAGGGGTTGAGACGGCAAATCACTTTTTCATTATTGTTGAGCCTGGCGCAGGTATTGGAGGAAACTTGCAGAACCCCCTTTGAATCTCTGCTATTCCGTACAGCCTTCTGCCTGGCATTCTTCGGGGTGTTTTGGATAGGGGAGTTGGTAGCGAACAACAGACATGGTTAAGGGTATTTGCAATGGGCTGATACCTGTCTGAGGGAGGACAAGGTAGTGTTGTGGTTGAGGCGGTCTAAGACAGACCAGGCAGGCAGAGGAAAAGAGGTGGTACCGCACAAGGTTGGTACAGTGTGTTGCCCCTTTGAGTGTGCAAGGGAGTACCTAATGCAGCGACTGGCGGGACTGTGTTCCCTGCTCATTCATAATGAAGGAACAGCGTTATCATGGTACCAGTTTAAGAAGGTGTTAAAAGGATCGTTGCAGAGGTTGGGGCTCAACAAATCAGAGTTTGGGACATACTCCTTTTGTTTAGGGGTGGCTAAACGGATTGGGAGATGGGAATCTCAACGCTTTAGGTCTTACATTAAGCCCTCTGCGGCGGTCTAACGGGGGTTCTTTTCTGCTTTAGGGTAAAAGAAGCATATATGGATCGTGGGCCATTCTTAAGTGTACTGGGCCCACCGGTAAGCCGCAGTCACAGAGGATGAAGTACAGCTGGGCCTTCCAGTTACGGACTTACAAGGGAGGTGGTTCTGGATTCGGGGGATGCTTTGGTAGCAGGAAAGAGGAATGCTGGATGGTTATGCTCAGCGCTAAAGCCTAGTTTGCTGCTAATCCATGCAGGAGGCAACGATTTGAGAGTAGTTCCGATGCAACGCATGTTAAAAATTATGAGACGTGGAAAAAGTCGGTGAAAAAATTTCCCGGCCTTTCCATCATATGGTGTTGTTAGGCAAAGTTTGCTAGAAGATTAATAAACAGGTGGCGAGCTTTGAGAGTAAGCAAGGTGGGGTCGCTATTCGATACAAAGAATTTGATTCAGAAGCGGCGGATGAGTTTTTCAGTGCTGACAAGGTACACCTTACAGAGATTGGTCTTGAGCTCCTTATGTTGGAATTTAAAGAGGGTGTTAAGCAGGCTTTAGCTTTAATTGGCGGCAGGGGGGATCGCAGGCGCAGGAGGGTTCCCTTGCCTGCTCTGTGGTGGGAGGTGAGTTGTCCCGGGCCATTGGCCTCAGTGGGCGTGGCCCTACCTCATGGGCATGCTTAAGGATAAGATTTGGGGCACGGGCCCAAGGTGTGAGGTAACTGTCCGTGGCCGGGCTCCTCCTCAGAATACGTCAAGAAGTTCTAAAGTATGTTTTAGTAATTTACAATGTAAATTAATAAAGCTGTGGCCCGTTTTCTCCCATTCCAGTGTTGCGTCTGGTATTTCTAATAGTAGCCAAATGGATAATGCCTGGGTAATGCTTTTGCTATGGGCAGTCACATATGTCCTATGGGTAGCTTTGCTTACACTGTGGACATATAGAATAATTCTACTGGCATGAGTGATTATCTTATGGTCGGAAACACTTTTCCTGTGAGCAGGTTTGGTTATCATATAGGAATATTTTGTTTTCCTATGGAAAGTCATGCTTTTCTTATGTTAAGGTGTGGGTTTATAGGCAGGTTTGCTTTCCCCGTGAGCAAGCATTATTTTGTTTTGGTTATAGATGTGCTTTTTTGGGCAAGCATTAATTTCCTATGTGCAGGTATGGATATGCTATGGTCAGGTATGGTTATGCTGTGGCAGGTATGCTTTTCCTACAATAAATCATGTTTTCCATGTGGACATATATGGTTATCCTATAGGCAGGTATTATCATTTATTTTAGTCTTTCCCATTATTTCATATTCCTCGACTGTCTCTGCTTGGTTAATCTCATATAAATAGTATGGCATAATGGATTAAATCCTTTTTCAAATGCAGACTAGAGCCCTCACACTAATCAGTAGCCAACCAACTAATAATTATGGTGATTGTATGCACAGCTCATCAAATCACAGATTGCATATTTCAACTGAAAAACTACTTTTATGAGTAAAAATATGTACATTATTATACCAATTCCTATGTGGTCTACATATCTGCTCTTCCATTCTTGCTGTAATAACTGAATTTGAATCCTTCCTCAATTGAGCTATTTGTGTGGCTATTATTCTTTTAATTGCTTTTAAATCTTTAATTGCTCCCACACCTGGTAACATGCCATTTTGCAACCAGCAAATTGTGAGAGATATCATTGTCACACTCTGGAATATATCTAAGAAAGGGATAGTTCTCTATGGAACATTTAGTTACTTTCCTAATATGGATAAAACAAACTTTCCAAAACTTCTGGAATTTCTCACAATGTCAACAAATATGGGCCATACTGCCCTGTTTACCATATTTTCTCCAATAAACTTCGGACTTGTTGGAATATTATGTAGCTAATATGGTGGTATTTTGGTTACTTTTTGTGAAAAAGATTTAGCAGTTTATTTGTACAATTTTAAGTCCCTTTCCCATTTTTTTCATGGCTCTGGTCTTATGTAAACTTTTTGACACTATTAAGTCATAAAATGTTGATAATAAGCGAAAGGAAGAAACTGACAGCCTTATTAAATTGCGATTCGGCAAATTTAAAGGGCTCTATTTAAGCACATAGCATATTTTTTTTACAGAAGTTTTTAGTTAGTGAACATCTATCCAAAAGAAAAATCTTCCCTAACTAAAAACTTCTGTAAAAAAATGTGCTATGTGCTTAAATAGAGCCCTTTTAAATTTGCCGAATCGCAATTTAATAAGGCTGTGAATTATAAATTCTAATTATAAAACTTCTAAAATTAGTAAAAGCTCTCACATCATTGTTTTAGCCAATAGAAATGTGTAAATATTATCTCATTTAAAAAAGGCTGTCCAAGGAAGATTGGAAGATTATATTTTAGATATGTAATTCTACTTAAACCATTTTCTTTTCAATTAGTCACATTAATATTTAGGATATAATTAGGTGCCACTGGAAATTAGAGCAAACAAGGAGGGAAAAGAAGCACAAGGAGTACTTTAAATTGTAAAGAGTAATTTAGGACATGTACATTCATCAAGAATATTTCTGCAATTTTACGTGGAAACACACAATAATTTTTCTAATTGTCTACATTTAGTATTTTGTAATGTCATGTTCCAAAGAACACCTCTATGATGTGCATGGCTACCCTATTTCTTTAATAGATATATGCTTAGTGTTTGCAGATTAACAGCTTTCTTCCAATAAACAAACATACTAAAAATATATGTTGAGTCTATTAATAATCTTTTTTGGGGACCATTAAAAGTAATCATCATGGTAAACCAATAGGTTTTTTTGAGGAGTACAGATATTTTGAGTGCTGCTATTCTTACTTTGCCCAATCAGACAGTTATATTAAGTTTTTTCCAATAAGGAGTAAAGTTCTCTAAAATTAGCATATTAGTATTTTCTGCTCATTTTATGCTAAATGAATAAATCCTGTATTGTCCCAGGTATAAAAAAAGGTCCTCTTTAATTTCTCCTCAGTTCAAAGCAGTCAGCTCTCTTTATTTAGTTTATTTATTTTTGATAAATTCAAATTCTTCCAGAATTTAAGGCTGGTAGCGATCTCCAATTGTTGGTTTTGCCAAAACCACATCCCCTGCAAAAAGTGCAATTTCATATGTTGTTTTACAGATGATCTTATAGGTTCAGTGACTATTGCATTCCTTTTGCTAATATTATTGGGGAGTGAGGACACCCATGTCTCATCCCGCTAGAGATTGGGGAGATTTCTGATTTAAAGCCAATTACTGAAACAAAGGCTATTGAATTGGAATATAAGGCATTAATGGTTTTTCAAATATTAAAACCCAAATCTTGTAATGCAGAATTCATAAAATCCCAGTTGAATCTGTCAAAGGCCTTTCCTGAATCCAGTGGCCAGACCATTATGGGAATACATTTACTTCTAACATACAATATACCGTATTGGTCCGAATATAAGCCGCACCTTTTTCCGATTTGCGAGCTTGTGAGTTACGGGTGCGGCTTATATTCGTGACCGTAAACAAATGACTGCCGATTTGCGGCCTTTGAGAGTTACGCCTGCGGCTTATATTCGCAAACGTAATATGACTGCCCATTTGCGCGCTTACGAGTTAAAGGTACAATTTAAAATCGCGAACGTGAAATGACTGCCGAATTGCATGCTTGAGACTGCGTTATTGTAGCAATTGAATAGCGATTTACGGTTTTAGTGATTCTAACATCCTGTAAGGCCTGTAACCTGCAAAACAAGTTACAGTACTAATTAGAAAGCCTGTTTCTTGCAATGGCTGATCACTTTGAGAGTCTTTTTATCTCCAATTTTACGGGTGCGGCTTATATTTGAGTACTATCTTTTTTCTATTTTTTCCCCTTGAATTTTACAGGTGTGGCTTATATGCGGGTGCAGCTTATATTCGGACCAATACGGTAATATTAGTCACCCTCCTTGTATTATTTGACCCCTGCCTTCTTTTTATAAAACCTGAATTAATCTCAGGAGGAGGTGGATTAGATATTAAGCTATTATTTTTACATAATCTTAATATCGCAATTTAAAAGGGACATAGCTCTAAAACATTGTACTAGATCTTTATCTTATTTTAAAATATTTCAGGGAAATTATACTTTTTAATTCCTTTATTAAAATTTCTAGTACATAATGGACAACATACCTGCAAAGCATTTATAATATGAATTTGTAAAACCACCAGGTCATGTAGCATTTTAATTTTAAGATCATTAATGGCTTGTACATCTTCAGCTTTGTTTATATAAGCAATATTTTGTAGGTCTGAATCTCTACATTTTTAGAAGAAGTACTTTTTTCAGAACAACTTTAATATAGTCATTAGATGGCTATACTAACTTTTCCTCAGTTTGCAGATTATAGAGGCTTTATAATAATTAATAAAAGCTATAACTATATTTGGGAGCATTTTCGTCTTTCTGTTTTTGTTCATAATTTTATTTAATAGCTTCTTATTTTTCATTTTATTTGCAACTATTTTATATAAGGTATGTAAATCTCTCATAATTCCAAATTACCTTATCAACTAAGATTGTATTTTAGGGTGGGGCAGGGGGGAAGCCTTCTGAGCCCCACATTTAACTGCTTTGGCCAGCCTAAAGCCACATTAACGAGGATTACAGTAAAAAGCAACCACTCAAACCTAACAGGGACTGTTACAATGAAAGTCTAAGGGAAGGATGTTATTTCCCATAGACTTGAGGCCTGTCTGTGATTGGCCTGTTTATATTTCCTGGGCTTGCAGACATTCTTGTGAATGGCAAACTTTACATCCAGGGGAGACTTCTCTGGAGCTTCAGTTTCCATGACCAGATTGACTTTCAGCCAATCATGAGGCTGCTTACTTTGAACTGACCAATGAGTCAAGAGACTGTGTTATCACTGCTACCAACAGCCAGAGCATGCTGGAAGTACTTAAACAAGCCCTTTATTGCACCCTAATGTGTCCCTTCATGGAGGAATGGTGGAAACTTTTATTTTTGGCACCCCTATGGTCACCCAGGCTAGACACCCTGATAAACCAAGCCCTGATCACATCCAGAGAACCAGAGCTCCTAGGAATAAACTAATCGAGGGCCAAGTTTGTTACAGCCAAGTGCTAATTATGAATACTGTGAAGATTATGTTGCCGACTCATAACCACACTACTACTCCCAAACTACACTCATTTTCCACTGTGTATTATCTCTATGATAATAGGTTTATATGTTATGTCCATGTAATTATGTGATTTTGGAATTCCTAATTACTGTACAAACTGACATTACTGTGCCCTGATGTTTTAAGATGTGCCTACACCAAAGAACATGCTTTACTGCCCACCGCGTGTTGACCCAAAATGGTATCCCTGCGACCTCCTACGACTTTCGGACCGCAAATGTAGACCCTCGCAAAGCGTGAGGCCGCATTTGCGGAGGTGGAGGCTCCGACGTCGGCTGCAATGATCCGCATTTGCGTAGGTGGAAGCTCTACGGCGCCTCACAACCGGTTACAAATGACCACACAAGGGGACTTGGAAAAAAAAACATAAACACGTAATGACTAACTACGGACACAAAATATATGAGCCGTGGGACTTAGAAAAAAATAAATTGCGGACTTACACAAAATTAATTACGACCCACGGGACTTACGCCAATAGTAATAGCCTTTAGAGAGCTCTTTTTCACATCTGTAAACATTCTCACTTTTGGTGCTTCAAACAAATATCTGTATAGGCTGCTCTACAACACACTAATCAACAAGTGTGGCCGCTGCATGGGAGACACTACAGGCAACTTGGTCTAGTGGGAGTCTAAAAACCATAGCATGTCTCCCACTCTCACAGGAGTTGGGCTCAAATACGAGACTTCCTCCAAAGATTCAAGCTGTTGCTGTTAGAAGTTAACCTAGGAGGGATCAAGCACCAGGTTGCAAGAGGGAACCAACATAGACTTCAAAGTAAGTCTGCAAATATTAATAACCAAAACCTTGGAGATATATTTTGAAAATAAAGGCAGCTTTTGCCTATCTGGAAAAAGGAAGTAAGGTGCTCAACACACCATGTTGCGCCACACCGAGCCACACATGCCCAATAAAGAGCTTACATTAATCATAATATATTTGCTCTTTTTTAGGGTATAATTATATTTTTGTTTAAGATATAGTACCCTAATCTTCATACTTATTTAATAGTTTTCATCAGGAGTACCTGGTCTGGTAGGCCTCACGTAGTCCATGGCCTATAGTGAATCACAGGCTCAGTAGGCCAATGAGGGAGACCAAGGAATGATGGGTCTGCTCATGTGGCCACTGGCAGACGATAGTGCTCAGCCAATCCACATCTAATGAGTCCTTTAAGATCCAGCTGTGATCTCTGTCATGAGTGATTTTTTGGGGAGTATGACATGTTGCTTTTATGTGTAACGTTTAAAGGATATTGTGTGTTGTACTGCTATTGTACTGGGTCACCAGTAGCCAAACAAAATGGAACCCATAGCATGTAGTTGGGCTACGCTAGTTCCAATTAATTTCCTTTGTTCTAAGGGGCTGCTTGTTTTCAGCTCAGATAACCAACCAGCCCCCAGGAGAGGGCTGACCCTTCTGTGACATCATCTCTGTCTCCAAGGACACAGGACTATTCTGATTGGGCTATGCTTATGCAAGCAGTACAGCTATCCACCTCATTGGAGATTGTGCATTCAAGTGGGAGATTCAAACTTGTTCCACTCCCCAATTCATGTTAATATTGTTGTGGCTTTGTTTCTTGTTTTTCTGAAATGTGTGGTTTTTGAGACGCCATTAAAGTTGCATCCAGTCTGACTCATGCGAAGCAACAGTAGGTCGCAGTCTGGCTCTAGCATTCTAATCAAAGGGATGTAACAGAGATTATTATTTTTAAGACAGTAACCTTTATTCGCTGGGTCCTGAGATATTGAACACAAAAGGCACGACCTAGAGGAAGTAAAGTGAGTTGCACGTGGCCCCTCAACTCTGGGGGTCTGGGCGGGGGAAACCCCTAGCCCAGAACAGGCAGGAGAGCATCTGCAGGCAAGGCAGAGGAAAAAGAGTGCACTAACCGGAGGGCACAACAGAGGTCCAGCAAGATGGACACCAAGCAATGCAGGAAAGTGGCCCTTCTAGCTCAATGGAAGGCATTCCTGGGATTGTGGCCGGGTCATGAGCTGATGGTCTCGCTGGAGGACCTGGTGTGGCAACAGTTTGACCTGGAGCAGCAGTATGCAGCCTGGGTGGGACTGGTTGGGGTCCCCAGTGAGGTGCCCTGTTTGCCCTAGGAGCTGGAGGAGGTATATGGTGATCCAGACTGTGGCTTTGGGACTGTACCAAGACAAATAAACTTGCTGGAAACCCATGGTCCGTCACTAGGAATAAGGCCTTGGTCCAATGATGCTTTTTTACTATAATTAGAGGCTTTGGATCTTCTGGATGCCTCTGCCAGCGGTGGGCTTTGACAGCCTTGGGCCCAAGATGCATTTGTTTGTTCCAGATTGAGGCCAAGCTACGCTCCGTCTCTTACAAGTTGATACTGTCTCCCCCCTGCGTATTCATTAAGTATTATATTTGTTGCTCCTCAAATTCCTGGTCAGGAACCAGTTCTCCATGCCTTTGTCACCTCCTCTTATAGTGAATGGACATAAAGAATTACTACTTAGAAATAATTCTGGATTCAAGGTTCTTTAGATTGAGCCTTGTAAGTCTGTATTAAAGAGAGTAACGCTTCTTTATTTAATGAAAATATGTGATAATCATTGCTAAAACTTCCTGTTTATTATTTGCTATAAATATGGGGACCTAATCAATTTATGTAGACTTCATCCTTGAACAGATTTCCGCTAGGAGCTGTGCCTTTCTATCTCTCTCTACTGCTATACTGCTGAGTTGATTGATGCTGTGGGGTCAACAGTAAAATCAGCTGAATTCTTACAAACGTTCCAGAGTTTGTCCGGCCCTCAAGGAAGGTGCATCTGGTCTGGTAGCCTTGCGATAGGCAAAGGAAAGCCCAACTTGTGAAACAGATGCCTTTACAAGCTGTAGTGATTCACAGACTTAGTAGGCTGCAAGGGAGACCTAGGAAATATGTCTTCTCCCGTGAGTTATAAATCCATCCCTAGTCGCTGAAATGTGATGAGGCTCAGCCAATCGGTATCTATTGAGTATTTTAAGATGTGGCAGAGATCTCTCCATAGAGTCAGTTATAAAGCTCTGTTTCTGCTGTTAGTCTTGCCTGTTTCTCTGTTGCAGCTGAAGTGTTCTGTGCTGCTGCTTCTGTTTCTATCTGGCTGGAGATCTGCATGTACCTTCTTATCTGCTCTGTTCCAGCTATCCTCTGTCACAACCTACAGCCTTATTAAGTTGCGATTCGGCCAATTGAAAAAGGCTCTATATAAGCACAGAGCATATTTTTTTACAAGTTTTTAGTTAGTGAACTTCTATCCAAAAACAAGGTCTTCACTAACTAAAAACTTCTGTATTTTATAGAGCACTTTTCAATTGGCCGAATCACAAATTATTAAGGCTGCTAGTCTTCTGATAGGGATTAAACCAATTTAGCAACCACTCCTACCCCCTAGGTCTTTGATCTAGTTTGGTGTCCCCTCACAGGAATGGCTGGATACAGGATACAAAATAAAAAATCCCACATGTTCCCTCAATAAAACACACCAGGGTTATGTATTATTTTCAACAACCCCACTTTATACCCCACATAATACAATAAAACAATAGCACATTTTACATAAAGAAACAAAACTGCACAAACGTGGATATTCATAAATCCCACCCATTCATACAGAGAACCAATCAGACATGCTCTCACTGGTTCCCAGGACAAGTGCCAGGGAGGATTAGCTCTGGTGCTGATTGGATCATTGTTCAAAGACAGGACTTGGGAGAGAAGCTATGGGGTTTCCATAGGGGTAAGCAGAAACACAATGTCTACTCTCTACAATGGGTGGTTAACGTGATCCCTTATCAGGACATAACCCTCACTAAGGCAATGGCTATTGCCAACACATACTCAGAAACTTGTGCACCGCAAACTATGATTACCAACTTGGAGGTATTCCCAACACGTACTCAGAACCCTAGGATTGCCAGCCTAAAGTTACAGTGGGGAAAGGGCAGGTTGGGGTTAATAGATGATGGGTGTCTTAGGAGTAAGGGTCCAGCCTGTCATGGCCATCTTACCTTTATTATACCACTAGACCCTTCCCCTTAGTTTTTTTACAGATCATGCATAATACATAAATGTACATTGAAGGGGGTTATGATGGGTGGATTGAAGTATTCACCCCCTATGTAATATTCCCCATACCTTTTTACCTCAAAAATAAAACAAACAAGTCACAGTCTTTTGCAGAATACTTTGTGAGCCGTAAGAACAGCGAAGAACCGGAGTGTGTCAGATGACAGGTGGGAGATCTGTCCAGGTGCCGTGTTGTCAACAGGTAGACTGTGATATCCTCCACCTGTGTGCTGGTTCCTCTTTCAGCTCCCAGTCTGCTTCTGAGGATGCATGTTCTTAGTTTTTGTTGCTTTTTAATTGTCTGCAGAATTGCCAGTTTGCTTTCAGTGATTGGTCATGATTTTGCTATGGTTTCTTCACATAGGCAGAAAAAAAAGCATTGGACTTTTCATTCACGAGGACACTCACCAAGCTTTGTCTATCTCATTTTTTGTTCATTAAATTAATTTTGCAACCTCACCACCTAGAGTGTCTGAAAATGTAGTGTCCAGTTCCTGATAGTTTTCATCACCTTATAAAAAATACTACTTATTATAAGATCAGATTTTGCCCTTTTGCTTCTATGTGTGGCTTTGACAGTAAGCTGGCAAGAAATACTCAAAATATTTTTTTCTGTTTCATATGTTCCTCTTTATCCTCAAAATCACCCACAATTTCTTAAACCTGTTATATTCTTACCAAGGCACCTTGATTCTAGTAAGCACCAGTCTCAACGGAATATGCAGAATCTATCAGTCAAGGTATTTTAAAATTATTCAGCCAGCAAAACATAACACTGTATATAGCCCTTGCCCTGAGTGTGTTTCAGCCTAGGCCCACAAGGCCCAGACCTAGGGCACCACATATTCAGGGGGGGGCATGCTGTCTGAAGCTGCTGCTTATTGAAAGCATTACTACTAGTCATCTCACTTAGTCCAGGGGTAGAGTAACACATGCTAGCCAGGTAGAGTAAAACTCTGTTGCCCTACATGTAACATGCTAATGGGTTCTAGTTACGATAAATGAAACCTATCTATGAGATTGTGAGCTTTAGAGTCAAAATATTTTTACAGTGTTCTCATGTCAGATTTATTATTGCAATTTTCTTTTCTTCTAATGACGAAATTCAGGCAGAGATCCTCTAGTAGATACTGAACCATCTACATAACATATATATTTAATTTTTTAATCTATGATTTATGATTTAAAAAAAACAGTAAGTTTATACATTTTGTGGTACACGGTCCACTTTAAAAACAGACTTTCCTCCTCTGCAGCAGACAATGATGTCAACAAGCCAGTATGGGCAGGGGAGAGTCTGACGTCTGCACACGTGATCCCAGCCTGGCTTCAAATTCAATTTCACGCTGATTAACCTCTTCTGCTCCTGATCTAGATTCCAGTGCTTCTTATGTTAAACAGCCTTTCGTTAAACTTGTTTTTTAAAGGATGCAGTGATAATTTGGTTTAGAAAACAAATAATTAAAAAAGATAAAATAGCTTCTGTCCAATTGACTGACAGAATATGCTATGATGCAGGGACTAACTAATAATATGACAAATCATGATCTGTTTGTTCCTTATAAAATACATAAGACTGTAATACATAGATGAACAAATGATTTGCAAAGTTATAATTACATATATTAATACTGCTAAAAGGTATTTTGTGGGATGGATGGAGAAAACCCATCACAAAATATTAGGGACTATAATAAAAACACACAAAAAAAATGTAGTAAAAATAAATAAACGTCGTAAATTTGAAATACTAGTTGAAGACATATCACATATTATAATTGACGAACGACGGGACGTCGTCACGCTTTGAGTGGTGCGTCCGACTTAGGTGATGAGCGCTAAGGGCGCTCATCACCTGCGAGCCTCCCGTAGCGAGGCGAGCTGTTATGGCACGAAAACTCGCAGCACAGCACTTAACGGCTCGCAGGCGATGACCGCCTAAGGCATTAACACGCACAGCACTTGGCCGATGAGCACTAAAAGCTCTCATTGCCTGCGAGCCTTGCGAAGACCTTGGTTTTGCATAGAAGTTCACCAACTAAACACTTCTATAAAAAATATGCTATGTGCTTATATAGAGCCCTATTCAATTGCCCAGGTTGCAAGCTGTTGACGAACGCATGACTTAGAAATAAACATTACGAGACGCGGGACTTACTTAGGAAAATACAAAGTTAAAAGCCGAACCGCCGAAAAAAAAACCCCGACAACGACAACAACAACAACATACACAACACAGGGGAACAGCCAGGACGTCTGGGAGCGAGGTGGAATGTGAATTTAAGTTAATTTTCAAGAGTTTTGGCATACAAACAAAAAAAAAATCGGCTAAGCAAGAAAAAAATGTCGCGCTAAAAAAAAGGAAAACGAGGCTACACGACCCTGGACCGCGCAACACACCGCCAACCGCGTACCACTTTCACACGGGAACGTACGAGGTACAAAATACACTACTTTAAAGGACCCCAAATACTTGCCAACAGCATAGCACGTACACAAATGACGCTACTTTACACTCCAAACTTCCAAATCACAACATTACACATCTACAGTAGCGCTTTACACAAATAAACCAAAGGGTTGCCCTCGCGCACGCAGACTACTTCTAATGCACAGTTGGGACATTCATAAAAAAATGTTAAAAAAAAACAACTATCTCCACAGGCCAGCAACAGACCAACTGGACATTATATGCTGCGGGAAAATGAAAACAGATTGTTAGCTCTTCAGACTATGTATTGATGGATATATTAATTACAAATAAGTATATTAATTCATTAAGTAACTAATTAATTGATTATTATTTACAAAAATATAGACATATGTATCTGTCTTTGTGATGAGCGCAGAGGCCGCTAAGAGGAGCAAAAGTACACCAGAGGAGAGGCTCGCAATGAGCGCCGAAGGTCCTCACAGTACAAAAGCCTTCACATTGTGTGGCAAACAGCATTGCCATTGGTTCAAATTTTACTGACCGTCATTTTTTGACGGGCAAGTCCCTAGTCTGTGTGTATCTGTATCTGGAGCTCATCACGTGGCGCTCATTGACAGACTCTCCCCCCCGACTACTTTGGTGCTTTGCAAATGATCATCCCGCCCCCGTGTAGTTTAAGGGCGGTGCTCATCGAGAACCCTGCAATGAGCGCTCATTGCAGACGTCATGCAACCCGCCATGACGCGCTGAGAGTCTTCGGCACTCATTGTGAGGTCGCGCGTGTCTGGTGTTGTTCGGCTAAGTGTTACTGGCTTGGGGTAAGTGTAACTGACTTGGGCTATGTGTTACTGGCTTTGGCCTCGTTTTGATCCTGTTTGAAAAAATTAAATTTTTTACGGCCGCCATTTCTTCCCATCATAGATTTGATGGCAGATAAAACAATTTCCAATTTAGCATGCCCATTTTATCTACCTAAAATGTTTGTTTTAGGTAACTCTGAGGATAGACTTATGTTTATTCCAAGTGTGACAATCCAAGCTGGTAGGGGCTATTACTGCCCAGGGCCACTGGCTATAGACTACAGGTTAACTACCCACAAAGACCATTTGGGTTTTTGGAAATCTCTGCACCAGCACCCTGATATCTGGCTTCTGTATTAGTCAGGATCTCTCCTTCAGGAATCAGCACTTCCAGTAGTCGCAGTAACTTCCCTCTGGTAGTGACCAGGGCAAGTTACTGGCAGGGTAAAGATAGGATCAGTGTCACAGCCACCAAGAGCAAAATAAGAGACATACAATTTCTATATGCCTCCAGAAGTGAACTGTCTTTATTTGCTTCCAAACACCAAAACTAAAAAAAAGAAAAACTACACAGATAAAAAAGACAAACCTAGAGCACAACCCACATTCCCTCCTCCCCCTCTGACCACATTGATCTGGCACAAATCGGTTGTCAACCAAATCTCTTCAACTAGTATTTCAAATTTACAACATTTACATTTTGTGATGGGTTTTCTCCATCTATCCCACAAAATACCTTTTAGCAGTATTAATATATGTAATCTGAACCAAATACATCAGACTATCACATGACATTAACTATACTCACACATTAATTACATTTTAAACCTGACACAGAACACAGTAATATTACATGGGGAATTACATACAGGATGAGGCAGGGGCATAGGTCATAAGAAACATGAAACATGGTGGCAATAGAATTCCCCTAGCCATTTTCTTATGTGGAATTATGTTCTCTATGGTAGCTCACTGGGCCAAATGCCAGGTCCCTACCACTTCTAAAGTCTTCAATTTGTCTACGACCCTTTCTGTACAGTAGCAACTTACCCCTCTCCTTTCTGTCCTCTAAGCTATGCATGTTCAGGTCACAAAGTCTTACCTGACAAATTGTGTCTTTTAGACCATGCCCCACTTCTGGGGCTTTCCTTTAAATTGTTTCAAATTCGTTGATAGCATTCTAGAATTATATTCTTCAGAAGTGTATTGTCATGATCCCCCTGACCATCTTTTCGGTTCAGTAATTGTTGTTGTAATGTAATATGTTTTTATGTTCAGTTGATTATCCTATATATGTTATGTTGTGTTATGTTATGTTAATTCTGTATGTTGCATGTTTTGTTCAGCAAGTGTTAAATATTTGGAATGTTGTGCTGTCTGTCTGTAACTGTCAGAGTTTGGCAGTTTGGCAGTTGAGAGATTCAGTTGAGATTCAGAGTTGGTGTGTCTCTGAGGAAAAACCCATTCTGAATGCAGTCTATGAAGTTTCCACAGAAATAAAAACAGTTTCTGATATTTTTCTACCTCTGAGCCGGAGTCCATATTTAAAATGTCCTTCTCTGATGCAGTATTTAAAGAGACATCTGCTGTCTTGGTGAAGGGATATAAAGAACCGGGTGTACTTTCAGAGGCTTGGAGGAGATGCAGAGACAGAGAAGCGATTTGCCCAGTACTATAAGACCAAGTCCCTGATTTCCTGCAGAGCAGAGGTGATCCAGGAGAAAAAGGAGCCAGATCACATGTATAAAGGAGTGGAGAGCACATCAGGTTGACATGTAAAAGGACCTGGCAGCAGCTCTTAAGCATCAGTGAATGGCATTCCTGGAGCTCCAGCAGCAAGGTGAGCTGTCAAAATGGCTGGAGGGACTGGTGTGTGAGGAAATCGCTTTGGAGCAGGTGTATGATGGAGCCGGCCTATCACTGCAGTGCAATCCTGCATGTGGCATAGGGCATATAGAACAGGTGGTGATCCTGTATAATCAGCGCTGTCAAGAATTGGGACTAAAACCAGGGTCCAAGGAGGCTGCTTGATTGAACCCTTTATCCAGGAAGTTGCAGCTGCAAGCCAGTTATATGAAGCTGCTGGTAGAGGCAACCATGAGTAAGACCTGGCTCAAGGGGTGGAAGGAGCCCTGCAAATCAGGTAAGAATGAAGAAGCATCCTGTCATCAGGAGGTCCTAAAAGCATCTGTCCCTGTTGAAGAACTGCAGAAAACTATTGCAGAAAAAAAGACAAGCAGATAAAACAGAAGGAAGATTTTTGGGCTCTGGCACATTATATCTGAAATATCATTAAAAGAGATGAGAAAATAAGATATCTTGATGAGCAACTTCAGAATGAGCATGCAAAACTATCTCACAAAAGTTGAGAAAAATAATGCTCTGCATAAATCAAAACAAGAAGTTGCAATTACAGATCGAGGAATTACAGGCTAATAAAGATTTATTAGGGCAGATGCAGAAGAGTAATATAAAGAAAAATATGAAAAAATCAAAACAGTGAATGAACTTTTAGTGGCCAGACTCATAGAGGAGGCAAACAAACAAGAGTTAAGAATATTGAAAGAAGAAAATTCATCCTTAAGAATGGATATTCAAAATCTGCAGGCTCAAAAGACAGAACAGATGTCACTTACCTCAACTTTTGAGGAACTGAAGAATGTGATCCATGAGAAAGAGAGGAAGAAAAAGTCTGTAGAAGATTGCCTACAGGCTGAAATCCTCAGAGCAAACATCAAGGAGAAAATGGTCCAGGCATTTAATAAGAAAATTGAGGCCCTGGAGGAAGATTTAGCAAATAGCCAACTCGAAAAGGCAGAACAGGTGCCTTTTACAGCACTGGTACAGGAGCTACAGAATGAACTGAAAGACAAAGAAACACAAATCCAGGAATTGCAGCAGATGTATGGAGAAAAGAAAGATCAGTTAATGAAGGAAGCTGAGTATTTGATGCAATAAATCACATATATAATTGTGAGCATGCTGTTGCTAATTCTGTAGCAAAGCGAGGGCCGCAGTTGCTGGCATGGAGCACCGAAGACACTCCTTGCCAGCAACTGCGGACCTCGCAAAATGTACGGAGTTACGAAACCAAAATACAAGACACGTTACAACCTTGCAAAAAACTGCCGAAACACGTGCACATGAAAACAAACATCAAAAACACAATAAATACACACAACAAATACATAAAAAGATTACCTACAGCAAGGAGGGGCACTCAGGACCTTGAAAACTGAAGTTACACCTCAATTTAACTCCAAATAAAAGAGTTTAGACACCCAAAAATCCCCTAAACGAGAGAAAAAATGGCCGCCGAAAAAAAACGAAAACAAGGCTACAGCACTCTAAAGACGCAAAACACCACCAAACACCTACGTATTTTCCAAAAAAGACGTACAAGATCTAAAAACAAGGACGCAACCCACGCGACCCCAAAAACATTACAAACACAATAAATACACACAACAAACACATAAAAAGCTTACCCGCAGTGGGGGCACACAGGACCTCTGCAAGTGAAGTTACACCACGATTTAAGTCCAAATTTTGGAGTTTAGATACCTGAAAATCCCCTAAGCGAGAATAAAAATGGTCACTGAACAAAACGAAAACTAGGCTAAAGGACCCTAAACACGCAAAACACCACCAAACACCTACGGATTTTCCGAAAAAGTCGGATGACATCCGAAAGCAAGGACGCTAAATCAGCCACAGCCGCATAACACACATTAGGCGCCATTTTAGAACGATAACTTATACAATGCGGAAGTACACAGCTACCCTAACTGATTTTCCTCGCGTACGCCCACTACACACATTGCTGACACTTACACAGCAGATTGCCAGCTCTTCAACACAATGCTTCCTGCATATATTACTTGAAAATAGGTAAAGTATATTACTTTAGTAATGTATTATTTATTTGATTACCATACACCAAACAGCATTAGCTCACTTACAATTTCATTCTAGTAGAAAATAAAAACAAGACAATTGAAGAGTTACAACAAGAAAACAAGTCTTTGAAAAATAAAATGACAAGACAAAGCAAGCAGTGTAGTAAAATCGACCATGAAGGAAAACTCAACAATAAGCAAAAGGAGATAGATGATGCAAAGATAAGAGAAGAATGTCTTAACAAACAGGTTGATAGATTAAAAGGTGCTGCTGATGAAGCAATGCCAGCATAAGATTGCTGAAATTTTTGCATTAATGGAAAAACATAAGCACCAGTACTATAAAATGGTCGAAGAAAATGACACAGTATTAGGACACTACATATCAAGAGAACAAAAATTAACATCCATTATAGCTTGCCTGGAAATTGACGTGTCTTGCAAAATAGATGAAGTAAACTTTATTAAGGAGCAACTAAAGCAGCAAATATAAGAGAAAGAAAACATTGCAAAAGAGACAGAAGAAACCAAGATTTCCTTACAAAAAGAAATGAAACAAAATTATACAGGCATATTTCATGGAGACTCCCAAGCAGAACACTGAAAAAGAAATTTCAAGAATTCAACATTCAAAGAGGTCCCAGCTGTCACATTTGCCTGCTCACGTGGAAACAAACAAATTGTCACATAAGAGAGATACAGCTATTTGGTATACATCAAGAACCCCAATATATACACCACAAAAGAGTTATTCAGTAAAGACTCCATCTAAGTATGAAAAGCTGCAATTAGAAAAAATAATTGCGGCTAAACAAGAATCTGCAAAGAAAAGAAAATTTGCTTTGGGATCTGAACCAACCGATATTCTGGGTATATGTGAATATAATGGATTGCTTAAGACGTTATACCCAAACTATCGCCCATCCTCAACCGTTTGTGACACAAGGGATGTATTGCCCACTTTTGGTCACATAGGCCCATGGACTGTTTTAGTCATAATAGGATGGCTGTTGGGACTGGCCTGGTTGGGGAGGGTTGTTATGGCATGGGATCCACTGGAGTCACTTACAGGATTGTTTTTACCCTTGGACATTGTACAGAAGAAAAATAACAAAAACCTGCCCTACACACTTAAAAAAAAGGCCTTGGTAGGAGGAGGGGAATTGTTTTCAACATTTGCCCCAATGGAGTTAAAAAGTCCAGCAACCCAGACATGGACTTACGCATGGACTTTTCTTGCAGCATGCCAGTGTTTTTCTGAAGAGATGATCACCAGGATGCTGCACTTTAAAAGGGGAGAAGTTGTCATAATCCCCTGAACATCTTTTGGGTTCAGTAATTGTTGTTGTAATGTAATATGTTTTTATGTTAAGTTGATTATCCTATATATGTTATTTTATGTTAATTCTGTATGTTGCATATTTGGTTCAGTAAGTGTGAAATGTTTTAGAATGCTGTGGTGTCAGGCTGTAACTGTCAGAGTTAAGCAGTTAGGCAGTTGAGGTTCAGTTGAGATTCAGAGTTGGTGTGTCTCTGCGGAAAAGCCTGTACTGAATGCAGTCTATGAAGTTGCCACAGAAATAAAATCAGTTTCTGATATTTTTACAATGCTGAGCCTGAGTCCATATTTTTTAAATACTGCATCTGAGAAGGACATTTTAGAGACATCTGCTGTCCTGGTGAAGGGATATAAAGAACCGGGTGTATCTGCTGGGTAGGTTTGGCCATAATAGCCTTATCAAACCTGACTGAAGAAAGCAGATCGCCACATGTATGTTAGATGATGATGGACTAAGTATCAACAGAGTAGGATTATTATCTTGTTTTTAATAAAAGTCAAGTATTCCTGTTGAGTTTATTGCAATTTGCCTACTTTTAAATGATCAAATAGAACTCCCAAACCCCTTTCAGCCAATGTTGCAGTCATTAGTTCACCCTTGGGTTTTTGTACATAGTTTTGCTTTTACTGGTTTATAAATGTACCATACCACATACTTGACTACCCCTCATTTTTATTGGGGGGGAGGGGTAAATAATTACACCCACACACACATTTTTATACCTCAGACTATCTACCCAGTTACAAATATTTTTGTAATCTGCAAGAGCCAATCCATTAGTAACATTCTTAATAAATATACAAGCAACAATAAAGCATGGTCCAGCACTGTCTTCTCTGGCACTTTTTAAATAAAAGCAGTCACGGTATGCCTTCTCTCTTCTAAAAACATGCAAGTTCTAGCACCATTTATAACCGTAGAAACTTAAAAGGCATATGAAAGGTTTGTGAATTTTACTAGGTATTTAATATACCCATCTATGTACTTAATTTTATTAAGTAGTACTTATAAAGTCAGTTTTCACTGCCTTAAAATCGAACAAATATACCACTGCAGCCTATGCAGCCACAGATTATGTAGAGCTAGTTATGCAGTGTAGTGTCCTAGCCTATCCAAGATAACGTCTCAGCAGCATGTTGCTGAGAGATGGTCACTGATTGGTTAGTATGAGACAGTACAAGTGCTATAGAGTCTGTGTTTTTGTGAGCTCCAGCGAACAGACAATGGCAATGGCAGTAAAAATTGCTTCTAAGAATTTCTTAATAAAATAAAGTACACAAAAAGGATATAATGTACCTAGTAAAATTCAGAAACCTTTCATAACTTTTCAAGGCCATTCAAGGCTGAAAATAAGACTTGACAAAATGTCATTATCTAGAAAAAGAATCAAAGTTGACATTATATATGGCACATGGATTTTTTTGTTAATGGATTAGATAGGTAATCCACTAGATCATACAATGAGGGGATATGAAGATTTGAGTGGTAGTGTGTTTATGGTTCCAATGCACCCTGTAGGTGTCTCACTATTAGGCCAAACTGTTACTACGCCTAATTCAGTGATTAGGCATGTCATTTTGATATACTATAACATGTACAGCCATCCGTCCAAAGTTGCCTGAACTGAATTTCAGTAATTTGGAATTGACAATCTAGCAGCAATAAAATATATTTGGATGAAATGACCCTACAATATAAATGCACTGCCAATGCTTAAATGGGGGAATAGCTTTACATGTCTTACGTTTATACCAGTAGGCTTTCCACTTTTTTGAAGTGGCTAATGACCACAAATTGTAGATCACTCTGCCCTAGATGCTCCACAGCACCACTCACAAAACTGTGGGCTAGGTAAAATTTACTTAATTTAAGTAGTGCATAATATCAGTGTGAGGATTTTATATGCAATTTAAAGAATTGAGAAAAACAGAGATTTTGGAGGTGACTTGCCTTCCCTGTTCTTACAGTTGGTATTTCTTTAAAACTCTAAATATTGGAAATTACAAATATGTCCTAATGTAGAATGATTCCTTAGGAGGTTACATATGCCTACAATGTGGCCACTCAAAAGGTAAGTTTTGATATAATAGTAAACAGATCTCAGAACTACAGGTTTTACACTATACTCAATCTGCATGGAGATATACATTTTTTTTATCTCATTGTGCCAAGTAAACATGTTTTCCCAGTTTCTATAAAGCTCTTAATACATTGTTGAGTAGAACTGTGAGGGGTAGCAGACAGTAGGGTGCTAGATCTTGTACATAAAAAAGCTTATACCACTGTCTGTCTGTTCCACTCGGATCATCTGAAGGTCCATTTACTAATACAAAAACAGGCAGACTATCATGCCCAAATTTGTTGCTATTCCACAAAGCTGCCAAGCTCTCTAACATCTCAGTCATGCGCTCATCTGGACAAAGGCCCAACAGGGTGAACCTATAAAAACATGGAGGACACCATTTGCATAGGATCACACTGCAGCTTCACAGTCCCCAAAGCCTCTCCCTCAGACCACCAGTCCACTGACTAACCACTCCCTAAAATGATGTGCCTGGGCGGGATGATGTCACTTTCTTTCCTACAAGATATTCGCCAATACGATCCTCCCATTTGCCAACTTCCCAGCTGAACTGCATCTTTCTACCTTTACATGGAGAGATCCCAATCATACAAAACTCAAACAAGACTGTTTAGAACGTGCTCAGATATTAGAGATGAGCATTCTACTTCTCTACATTCAACACGCCCCTCTGCCCACCTGTCACACAGTGGAGGACTTTGCTAAAGATGAGTTTGAAAAGATTTGAACATTTCTCAGCGCAGCTCACACCCTTCCATTTTCAACTAACACTCCCAGTCTCCAATCTGCTATCAACCACTTGCCTTATAACCTGTCCACAGGATCCTATTCTATTACAGTTGCACCCACTCCTCTCTATCACACTAATCCCTGCTCTCACTCATATATTCCCTTAAAATGTGGTTTCCATCATCTCTAAAACATGCTATATTTACACCCATTCTTAAATAAAAAAAAAAAAACTCATCTGATCCACCTAATGCATCTAATTATCTTAAAACTAGCTTCAAAACTGCTCAAGTGGCTCGTCTACAATCGCCTTACCAAATGTATTTCCTTCAGTTATCATCTTGATACCTTCCAATCCGGATTCCCACCCCATCACTCCACAGAGACTGCTCTCACAAAAGTCACTAATGACTTGCTCACCACCAAGTCAAAGGGTCATTTATCTATTCAAATTCTCCTATGCCTTTGACATAGTTGACATAGTTGACCATCCAAATGCTCAACTCTCTTGGCATCAGTGACTTTGTAGGTATGATGTGAGCCCTGAAAGAGCAAAGTCAAAAATGTAGTGTCTCCTTTTCTGGCACCACTTCTTCATCTCGCCTTCTGTCTGTTGGCGTACTCCGAGGTTCAGTCCGAGGCCCCCTCCTCTTCTCCATTTATACTTCCTCACTTGGAACCTTAACAAAATCTTTCAGATTTCAATATAATCTCTATGCAGATGACACTCCAATGTCCCTCTCAACACCAGATCTACCCCCCTTCTAGAACACGTTTACAATGGTCTCTAGAATATCCTCCTGGATGTTCGCCCACCATCTCAAATTCAACATGTCAAAAACTGAGCTCCTGGTTTTCCCACCCTCGACTGCAGCATCCACTCCTCAAATCTCTCTCATGTTGACAATGCATTTATCACTTCCTCCTCCCAAGCCTGTTGTCTTGGGGTTTATTCTCGATTCTGCGATCTTTCATGCTTCATATGTATTCACAAAGCAACAAAGTCAGAGGTGCTCAATCCGAGAATGAACTAACCTTAATCAAATCATGTGTCCAGGAGGGAGAGTGTTCCCTGACAATTGTTTATCAACCTACCCTGCAGTGGATAGTGTAGGCAAACGCTATACCCATCAGCAAAAATTAGGACTACCTTCTGGGTATATCTTCTTTCACCTCCTAGTCACCTGAAGAGAGGCACAACTGCTGTAAAGTTACAGCATTAAAAAACAAGGTCAGTTTTAAAAGCTATACTGACACCCATACATTTTTATTGCTAATCAGTAATGAAATAAACCAAATGAAACCATTTTGTTCCACCACTTCAATAGCCTTTTAATGATGCCATGTTGATAATGAGAAAGTGGAGCTTTGCCCAAATCTTGTAATAAACTTACTAAACTTTGGCCTCTTTGAGGTATCAAAATACTGCACCATACCAACCTCAACCCAGATAGGCTCCATAGCTGGAAATTAAAAATGTTGAACCTGCTTGCTTCAGGTGCTGCTTGCTTTGAGCAAACAAACATTTGGTGGGACTGTCTATGAGCCAGAAGACCGATGAGGGGGTGATGGTCATGACTTCCCCTCACAACTAACTATAGTAAACTATGTAATTGGGATCCATGTCCTTCAACTCCTCCAGTCTATAGATAAGCTGCTACAATTTCTGGAAGCCAAACATGCCAAATGATGGAACTTCTATACTCCATCATGTACAGACATCATCACCAAAATAAACTGTTTTGTTAAACAGTACATAATTCACACTCTAGAAGACACAATGTTAAAATGTAATAACATCTGTGATTTGTTGCTTAGGTCAATGCACCAGTCTTCCTTACCAACATAACTCAATATTGAAACAAATATATACCCCTCCCTCCGTTACCAACCGTAACTAGACGTTACAATTACCATTTCTTAAATGGCTGGGGTCTCCCACAGAGGCAAACATCCTTTCCTTTTTTATTCCCAATTCATTATACCTATTCTGTCGTTCTCCCCTCTCCACAGAATTTATTGTTGATCATTTTTTACTATGGCCCGTTTAGCTTTTTGGTCAATATGTGCTCTGTTGATCACGTGTTCACAATATTACCAGTAGATTGAACTAATAACATGCCAACTTCTTATTAGCATTAGTTATCTAAATCTTGCTATAATATGAGACTGCTACTTTGGGCCATCTAAATCTCAAAATTGAAATAATTATATATATAATAATTGCTCTGTAACAGTTATATTATTTAACACACACAACTTGTGATTACAAGTTCATGATGTCTTACACTTATTCCCTTTGCTGCTGTCTGGTGGGCAAGATTCATTCCCTTCAATAAAAAACAAATAAGTTAAGGGCGGAAAAAAAAAAAAGTAGCTTACATTTTTTTATAGCATAAAGAAACTCTTCAGATCTCTCGTGAAAATAGTAGACTATTTTGCAGAACAAAGTTAATATTTAGAAAGACACACAAAGAAATTGCACAGATAACTGCACTGTGACGAAGTGCCCTTCGCCACTTTGTCTTGGAGAGGACTGTTTGCCAGCCTCCTGCCCTGTGACTATGGCCCTGGGACATATTGCCCTTTAAACACAGTATTCGGCCATACAAGAGTGTATGTCACTCATTCTGGCCCTTTACATACAGGGGGGTCATTCGGTACTTGCCCTGTGTGAACCATGATACCACAGATAACTATGCCATGGAGCCCATTCATATAATGAAAGACTATGGGAAAGACTTTAGCTACATGGCAATTGAACTGTGCGAAGAGGATCTGAGCGCTATTCGGTAGTTTTGTGCACTCAGATCCCAGCTATCTGGTGATATGTGAAATGTGAGTAAATGTGAATTGCAGTAATGCTGATGGTTTGTCAAACTAGAGAATTGACCAACAAATACTTTTGTCCGGACATCCCCAGGCCGATCCGTTGGGATCAGACCGTGTATGCCGGCTTATGGTCACGGGGGAGGTGTGTAACGGAACCCATCACTGTTTTACCCTGTTTTATGATTATTATGGTAAAATATGATCCTACTATTATACTGCATGTATGTTGGTTTATGCTCTGCAGAATATTGGCCCAGACTAGTGCAGACCTTGGCATGGGAGATAATCCTGTTACAGATAAGGAAGTCTATTGTATAAAGTGTTTTCATTCTCAGATAAGAACAAAGAAGGATGATCTAATTAATGTCTGATTGTATCCAAGTTGCCAGCTAGCCTCAGGGAGGTGTGACTCACCTATTGTCCCTCTATGTGTATTGTGTGGCCAACTATGGGGGATATGTATTGCCTGTGAAATGTCTGTGTGTTATGTGTAAAATATACTTTTACTAACTTTTGAACCCCTGGTCTGATTCATGCCATTTTTTAATATGTTTTTCCCCTGGGTGAGAGCTATTGAACAGTGCTGGACTTCAAGGTGTACCCCCTGTTTTTGGGGTACATCCAGAATGTGGTTAAAATTGTGTCTGTTTTAATTGTGTTACCTGTTATCTGAGGGGAGGAGACGTGGGGGTTGAACCATGTATATAATTGGCTGTTGTGATAATTATGTGGGTGTAGCCCTTCAGAGGGCACCATTGCATAAAAGGAGATCCCCTGTCATTAAAGAGTACTACTTGACCCTTCAAAACGTAGCCTGGTCTCGTTATTGGAGGGGATCACTATATCATACTGGGGATTGCTATGCGCTGCATACTCCCTGGGAGCTTTAAGCTACGGCGGTTGTGGAGTCTGTGGTAGTGTGGTGTCCGGTGCGGTGCTTGTAGGCCTCGACGCAAACTAGGACGCGTCCATCAACGGAGGTACCCGGTCGGGGTGCTAGTAGATCCGATACATGCACATTCAACATTTTTTCCTTGCACACATCAGGAAATGTCCATTTTTCATCCAAAGGAAAATGCTTTAGGAAATAGTAGAATTCAATGTTTGTAAACGGCATGTGCATTTTGCGGTTGCACAAATTAAAAAATAAAAATAAATAAGTTGACTGGCCTTATTTTTTTATTTTATTTATTAAACCGTGTCTTACACACCAGTAAACAAATCGCATATTGTTTAACCAAAATATTAACGTTGAAGAGCATTCTATTTTTTATGCATTTTTTAAACAAAAAACAAAATTGGTTAAGCAAAATTATGCAATGACAATCTAAAGATATCATTGGTGCAGACCCAGTTCTCAGCAAATCTCTTCAAAACAAATAGCTGGTGGAAACCAAGAACCTGATCACTGTCGGCCTGAAAAATAAAATGTAGAAAGAAGATTACAAAAAGGTAGCAGGATACAGAAAGCTTACAGTTACTCCTAGGTAGGTTCAAGATTATAATTATTGTTTATTTGTAACACGCCGACATATTGCGTAGCACTATACATAAGTTGTGATCAAGGAAAAAGAACATTAAACACATTCCAAAAGATGGAGGGCCGTCTTAGAATCCAGTGTCCATAATGCTTTCCCCAAAGCACATTGAAAACTTGCAGACTTACAATCTAAAGGTTTTGGGTGTGGTACAGGAGGGTGAAAAATGGTATGTGCAAGTTAAGGAGGGAGGTTATAGACTTCTTTAAACATGTGTGTTTTTAGTGCGATTTTGAAGGATTTAAAGCAGGGGGATAATCTGGTGGAGCGAGGCAAGGAGTTCCAGAGAATAGGGGCAACACAAGAAAAGTCCTGAAAGTGGGAGTGAGAGGAGGTGAGGAGGGAGGAGGAAAGAAGAAGGCCATTAGCAGAGATAAGAGGGTGGGTGGGTGAAAATTTGGAGATGAGAGCAGAGATATAAGGGGGTGCACTGCTGTTGATGGCTTTTTACATTAGGGTCATGATTTTAAAATTCTATTCTAGAGGCTATGTTTAAGAAAAGTAGAAAACGTTAAGGTGTACTTAGATCAGCAGTTCTTGTCCTCTATTGTATAGCTTAAGGCTTGTGTTGGGTTCTCTATTGTTCAAGAACCAAATGATCCAAGTATAAAGTCAAAATGAGCCGCCAGGCTTCATAATAAAGCTTGTTAATAGTAAGTACATTAATCCTTTACTAAATATGGTCTTCCTAATAGCCTAGCTATAATCTACCCTAGTGATTATCACATTTTTCAATGGATTAAGAAGTTAGCTTGGTTAGAATGATTAAAAAAATTAAAAAAAAAATTAAAAAACGACAATTTCTAAATTTACTTTAATATTTATTTACAAAGAGTATAAGCACATAAAATATTTTTCCTCATTTAGAATCCACATATCTTACTTTTATAGCTTTTCAATTGACCATCCTCTCTCTTTAAAGCATACCCCTCTAACATAAGTTAAATTTATGTATACAAATTTCAGAGATCACCTTAAGCTGTCCAGTTACAGTGCACACAATGCAGTCATGAGGAGCAGGCTGATGATCTTGAGTAGTTATGCTATGTTGAATACTTTGAAACGGCAAGTTCTGTGTGATAAACAAGAGCAAGTAGTATAGACAGTCACCATCTAGTAAATGTAAACTCCCAGAGGAGCAAATTGCCTTAATGGATTTACACACACACACACACACACCCCGGGTACAGCCAGCATCCTGCTTGTCACACAACAGACATAATTAGTTAACATTCTGTCTTCTGTTCATATGCTCAAGACTAAACCCCACTAAATCAAAGTGCACTTTATATCTCAACAGCTAATGCACTTATATGGGGAGGAAAAGAAGAGGGTCCAGTAAATATTAAGAGCCGTGACTGATCCACTAAAAAGTGTTATATATCTCATTGCTGTGTAAAAAGCACTTTCACCAGATATGCAGTTTTCTCCAAAAGTAAGAAGAGCAAAACTTAATCTAGGAGAAAGGAGGAGGGGGAGAAGGATTACATTACCGCCAATTTATGCATGATTGCAGCTTTTCCACAAAAAAGTTGTCCTTCCCATGTCAGGCTGGAGTTCTCAGTCTAAGACAGAAAATACAAAATATTACATGCACCGATATGCTTTTGTTTATAAAAAAGGACACATTATCCAAAACTTTGGCCTAAAAAAGATTATATTGGGAATGGTTAAATAAAGTAGTATAAGTCCTACCTAATTAAACAATAACATATTCAATGTATAGGTTAATTTTAAAAAATTCTGTATGATGCTCCTATGGCTTTAAAAACTTTGTAAGTGAATTGATATTGCTCAGACCAAATAAGGCACACTACAGTCATTATATGTGCTCTGCACCATTTGGGAGAAGCATGAAAAAAGTAATAGGAAAAGTGCTTTCCTTTTGAAGATTGCTGCAAAATGAATCCAATTACCAGCTTTTGAAGTTATGGTTGTATGTTGCTTCTAACCTTTCCCTGCAAAATACATAATGAGCTCCACTGGTCAGTGGCACTACATAACTAAAATGGCAAAAATGACAAAAAGTGAATTGCTAATCTAAAACAAATGTACATCACTTTTCTACGCACTGATGGTACAAGAACAAAATACTCTCCAAAAATATTGGCATCCTTGACAAAGAGGAGAGCAAAAAAAAAAAAAAAGCTATGAAAAGATTTATGCTTCACATATATGGTCATACAGAACGTTAGCCTTTAGAAACTTGTAGGCGCTCATCCATGACTTCCTATTTCAGTGGAGTATAAATATGAGAGTACACACCGGCCAAAAAACAATCTGTCAACATAGAAAAGATCAAAGAATGCACAAAAATGCATTGAGACAAATAGGTTGTTGACCTTCATAAATAAGGCATTAGCTATAACAAAATGGCTTTACGCCTGAAAATACCCATCTTCACTATTAGGGCAATGATTATGATGACTCCTATAACTGGACCTGTGATGAACCTGTCTATTGTGTCCCGATGCACAGCAAGGAAGATGGTTTGAGTAAAAAACAAAAAAAACACAAAAAAAAAAACCATCCAATTTTGCTATTTAGGGATGGTCATTTTTTGGGGGACCAATCCTGTTTTATGTGCACATTTCTGGAAGAGCCCCGATGACGACTCTAGGGACAGGAGCCAGAGTTAGGGGGTTACGGTTAGGAAGTGATGGTTACGAAGTGAGGTTTTGGTGGTTAGGGTTACGGGCTTGGGGTATACTACCTATTTTTGACAGCTACAGGTGACGCGAGCACGACCGCATCCATAGAGTCAGCGGAGGCTCGCTTCCAGAAATGCGCACATATAACAGGATAGATCCCTTTTTGTTGAGTATTTTATTTAAGAACACACATGGAGGTGCTTGCGCCATCTCAGTTACATACAGTTCACTTTCCATCTTTAAGCATGGAAAATAACATAAAATGTACTTTTTATTACTTTCTGGAGACAAAGCCACAAAACAAACCAGTTTTGTTTGATTTGATTTTTAATAAGATTTTGGTGCACAGGTCATGTGGTTATAGAAACATTATGAAGCCAAAAGGGCAGATCCCCCTGACAGATGGACATGTGCAGTATATGCTCACAGATACTCACCTTATATACATTTCCACTAACAACTTTCTTAAAATAAATAAATACCTTCCTACAGCATTGAAGGGGAGAAATATTTGGGGAAAGTAGGGACCTTGTTTTTTACAACAGCAAACTGCTGTACTCCCCTCCCACTGGTCTGCCACATGATCTATCCTTAAGGTGGATTAGTACAGTTACCACCATATATATCAAGAATGATATACAAGCAGAAAGGATGATGATGTAAAAAGCAAGGTCCGAAAGTAGGCACAGTAAAAATAAAGAAGTGATGGCTGAACCCTAATCCTAACCCCAACATCTCTCCCCTAGAGCAACCCATTGTAAAACTGCATAAGCGCTGTGTAGTGCTGCATTGTGAGAGGTAGGTGACGCTGCACTGCGTGCACGTCGGCGGCATGCAGGCTCTGCAACCTCATAACAGGAAAGGACCAAAACATCTCCATGTTGGTTTTCCCCATATGATTTTCAATACTGAAAGGAGTTGTGTGTTACACTCATGATTTTTAGTGCAGTACATTTTACAAACTAAAGGGACATGAAACACTCCATTTCCCATGCATTTAAGAGCATGCTTTATACATTACCAAAGTTTTTATAAACAAATATTAAGTAAAATCGGTTTAAACGGCATTGAAACTAACCGGAAGTGTACATCTGTAGATATAAAATGGGGAGACACGTTAGACTCATATCTATATTACTGCTCACTGGCTTACAGGAGCACTCTTTCTAGATCAGTAAAACATTTGAATCATTTTTTTCGGCTTTGAGAGCATCATTTGAAAAATTAAAACACACCGTGAAACATTATCAAATACCAGAGTTCAAATACAAAAAAAAAAAAAATGCTTTTAATTCCCCTTTAATAGTAAGCGGCTAGTTGGATGGCAGTAATAGTGCAAGTGCATGATTTAGCAAACAGCTAGTGGTCTACATTCACTAATAAAAGTATGACATGTACAGGCATGCTTAATTGCAAGAGCACACGATAGATAGATATGCAAAAAGCTGTTGCCAAACTATTTCTGACAGGATGTCTCTATCGCTCGTACAACAGGTTCTTGATTGTTTAGTTACTGATTAGCAATACAATCTGTATATTTAAAACAAAATTAATGTGGCTTTAAAATATCTTATATTTGAATTTTAGGCATCCGCAGACATGCTGCTCTCCACCCCCTTTTATGTCCCTGATGGGATGATCTCTTGGTCCAATTACATTTTTACTTGTATACTTCTTTTCAGTTGCTGTTGTAGACAAGCCTACACATATCAGCAAGTTTAGGACAGCCTTCCAAGCAGATCCTCTCATCTCCTGGACACCGTATACGGGGTGTAGAGAGGTAGGTCTGTTGGCAGTTATAATTCAGATTTCAAATATAAAAGTTTGGACCTTTCCTGTGTTGTCTCCGCCAGATGTGGCATGCAGCCGCCAGTAGGTGGTGTGATGGTGGGGTACCAAAACTTTGTTCAATTTGTTGTTAGATTTATACTTTGGGTTTAGGGTTGTGGCAGATAAGCATTACACAATAAAGTAGTAACGCGCGGTGATCCCCACTATTTTACTGTAAGCTTATCAACAGCCACTACCCTAACCATAAACCCTAACCCTAGCCCTCACTCTACGAAAAAAAGTCTCACGTGCCACCATTAGACCAGCTACGGACTGCATCATACCACTGCCGGAGGGGCCGAAAAAGGAATGATCTGCCAGTTTTAAAAACTACATTGATTTTTTTTATTCCTTCAGGTGCAGATTTTATTGCCAATCAGTAACTTATGAGGACTAAAATGCTCCTTTAAAAATGGTTTAAGGCCAGAGTAGGCCATTATAAACTTACGCTTAGCATGTGACCTTATAGAAAATGACTTGCGTTTAGTGCTGGAGCTAGAAAATGGAGGGCCCTGGTACAAAATCGTGGGTCCATCTTGCAACTTCTCTCTACAAGGCATGTTCCTGTATGTATTAATAAAAAACCAAACCTATATATAGGTCGGTAAGTATATCATCCTTAAGGTTAATAGCTGTCCCTCGCCCATAATAAAGTTAGGCGACCCTCTTTACCCAAACGGCTTCTGGTAGCAGAGGGCCCCTGTGCTTTGCACCCACTTCACCCACAGTATTTCCACTGCTGCATGTGTCTATAATATTATTCTGGAGTTAGCCTGAATGACTTGCACACCACTGTTTGGAAACCATTGCTGTAAAGTATACACTACAATACAATACCATCTAATACTTACATACAAAGTGTGGAGCTGGTCTCTGCTAGTATCAAAATGATTATAATACACATTTAGAAAAGACGATCCAACTTGCTCCCAAAAAGGTCTGGTGTCCGCCATATCTGGTAAAATAATTGTCACTCACTGATATTAGTTACACAGCAACAAAGGTCCAACACCTTCAACCAGCAAATGGAAAAAGTCAGCCATACTCACCTGTCTTGTAGTGATCAATTGCTAGTCTCCACCCAATACTCTCCACCCATACAACCCCACAACAGTGTAATCACTAGCACAAAAATACTAGTGCAAAAACTCACAACCCATTGTTATTATATATCAACATTAATCAGAAAATAATATAGTAACATGAAGGGGAAAATGACAGATAACATAAAAATGAAAATGGCTTAATTGTAATGGGTAGGAAGCCAGTAACATGATTTATGCTGGAAAGGTACAGAGGGACAGTAAAACCCTGGATGGTCTTTTATGGTGTCGGGACATGTCAACCAACCCGTAGACGGCACTGACGATATTTTTCAGCAATTCCAAGCTTATAATGTTAGCCTAACCCTTACCCTCACCCCAACAGTTTACCTAAGCCTTGACTCTATGATATGGCACCAGAATATTGGCAGCACCATCTAGCAGATGCTCACCGCCACTGCTGCTGCCGCCTTGTGCTGCGCTACCATAAGAGAATAGGTCCCATGTTTTAAATAATAACTCTAGCTTGGGAAAAACGGTATATGTTTATGAAGTGTGTAACAAATTAACATCAACAGCAATTCCTTTAAAGGATTGTTACGTATGTACCAAATTAACAATATTAGCAGCTGTGTAAGCCATGGATATAAAACATTTGGTCCTTTCCCTCTTCCCAATCGCAAAATCTGACAGCTGCAATTCCGCCTCCGGCCGACAGATGGCGCCGACAGAAGAGGCCTTGAGCTATGAGAGGTGCCTCGATGTTGATTCAGCGCCTTCTAGTTGCGCAACGTCGGAGGGGAGAATAGTGCCCGAAAACTCACAGCGCCCTCTGCGGATGGCACCTGTAACTGCAGCTGTAAGTGCTGCAGAAGAAATGGGCAGGCAAAGAGGGTTAGATCCAAACATTTTTGGGGGAATTCTGAATTTTTAAAGATCCTGTTTATGAGAATCAAGATAGTGTGTGTTTTGGCTATCAGTGTAGAGAGGGTAGGGAAAGAGCGAGAGAGAGCCTTTGTTAACATAATTCGATAAGGATGAAATTGACACCACACCCATTCCCCCTCACTAGCCCAGAAGCAGACTGCTTGCTTCAGGAAATGCAACAGTATCTCTCCAGAAATATAAGCGCCCTCTCACATACACAGCTTCCACTTAGGCATCACAATGTATTTCTTTACTTAAAAACTAGCTATTTGACTTTTTCCTGCATAGCCATTCCCTTAGTTCAGTGTTTTTTAACTCCAGTCCTCAGGGCCAACCAACAGTTCACAGTTTAGGTATATCCCTGCTTGAGCTCAGGTGAGTTAATCAGGGGCTCAGTAATTCTGTTTAACCACCCGCAGAGCCTCTGATTAGCTCACCTGTGCTCAAGCAGGGACATACCTAAACTGTGAACTGTTGGTGTGCCCTGAGGACTGGAGTTGAGAAACACTGCCTTAGTTACACACACAAGACTTCTTTTTTTCATTGTGCAGTGGTCCAGCAGTATCTAGTTACTTGTGGACTGTCTTATTTATTTTATGCAGCAGATCATATTTCATTCCTATCATTTAATATTGTGCCAAGTGTTTCTGACTACTAATTGCTACGTATTGCCGCCAGCACAAAACTCAAGGACCACTAAACTGTAGATTATTTTTTACAAAATTAATATCTTCTATAATTTTTATAAACATTTTAGTAAAATATATATTTTGAGCTTACTTGCTTCGTTTTGCCATAATAGCTCAGTATAGTAGCTGCCATTTTGTCACACTCTTACTCACTGTTATACTCTTCCATATTGTTTAGCTGGTGTTATAACAGCAGATGCACAGATGATAGCACTGGTGGAGTTGGAGCCATCAACACAGCTTGGCAGGCACCACTTACATAACAGGAGAAACCTCTCTGTCAGTTGCGTGATGAATTCCCATAGCAGGAATAAACAAATAAAGTGTAATACAAATTTTTGTATAGCACACACAGCTTATCCTTTAATAAAAACTAATTACACTTACAGGATGTATATGTAAATATTTAAATAACAGGCATACATAATCTACTAGGAAATTGTTTGTCAAAAATGACAGGATTAAAATTGTAAGGCTGGCAATGCTGTTTGTACCACAATGTGAGGCTTTTGTTCCTCTGAGCACCTCTAAAACAAGATTCTGCAAAGTAATTTATTTTTTTTTGCTTGATATTTTACATAATTCATTGTGAACCCTGCGCTTTGGCGCGGGGGAGAGAAGGAGGGGGGCGAGAGAGGGGGAGAGAGAGAGAGGGGAGAGAGAGAGGGAGGGGGGGAGAGAGAGAGGGGAGGGGGGAGAGAGAGAGGGAGGGGGGGAGAGAGAGAGGGAGGGGGGGGGAGAGAGAGAGGGAGGGGGGGGAGAGAGAGAGGGAGGGGGGGAGAGAGAGAGGGAGGGGGGGCAGAGAGAGAGGGAGGGGGGAGAGAGAGAGGGAGGGGGGAGAGAGAGGGAGGGGGGAGAGAGAGAGGGAGGGGGAGAGAGAGAGGGAGGGGGGGGATAGAGAGAGGGAGGGGGGGATAGAGAGAGGGAGGGGGGGAGAGAGAGGGAGGGAGAGAGAGAGGTGAGGGGGGGGGTGGGAGGGGGGAGAAAGAGAGGGTGGGCAGAGAGAGAGAGAGAGAGGGGAGATAGAGGGAAGGGGGATATATAGAAAGGGAAGGGGGAGAGAGAGACAGGGAGGGGGAGAGAGAGAGGAGAGAGGGGGAGAGAGAGAGGGGGAGAGAGAGAGGATGGGGGAGAGAGGGAGGGGAGAGAGGGGTGAGGGAGAGAAGGGTGTGGAGGGAGGGAGGAAGAGAGAGGGGGTGAGGAGGGAGGGAGAGAGACAGAGAAAGGGGGTGATTGGTGAGGGGGAGAGAGGGGGCAAGAGAGAGGAGAGAGGGGAGATAGGGGGAGGGGAAGAGGGGGGAGAGAGGGTGAAGAGGGGGGAGAGAGGGGGAGGAAGGGAGAGAGAGGGGAAGGGAGAGAGGGGAGAGAGAGAGAGGGAGGTGGGAGAGTGGGGGGGAGAGAGAGAGAGAGGGTGGACGGAGAGAGAGGGAGGGAGGGGGAGAGAGAAAGAGGGAGGGGGGAGAGAAAGGGGGGGAAAGAGGGAGGGGGAGACAGAGAGGGAGGGGAGAGAGAAAATGAGGGGGAGAGAGAGAGGGGGAAGGGGGAGAGAGAGATGGAGGGGGGAGAGAGAGGGGAAGGGAGAGAGGGGAGAGAGAGAGAGGGAGGTGGGAGAGTGGGGGGGGAGAGAGAGAGAGAGGGTGGACGGAGAGAGAGGGAGGAGGAGAGAGAAAGAGGGAGGGGGGAGAGAAAGGGGGGGAAAGAGGGAGGGGGAGACAGAGAGGGAGGGGAGAGAGAAAAGGAGGGGGAGAGAGAGAGGGGGAAGGGGGAGACAGAGAGATGGAGGGGGGAGAGAGAGGGGAGGGGAGAGAGGGGGAGAGAGGGGTGAGGAGGGAGAGAGAGGGGGTGAGGAGGGAGGGAGAGAGAGAGAAAGGGGTGAGTGGTGAGGGGGAGAGAGGGGGCAAGAGAGTGGAAGAGGGGGGAGAGAGGGGGAGGGGGAGAGGGAGAGAGAGAGAGAGAGAGAGAGAGAGAGAGAAGGATGGTGGGGGACAGAGGGGGAAGATGGGGGAGAGAAGGGGAGGATGGGAGAGAGAGAGGGGGGGAGGGAGAGAGGGAGGGAGAGATTGGGAGGGAAAGAGGGGGAGAGAGAGGGAGGGGGAGAGGGAGAGAGGGAGGGGGAGGGGGAGAGAGAGGGGGGGGAGAGAGAGGGGGGGAGGGGGGAGAGAGAGAGCGTGGAAGTGGGAGAGAGAGAGAGAGGGAGGGGAAGAGAGAGAGGGAGGTGGGAGAGAGAGGGGAGAGAGGGGGAGGGTGGGAGAGAGAGAGAGAGGGAGGGGGAGAGAGAGAGGGTGGGCAAAGAGAGGGAGGGGGAGATAGAGAAAGGGAAGGAAGGGGGAGAGAGAGAGGGAGGGGGAGAGAGAGTGGAGAGAGAGAGAGGGCGAGAGAGAGAGGGAGGGGATGAGAGTGAGGGAGAAAGAGAGAGGGGGAGAGAGGATAGGGGAGAGAGAGGGAGGGGAGAGAGGGGTGAGGGAGAGAGGGGTGTGGAGGGAGGGAGGAAGGGAGAGGGGGTAGAGAGGGGGAGGAAGGGAGAGAGAGGGAGGTGGGAGAGTGGGGGGGAGAGAGAGAGGGTGGCGGAGAGAGAGGGAGGGAGGGGGAGAGAGAAAGAGGGACGGGGGAGAGAGGGGGGAGAGGGAGGGGGAGAAAGAGAGGGAGCGGAGAGAGAGAGGGAGGGGAGAGAGAGAAGACGGGGGAGAGAGGGGGGGAGGGGGCGAGAGGGGGGGGGGGGGGGGGGAGAGAGAGATGGAGGTGGAGAGAGAGGGGAAGTGAGAGAGGGGGAGAGAGAGGGAGAGGAGAGGAGGAGAAAGGGGTGAGGGAGAGAGGGGTGTGGAGGGAGAGAGAGGGGGTGAGGAGGGAGGGAGAGAGAGAGAGAGAAAGGGGGTGAGTGGTGAGGGGGAGAGAGGGGGCAAGAGAGTGGAAGAGGGGGGAGAGAGGGGGGAGGGGGAGAGGGAGAGAGAGAAGGACGGTGGGAGAGAGGGGGGAAGATGGGGGAGAGAGGGGGGAAGGGAGAGGGAGAGAGAGGGGGGAGGGAGAGAGAGGGGGAGGGAGAGATTGGGAGGGAAAGAGAGAGAGGGGAGCTTTGCCACTCATCGCGAGGATCTCAATGAGGTGGGGAGAGAGAAAGAGGCGGAAGAAAGAGAGGGGGGAGAGAGGTGGAGTTAGAGAGAGGGGGAAAAGAGGGAGGGGGGAGAGAGGAAGGGGGAGAGAGGGGGAGGGAGAGAGAGAGGGGGGGGGTTTGAGACAGGGAGGGGAAGAGAGAGGGAGAGAGGGGGAGGGAGAGAGGGGGGGGGAGGGAGAGAGAGGGGTGGGGGAGGGAGGGAGAGAGAGGGAGGGCGAGAGAGGGAGGGAGGGGAGAGAGAGAGTGGGAGAGAGAGAGGGGGAGAGAGAGAGAGAGAGAGGGAGGGGGTAGAGAGGGAAAGGGGGAGAGAGAGAGAGGGAGGGGAAGAGAGAGAGAGAGAGGGAGGGGAAGAGAGAGAGAGAGAGGGAGGTGGGAGAGAGGGAGGGGGGGGGAGAGAGAGGGAGGGGGAGAGAGAGAGGGTGGGGGAGATAGAGAGAGGGAAGGCGGAGAGAGAGAGAGGGAGAGGGAGAGAGAGAGGAGAGAGAGAGGGCAGGGATGAGAGAGGTTGGAGAAAGAGAGAGGGAGGGGAGAGAGGGGTGTGGAGGGAGGGAGAGAGAGGGGGTGAGGAGGGAGGGAGAGAGACAGAGAAAGGGGGTGAGTTGTGAGGGGGAGAGAGGGCTCTGCACTGTATTTTTCATAGGATTGGTGTGACCATATATTTGTTACACCTTTGATACCAAGAGGCTACAAAAATGTAGTTTTCTGTTCTGCTACTGAAAGTTCTGGTTTCAATGCCAGCTTAACATTGTGTAGAAAAAACTTGTTCAATCAATGTTTCCTCACACCTCAAGAAGCTGTCAGAAACCAAAATGGCAGATACCACAGCAGCATGATTGCATATAAACGGTAATATATTACAGATTGTAATTTTTTTTCCATTATAAAAACACTAGCAAATTGCCCGTCAACAAATGACGGCAATGAAATTGTAAGTGAGCTAATGTTGTTTGGTGTATATAATGTGGCTGATTTAGCGTCCTTCGTTTTCTATGTCGTGCGACTTTTTCGGAATATCCGTAGCTGTTTGGTGGTGTTTTGCTTGTTTATGGTGGTGTTTTGCGTGTTTAGGGACCTTTAGCCTTGTTTTCGTTTTGTTCGGAGGCCATTTTTTCTCTCGCTTAGGTAATTTTTGGGTCTCTAAACCCTGAAATTTGTGCTTAAATGTAGGTGTAACTTCACTTGCAGAGGTCCTGGGTGCCCCCCCTTGCTGTGAGTAACCTTTTTATGTGTTTGTTGTTTGTATTGTATTGGGGTTGCGCGGGTTGCGTACTTGTTTTTTAATCTTGTAGGTGTTTTTCAGCAAATATGTCAGGGTTTGGTGGTGTTTTGCGTCTTTAGACTGCTATAGCCTCGTTTTCTTTTTTTTCGGCGGCCATTTTTTCTCTTGCTTAGAGAATTTTTTAGTGTCTAAACTCTTTTAATTTGAGTTAAATTGAGGTGTAACTTTAGTTTTCGAGGTCCTGGATGCTCCCTCTTCCTGTAAGTAAGCATTTTATGTATTTGTTGTGTGTATTTGTTGTATTTTTCATGTTTTCATGTGCGCGTGTTGCGGACGATTTTTGCGAGGTCGTAATGGGTCGTAATGTGTCTCGTATTTTCCTTGCGTAACGACGTAAATTTTGCGACTGTCGCAGTTGCTGGCAAGGAGCGCCTTTGGGGCTTTGCGAGGGCCGAAGGCTCGCTACGCGAGCCCCTCAAGCGTTGCAACGGCTTGCATGCTCACAACTATATATGTGATTGAATATTCTTAAGTGTTGTTCTTTATAATAGTAGATTTTAAATATTTGATCACAGTAGTCCTTTAAACAATACAATGGACATGGATGATCTGTAATGTGAGTCAGTCTACCCTTACACTTCAGTAGCATCCCAAAACTGGATTTCTGATGGTTTTACTATGTCAAAAAAGATTACTATAGCTATATGCCAATATTTTATTGATTCTGTTTTGTCATCACAGTTTATTGACTATATTTCAGTCGATCTGGCACAGTGATAATAACTTAAAGCAATTTAACCAAATAGGAAGTGGATTATACTACAGGTTTGAAGTACAGAGACACATGATTTTATGGTTCCAACTTGATGAGAGCTTTGAAAATAAAAGTTTTGTAAACCGAAGCTAATTTTATGGTTTTGTCATAAAATATCATGGGCTAAATACATTTATCAAGTTTTATCACAACAAATCCATATGGTTCAACAGACTGTTGTGTGAAAACCTTTGATACATCAATCCACCCACTCTAATCTAATTTATATTAGCAAAATACATTTTATGGAAAAAATTTAACGTTAAGAAATTACTCCCCATAGCATTGTTTCCAAAACCATGATACATGGAGCCTTGTAATTCATTTGTTATGACCAAAACCAACACCATGAAAATTACTCAAGTATTTTAAATCTCTGGGATGCAGCTTTAGAATCTTGCAGATGTTGGGTACTGGTAAGGAGGTTTTAGGGCCAATAGATCCATTTTTGGATTCCAATAGTATAGTTTATGGGGTTACTGCTAGTCCATTAAAACATGTTATCTCTGGTCGACATAGTATGTGCCACTTCTGAGTGATGAGCCATGCTAGCGATGTTGAGTGCATCATTCCAGGGGTGACAGATGCACAGCCGCCTGAAAATGATGTAGTCCGATTTTGGAAGGAAAGATCGCTACCTAAAAAAGGGTGCCAGTGCCTAAGCAATGTTCTTGATGTTGAAAATGATGCTATAGTTTTGATGACCTGTATTGTGATTGCAGCTTTTCTTCTGATAGCTGACTGTCTGGCTCTTCTGATAATGGTTCCTACCACCCTGATTACGGTCTGTCCTGACCTCCTACCTGTGGCCCTGGTCACCTGCTTTTGACATCAACCACATTTGTACCTGTTGCTTATATCAGATACACTGAAGGCCATTCTTGTGACAACTGGACATGTTTCCAGTTTGTGGGATTGTCTTACTACTGTACCTCAGTCCTCTGCATTCTTCTTCAGTTGAGCATCCATTTAGAATAATATACTCAAGTATGTCTCCAAATATACACCATTTTCACTGCACACCACATCCCTTTGAATTTTGTTTATCTGTTTCCTCTCTCCATATAGTATATGCACAGACATACACATTTAGATTATAACCAACATACTTGCCTATTGCAGTATCCTTTTTGACTTTTTAAGGAGAGCAGGAGAAGGGAAAACGTTTATATACAGTCAGGTCCATAAATATTGGGACATCGACACAATTCTAATCTTTTTGGCTCTATACACCACCACAATGGATTTGAAATGAAACGAACAAGATGTGCTGTAACTGCAGACTTTCAGCTTTAATTTGAGGGTATTTACATCCATATCAGGTGAACGGTGTAGGAATTACAACAATTTGTATATGTGCCTCCCACTTTTTAAGGGACCAAAAGTAATGGGACAATTGGCTGCTCAGCTGTTTCATGGCCAGGTGTGTGTTATTCCCTCATTATCCCATTTACAAAGAGCAGATAAAAGGTCCAGAGTTCATTTCAAGTGTGCTATTTGCATTTGTTGCTGTTAACTCTCAATATGAGATCCAAAGAGCTGTCACTATCAGTGAAGCAAGCCATCATTAGGCTGAAAAAAACAAAACAAACCCATCAGAGAGATAGCAAAAACATTAGGTGTGGCCAAATCAACTGTTTGGAACATGCTTAGAAAGAAAGAACGCACTGGTGAGCTCAGCAACACCAAAAGGCCCAGAAGACTACGGAAAACAACTGTGATGGATGACCGAAGAATTATTTCCCTGGTGAAGAAAACACCCTTCACAACAGTTGGCCAGATCAAGAACACTCTCCAGGAGGTAGGTGTATGTGTGACGAAGTCAACAATCAAGAGAAGACTTCACCAGAGTGAATACAGAGGGTTCACCACAAGATGTAAATCATTGGTGAGCCTCAAAAACAGGAGGGCCAGATTAGAGTTTGCCAAACAACATCTATAAAAGCCTTCACAGTTTTGGAACAACATCCTATGGACAGATGAGACGAAGATCAACTTGTACCAGAGTGATGGGAAGAGAAGAGTATGGAGAAGGAAAGGAACTGCTCATGATCCAAAGCGTACCACCTCATCAGTGAAGCATGGTGGTGGTAGTGTCATGGCGTGGGCATGTATGGTTGCCAATGGAACTGGTTCTCTTGTATTTATTGATAATGTGACTGCTGACAAAAGCAGCAAGATGAATTCTGAAGTTTTTCCGGCAATATTATCTGCTCATATTCAGCCAAATGCTTCAGAACTCATTGGACGGCGCTTCACAGTGCAGATGGACAATGACCCGAAGCATACTGCAAAAGCAACCAAAGAGTTTTTTAAGGGAAATAAGTGGAATATTGTGTAATGGCCAAGTCAATCACCTGACCTGAATCTGATTGAGCATGCATTTCACTTGCTGAAGAAAAAACTGAAGGGAAAATGCCCCAAGAACAAACAGGAAGACAGTTGCAATAGAGGTATGGCAGAGCATCACCAGGGATGAAACCCAGCGTCTGGTGATGTCTATGCGTTCCAGACTTCAGGCTGTAATTGACTGCACAGGATTTGCAACCAAGTATTAAAAAGTGAAAGTTTGATTTATGACTGTTAATCTGTCCCATTACTTTTGGTCCCTTAAAAAGTGGGAGGCACATAAACAAACTGTTGTAATTCCTACACCGTTCACCTGACTTGGATGTAAATACTCTCAAATTAAAGCTGAAAGTCTGCAGTTACAGCACATGTTGTTTGTTTCATTTCAAACCCATTGTGGTGGTGTATAGAGCCAAAAAGATTAGAATTGTGTCGATGTCCCAATATTTATGGACCTGACTGTATTTATTTTAGAAAACAGACAATCAAATCACCCTATTCCAGGACTGAATACAGAACATCCTATGTGACAGGCAGAACAGAAAATCCATCAGGCATCTTTTGAGGATGATTCTCATATACAATTGCTACAATTGATTATGAACCAAATTTGTCAAAGCTAACAAAAGGAATTGAACACTGCTCATGATAATCTGGAAAAGACTATGAGAGTCTTGAGAAAAAAGTGGTTACGTAATATGGAGACAAACTGGTGCCTATATATTGATAAGGGTCCTGAGAATGAGATGTAAGAAGCTACTCACTTGACATGGCCTCCAGAACAGTGAGGGTTTGGGATTTGTGTTGGAGTGTCTGTTGGCACAAAGGGATGATCCATCAGTTAGCTGTAAACCGGGCTGATAATGATCATCCTCTGCCAGCAGTGTTGAGTACGGATCTCTATTCCACACATTTTTCCTGTACAAATTTAATCTACTTTGATATATTTATATACTAGAAACTTCCCTGTCATAAATTACGGTATGTTATGTTCAATTGTCTGTTATGTCTCTCTTTGTGTTCCCTCTGTCTCTCTCTGCGTTCTGTGTGCTCTCTCGCTTCCTCCCTCTCTCTCTGCCTCCTCTATCCTCCCCCCCAGTGACCCAGTGCCTCTCTACCTCACTCTCTCTACCTCCCTCCCAGTGCCTCTCTACCTCCATCCCATTGACCCAGTGGCTCTACCTCACTCTCTCTACCTCCCTCCCAGTGTCTCTCTACCTCCATCCCAGTGACCCAGTGCCTCTCTACCTCCCTCTCTCTACCTCCTTCCCAGTGCCTCTATACCTCGCTATATCTACCTCCCTCCCAGTGCCTCTCTATCTCTATCCCAGTGACCCAGTGCCTCTCTACCTCCCTCCCAGTGCCACTCTACCTCCATCCCAGTGACCCAGTGCCTCTCTACCTCCCTTCCCAGTGACCAAGTGCCTCTCTACCTTCCTCCCAGTGAACCAGTGCCTCTCTACCTCCCTCCCAGTGATCCAGTGCCTCTCTCCCTACCTCCTTCCTGTGATCCAGACTTGCGCAATTGCCCACAATTTAGAAATAGCAGTTTTAACACCTGTGCAGAATGCATCTCGCAGGTGTTACTCACAACTGAAAACTATTATAGTGACCAGCGACTTGCCCGTCAAAAAATGACGGCAATGAGATGTGTATGTTTGTAAATTTGTTTGGTCAGTAATATACGTATTTGACACTTGTAAGCTTTTTCTTATGTTGAAAGAAGTACAATTATTATATTAAACATGTTTATTTTTGGAACATTGTATTTTTTGGTTTAGGAACTGCTGAAGTGTTTTTTAGTAAAAGTGGTAACATTTGAATGTAAGAACAGTTGAACATTAGATTAATGAGTATTGTAAACTTGAGATAATGTTTTTTTAACATGCAACTTGTAGATTAAGAACTGTTAACCAAAATATATATTGAATCCAGAGGAAGGCAAACAGTAAAAACCCTCCTTGAAACGTAGCCAGTGTCGTCAGGTAAATTTGGGATTCGTTCTGTTTTTCCTTCTCCAATTTTAATAAGCCAATCATTAAAATTATTTTCTCCTTCTGATCTCATATTTTGTTGTAATTGAAGATGGATAAAATGTTTCCATAGTGTACTTGACTTTATACATGTTTCGATAATGTTGGTTCGATTTCCATGTACGACAGGTAATGTTTGTCTAAAATCGCCACCCAACAACATTACCTTTCCACCAAATGGCAAAGTATTATCCATGACTTCGCGAAGCAAACGGTCAATACATTTTAGGGCATAACATAACATCATTGTTGCCTCACCCATTATAATTAATTAACTTTTTTAAAGTTTTTTTGGCTTGTAATGATGTCATCCGAATATCCGACACTGATGTTTCTAAAATAGGCACTGGCAGTTTAAATCCACTATGCACGGTCCTTCCACCTTCTAACAAAAGTGCAGCAATTCCAGTGATTGCAAATACGAGTGCTGTTTGACCTTGTGCTCGTACAAAACTCATCAATAAATTATATAGATACATTTTTCCTGATCCGCCAGGTCCATCGAGATAGAAATAACGCTCTTTGACCATGTCATTATCTAGGGCATTTTTGATGGAATTAAATGCTTGCAATTGTAATGTATTTAAAGTTGCAAGTCTTTGTTCTGTTCTTTCTGTTTGTAGTTGAATGTCATAGTCTTCAAAGTTGATGTCGTCTATAAGACCTGGATCTGGCAGATTATAACTTGCACAACTTAATCCATGAGTTAAAAATACTTCTTGGATTTCCATTAATGCTTTTAATTGTGCAATCGGCTCATTGTATCGTTGCATAAAGTCTTCAGCCATATTACTTTTACATGTGTCCCACAAAGCTAATGCATTTGGAGCATTTGCAAATATACAAATAAATGCAAACTGTTCCCTCATCTGCTGTGGCATTTGACATAGAGCTGCTTCTTCTAGACATCTTTCCCATTCTGTATCATCAGCTAAATGAAATGATTCATATACTATGTCATTAACAGTTCTTAAGTGTTCAAAACTTTGTGCACCAGGAACATTTAAAAGTAGTAGTCGTAAACAGATCAAGGTCTCTTGGACTGACCGTGTAAATTCTTGGTATTATTTTATTTCCCCGGATTTTTCTTGTTCGCCATAATCCATTAACGAAAACATAATGATATGGAATGTCAATATATAACAATTCCCTTGCCTGTGAATCTGTTGAATTTAATTGAAACCATGCAGTTAGTGTAGTGTGATGATGCTCACTTTGTGCCAATGCATTTGCTTCATTTCCAGCATGGAAATACAATAAATGTATTTTATGGCAAATGTACAGCTAATCTATATACTGCATGTGATCGATCGTGCATTTCAAATTTTAGAAGACGCAACATAGCTTCTGGCGCACTAACATAGCGAGCATCTACATAAGATGCAAGTTCATCATGTACTAACTCAGTGCTTTTGGTATTGTCTGCACTTTTGACGACTACAGTAGCTGCATCATAGCCTTTTAAATATATTTATAGACATATTTAATGGATTTGATGGAAGTGCAGACTTCTACATTAATGTGTGCATTATACTTCATGAGTAAATGTGGATTGTATGGCACCACATATCTATTGTCGACGTTTTTGCCACGAATAATGGCAGTTTGTCCCTCTCTTCTTCTATATAATGGATAGCCATCACAATTGGCATAAGTTTTGTCTCTATAATCTTTTGGAAATTCTTTAGTACATTTATTATTTTCCATACATGGTGACTGTGGATTACTATCTCCACACGGTCCGTGAATCATACGATGAGTTACAATCTCATATAGTCTACCATGTAGTTCTGGATCTGGTAGTTCAGCAATAATGACTGAATCCACTTTGTCAGCAGTATCTAATTTATCTTTTTCTTGAAGGATTATAAGAATATGTGCATGTGGAAGTCCTCTTTTTTGAAATTCAATTGTATAAACATAAGCAAGACATTTTCCAAATAACTGAGTTATAGTGATGTCACGTATTAATTAATTTTATTTTATTTTGAAAACTCTGGCCACTAAATCTGGTCTATCGGAAGCAGTTTGGCCAATAAGTACATTTTGGGTAATCTCTGGCCATAGGGGATTACGTGTAAATGTAATAAATAAATCTGGTTTCCCAAATTTGGTGACAATAGCCATGGCATCATTGTATCTTTCTCACATATTGCAAGGAGGTCCCTGGAAAGAAGATGGTAAAATGATGGCATTGCCAGCTGTCATGTCTCTGCTTGTAGCAACCTCAGTGACATAATCCATCAATCCACAATACTGTTCTACACGTAGTTTATCTTGTTGATATTTTATAAAGTTTAAATTATTGGCCTCAACTTGCAAATAGAAATCAATAATCAATTGTTGTGTTAGTTTTCCACCACATACAATTGGATTGAATGTATTTCAAATGGCAATTTGAGCTACTTTAAATTCAAGCATGGAAATATTATTTCACACTCGTACTTTAGAATTTGGGTAACTGGGAAGGGTTAATTTTGGTTGCCAACCTGCTTCTCCGTGTGGAAAAAATATTGGATATGTCATTGGATCTAAATTTGTACTTAAGATACTTATATTAATGAAAGGTTGCTCCTCATTTCTGGGATATATTATAATGTCTTTCTGACATGGTGGTTCTCCTTCATCATTTTGAAACACCATTGCAACCTCATTTGATGTTGGCAAATTATAATGGCTTTTATCAGTATGTCTATCTTTTTTAAGCACCATATTGACCTGTGGGATTTGTAATTGATGTATTTCTGCATGAAGTTGTTGTTCCTTTTCTACTTCTGCCAATTTTTTATAAGCTTGAGTGTAGTGGTTATTGGACATAATTTTATCTAGCTCTATAAAAACACTGGGTAAGCATTTTTTATTTTCTTGAAGCTGCATGCGTTGGTCAACAGCTTCCATTGTATCTAGGACATATAGTTGAGCAAATTTTCTTTGCTCTCCTTCCTCTGGATGTAAATGTGAAGTACGATGGTAAATTTGGACTTGGCCTCTAAAGTAATAAGGGCCATGTCCTGGTACATTAACAGCTAATGTTGCCCCCATAGATTAAAAGGATATGGCACTATTGTATGATCTTATGCTTGTTTTGAAATTTTTATAGTTTGGAAAAGTAGGTTCAGTCATAATGTTTTGTAAATATGTTGGGAATTGTTGTCTTTCTGGAAGTTTGACCTTGCCTTTTTGACAGCAACTAATAAACTGGCCATCTCTGGGTCTTTCCTGTTTGAAATGATAAGCCTCACAAAACTGACAGAGAATATTCATGTCACCTCAATTATGAACCTCTACTGCTAAAGACTTAAGTAAAGGACAATTTGAAGAGCATGTATCAGTTTCAGTTTGCATTTCATCATTGGAAATGTTATGTGATGGTTCAGGAACAGGTTCTAAATGCTTTTTGGTTGTTTTGTTGCCTTCTTAGGTGTGGCTTTTATTTTTTCAGCTGAAAGTCTTTTCCATTCTTTTTCTCATCGAATTTCCTTCTGCTCTGGCGTCTGCTGGTTTGCCCATCTTTTTTGTCGTTCTCTAGCTTGACATCTTATCTTTTCCTGTTTGTTGTCGTTATCGGCCATATTAATCTGTAAATAGAAAGAATGTATTATTAGTTTAGTTTGTGATTGTAATTTGTTTTGGAAGTGGTTGTTTGTGTTTTTTGTTAGTACAATGTTTTTGGTGCCACACTGTTGTGATTATAGATTTGAGTTGGTTGTATGGGATTATAGGTCATTGTAGTTGAAGTTGCTTTATAGTGTTAAATTAGTGTTATTTTTTTGGTGTTTTTTGGTGGACGCTCCTTTTTATCTTGTAGATTTGGCTTTGAGGCATAGCAGAGTCAAGGGAATTGTGGAGTGTATGTTGTGAATGGTAGTACTATTTGTATATTTGAAATTTTTACTGTAGGTGATTGTTGTAATAGTAGGCTTATTTTTTACTTTGAGGCTTATATGGTGTGGGTCAGAAAAGAGGCTTTATAGTGTTATTTGGTAGGTGTTAGTAATATTTGTTGTAGTATCCTATGTTCTGTGTCTGTTTAGGTTGTGGGCTTAATGTTGTAGGTTAGGGCCCAGAAAAGAGAATTTATTGTTGAATTTGTTATGTGTTAGCAGTATTTGTTGTACTATCCTGTTTTATTTTGGGCACATTTGGGTTGACAGATTGAATTTATGGTTTAGTGTTAAAGGTTGCTTTAGGTAAAACAGAATTGCTTTTAACATTTAAAATGTGTCAACAATATTTCTTGAAGGATCGTGACTTGTGTGCCTCATTGTTGTTGTTTGGTTGTTCTTTTATTTTATTTTTGATGTTGACATTGCTGCACAGCAAACATGCTTATTTTGTTTTCTCTTTTTTTACTTGTTGTACTATACCTTGTTGGAAGTCTGATTTGAGGATGAATATCACTGGATCCTGTGCTGCAAATCTTCGTGCGACAGTCTTCAGGCAGTGTCTGTTTTATTTATTTCCAAAGGAATGTGTTGGCATTTTTGATTTCTTTGCGGTGTGCAAAATTGTATTGATTTGAGAGTGTGTGAGAAACCGTGCAGCGCTGGCTGCAATTTATTAGTATTGTGTAGACCACTGGTGTAATTGGATAATTGTTTTACTGTAGTAGTTTGTTGGCCATAAAACAGTATTTTTTATTTTTGAATTGTGTATGTCTTATCATGATTTCTTATACTATCCTGTTTTTTGTGCGCCACTTTGAAATTGATCTATTTTTGTTCTGGGTTACAGTGAGAGTGTTACAGACTAAACAATAATGTTTGTTCCATTTTGTAAATGTTATCAATGTTTTTGGGACTATCCTGTTTTGTGTCCACCACTGTTTTTGGGATGCTCCGTTTCGCTTCTGGCTGAGGGTTAAAGGTTGTTGTAAACAGGAATGTTAAGTTAATTTTCTATATGTTGGTAATATTTGCTGTACTATCCTGTTTTGTGTCCGCCACTTTTGGAATGCTCAATTTGGCTTCTGGGTGCTGGTTAGAGGTTGTTGTAGAGAAAAGAGGAATAGTACGTTGATTTTTTATATGTTGCTAATGTTTGTTGTACTATCCTGTTTTGTGTCTGCCACTTCTATTTTAGTTATGGGTTGTGTTTAAAGTTTTTTTCCTATGCAAGTGTGTTTATTTTGGAATTGTATATGTGTTAGCAATATTTCTTGAAGTGTGGTGTTTTCGTTTTGCTGTAATTTGTATTGAAGCTTCTATTTTTTGTTTTGACTTTTGATATTGGCAGGCAGGAAAGATGGGATTTTTTTGTTTGTTTAACTTGTTATACTATACCTTGATTGAAGTATTTTTGCTGTATGAATGACAGAGGGTCCCCTACTGCCAATGTTGATCCGCCAGTCTTCAAGTAGTGTCTGGTTTGAAAGAGAAAGGTAAATGGTTAATTGTATATTCATTTTTGGGGTTTTGGAAAAGCAAGGTCTTTTTCTGCATGTAATGTATATTTGTATCTTACCTCTTCTTTCTTTGTCTTGTTTAAAAGTGATCCCCTTTCACAGTCCACGCTGCAAATTCTTCAGTGACGCTGTTGATGCAGAGAATGTTGGAATTGTGCAAAAAAGGCAAAGATTGAGCTGCAGGTTAAATATGTATGTGTGGCAAGTTTTTTTTGTGTGGCATTATTTCCTGTGAATCAATGTCACTTGAATATACTTCTTTGATTTGTTTGAGCTTGTTGTAGGGCCCATACACATATGTGTGTATTTGAAATGTCACTATACATGAATGAAGTCTTTGGTGTCAATCTTTGAAATGTTTTTTTTTTTGTTTTTTTTATTTTTTGGAGTCTTTCTTAATAAATTAAATGCATTATAGATTAACTCTCAGTTGGAATTTGCACATTGTGAAGTTGTAAATTAATAAGGAATTCTCTTCTGAAGTAACGGCAGCAGTGAACTGTCCTGTTCATCACCTGAGGAGAAATGTAGAATTTTCTGGAAAGTGGGCCGTATTTATAAACTTTGAGGTGGTCGAAACCGTTAGAACGCAATACGCATGCCATTTTGCGGTTAATAGTTGTGTGTTTCATGGAAAAAGGTGGGGAATTTCAGTGTGCCGCGTGAACTAGTCTGGAGTGTTCGTTCCGTTTTGCGAGTAAGTGTAGTAATTTTGCATTCTTCGCCTCGTTTTCTTCGGAGGCCATTTTTTCTCTTGCTTATGGGATTTTCGAGTGTCTAAACTCTTTTATTTCGACTTAAATTGAGGTGTAACTTAACTTTCAAAGGTCCTGGGTGCCCCCCCCCCCCCTTGCTGTGGGTAAGCTTTTTATGTGTTTGTTGTGTGTATTTATTGTGTTTTTAATGTTTTCATGTGCACGTGTTTCAGGCGCCAAGGTCGTATTTTCGCGAGGTTGTAATGTTTTTTTTTTTTTTCCTAAGTCCCGCGGCTTGTACTTGTGGACGGCAAGTCCGTAAATTTTGCGGTCAACGTGGGAGCCTCCACCTCCACAAAATCGGCCCCTCGCGTGCGGGTCTAAAGTCCGCAGTTGCTGGCAAGGAGCGCCTTTGGCGTCCTCCTTGCCAGCAACTGCAGCCCTCGCTTTGCGGGGGCCGCCGGCTCGTTTCGCGAGCCCGCAGCGTTAGCAACAACCCACATGCTCACAACTATATATGTGATTATGTTTCTCTTGTCAATAACATACATTTAAAAAGGAACAGGAATAGAAAAATGTAAATAAAACTTTATAATTGAAATAAGAATGGCTAAATAAGAAAAAATATTAGAGGTTTCAAAAATTGGATATATAACTACTAGTAATTTGCTGGCCATAAATGAAATCATAAAATGTAACTATTATGGTAGACTATGATTGCTTGTTAAACCATGTGTCTATCATTACAGATTGGTCCTTCTACTGTATGGTTGTGATCAGTTAGGTGGGTGGGGACTGGTGGTATTTTGGCTCATACAACTTAAGCCATGGACAACGAGTCAGAGCTTGGATTGTAATGATACTGTTCACATGGTCAAGAATTTGAGTTTACCTCTGCACCATTTTACCCAAATTATGTATTACGGAGTAATAAACATTGCACCCTTTTGTTACCCACTTCTGACTTGCATGTGTTCTTTATCACTGGCCAAGTAAGGTTCTCAGTAGAGGGCATCCATAATATAGAGGGCATGGAAATCTGAAAGTCTCTATCATGTATTTGATTTTAAAAGTGAGCTTCCTTGACATAGACTAAACTCCTTCCTAGGAAGGTTGAGCAGTACTGACACAGGACCAAGGACTGTGGCTAGATTTCCCTACATCCTTTTTTTCCTTGTACATTTTGAGAATTTGGTTTTGCTCTCCTCCTTTCCTTTATTAGACATACCTCCGACACATGCTACCAGGCAATTAAAAGAACAGGCATTAAAACAAGTGAAACAATGGTTAAAAAGAAAAAAAAAAATATTTTAGCATCTCTACAAACTGTTTTTGCGCAATGACCTGACCTCTGACTAGTTCTATTAAGGATGTGTTAGAACCAGTAGATACATATCTTTATAAGGAAAAATATTCCCTCTAGTGGCTCAAGATGATACAGCCAAAATAATAAAAATGTGTACAAAAAGCTTGTGAGAACCTGAAAATACTGCCTTTATTGTTTAAGTGCCTCCACAATTAATGTGGATAATAATATAGTCTAATAAACCTTAATATAAAATTTAAAAGGTCAAAACATCCCATACCAAACATGTTTTACCAAACATTTTCCAAATGGATAGCAAAAGAGATTAGGCCTGTGACCTCAATGGGTTCTTCTACCTGGAAGGCTTTCATATATATAGAGAGAGAGAGAGAGAGAGAGAGAGTATAAATAGATCAAAGCTTTATAGGACACTATTAAATCTTTACCAATATACTAGTAGCCTTTGAGGAAGCTACAAATAGTAGCGAAAACGCTGTTCGGTTTTAGATTTTAGTCTTGGAAGGACTATTTCTGACATATTACTACAGCCTAAGATGGCCTGTGAGGTTCCCTAATGGGCATAGGGGGTAGGATATCGTTATACTTTTCCAATTGTTACAGCCAATAGGATGATCAGAGCTCTATTTAAGATTTAGAGATTCCTCCCAAGAATGGATTTAAAAAAAAAAATAGACATTATGGCTTTAATTAAATTTATAGATTACTAGCGAATTGCCCGTCAAAAAATGACAGCAATGAAATTGTAAGGTAGCTAATGCTGTTTGGTGTGTAATAATCAAATATATAATACATTAATAAATGAATATACTTTACCTATTTTGAAGCATTGTGTTGAAGAGCTGTGAATGTGTTTTGAGGTTGCTGCAGCATTAGTGTTGTGGAGCTGCTGTGTAAGCGTGGTGAATGTGTGCAGTGTAATACTGTGCGTGCGCGAGACCAAACCGTTAGCGTAGTGGTGTACTTCCGCATTGGCGTAAAATGGCGGGTTATCTGTGGTATGCGTCTTTGCGGATTATACGCAGGTGCTTCGTGTGGTGTTTTGCGAGTGTGTTGTGGCGTTTTACGTGTTGAGAGTGCTGATTTTTTCTCTCGCTTAGCGATTTTATTAGTGTCTAAAGTGTTTTATTTTTATTTAAATGAAGGTGTAACTTGTTTTTTTGAGGTGCTGGATGGTTCCTCTTGCTATAAGTAAGCTTTTTATGTGTGTGTTGTGTGTATTTATTGTGTTTTAAATGTTTGTATGTCGGCGTGTTGCGTCAGATGTTTGCGAGGTCGTAATGTCTGGTAACGTGTCTCGTATGGTGTTTGCGTGTGTAGCCTCGTTTTCGTTTTGTTCGGCGGCCATTTTTTGTGTTGCTTAGCAAATTGTTTAGTGTCTAAACTCTTTTATTTTGAGTGAAATGAAGGTGTAAGTTGCACTTTTGAGGTCCTGGATGCTACCTCTTGCTGTAGGTAAGCTTTTTGTGTATGTGCTGTGTGTATGTATTGTGTTTTGAATTTTGTAATGTTCGCGAGTTGCGTCAGAGTGTTGCGAGGCCGTAATGTGTGTTAACGTGTGTCGTATGTTGTTTGCGTTGCTCGTAAAATTTAGCGAGTGTCGTAATTGGTGTGTCGTGTTGTTTGCGTTGCGACATGAAGTTTGCGAGGGTCGCAGTTGCTAGCATGGAGTGCCTTCGGCGCTCCATGCCAGCAACTGAGGCCCTCACCCACTGCCCTCGCTTCGCGAGGCCCGCGGCTCGCTGCGTGAGCCAAGGCCCTCGCTACGCGAGCCTGCAAGCGTTAGCAACAACTCGCATGCTCACAACTATATATGTGATGGAATATCAATCAAAGCCTACTACATATGAACTAGCAACTTGCCCATCAACAATGACGGCATGATAGAGTTTTATGAAATTGTTTTTTCTGTCTGTTATATGCTCTAACTATACAAAAGTTAATTATATGTTCTTAAAATCTGTTAGTCATTGTGTATTTTGTAAGACTGACTTGGCTCGCGTTATGTTCTTTTAAAGGGACTCTATCAGCTCAAAATCAAGTTTTTTTTGGGGGGGGGGGGGGGGGGGTTTTAACATTCGTAACAAGCATGAAAAACTGGCTACATGTTGTGGTATCAATTTTTTCCCAAAGTGAATCAATTCTGGGAAATTTCAGTGTGCAGCTAACACATTAATTAGCTGCTCTGATGTGCTAATTAGGATTAGTCTGCTTGTCTGTCTCTTTAGTAGCCAAAATAAAGACTTACAATATTATCTGGACACTAGACCCCTTTTCCACCTTTAGCAAGCACATGGAGCAGCAAAATCCCTTCTAAATAATTCAGAAATGATTTACTGCAGAAAAATACAGCTATAGAATGATGCATTACCAATATTTTTTACATTCTTTAAAATTAAATCAATTGCCTGTTGCGATTACGGAGTCTTTTTAAATGAACAAATGAATATCAAATGTGTCCCCAATGGCCCTTTGAGATTACAATCACTAATATAGTTGTCGTACTGCGAGTTTGTGTGCAACGCTCGCAAAATTGCAAAGCGAAGAGGACGGCGGGCAAAGGGAGCAAGCGCGAGACAGGGCAGACAGAGACACAGACAGAGACAGAGAGAGAGCAAACAGAGAGAGAGAGCAAACAGACAGAAGAAACTATTTTTAAGACAATATCATGCAGTCATTTTTGACAGGCAAGTGACTATCGAAATAGAAACACGTTGGAATTCTTGAAAAATTACTTTATTTTACAGTTTTATTCATCATAAAGAAATACATTTATATATTAACACTTTTGTACATAAGTGCTGTACGTTGAAAAGGCAGCTAAAATAGGAAGTACTTTTATGTTTCTCTCACATAAGTGGTCCTTCTGCCATCATCCTCCTCCTCCAGTTCTTCAATTGCCTCCTGTAACTCAGATTCCAGGTCTTTTTCACCAGTGGCCTCTTCCTGTATATCCAGCTCACTGTATCTGCTCTGTAGATATTTCTGTGGCGAGACGTCAGAGTCATCACGCACAGCTCCTTTCTGCTTAAGTTTTTTCTTTAATATCTTCTGCTTCCTTAGCTCTGCAAGTTGCTCATGATGCTGCTGTGACAGCCCAACACCTTCTGCTTCCATTACCTTATCTTTCATTTTTTTCTTGTAGTCCCCAATTTGTCTATTAAGATCAAGATGGTCAATCCCAAACAGACTAGTGGGCGTTAAAGATGAAGTGGCATGTTTCTCCGAAGAGTCAAATTCCCTTTATTGGGTAAAAAGAAAGAAAATACACTTAAAAAAATATATATACATCTCCATTAATTTACTTTTTTATAATTGCGTGGGTTTTGCATTTGTGATGCAACACAATCTACAGTGCGTACTATTCTTAAATAGTGCAAATACAATTGGTTGATGTTAAAAATATTTAAAAAATATTACATTAGGTAATTGAGCTTGAAAGTTAGGTATTTTGAGCAGATCTACAGTTATCCTTTTGATATATGCAACATACACAACTTATATGGGTATGTTAATAGAGGAAAGACAGCAAGCGGGCACAACATCATCATCCTATCAGACTGGCTTCTAACCTTTTGTCTCCCCTCTAAGTCACAGAGTGAGTAAGAATCTCTTTAAATAGGTAATTTGTCTCTGCTTCTATTACAGGCAGAAAAAGTAATCCCTGCAATAACCAAGACCCTTCTCACTGACAAGACCCATAAAGGCCGAAACGCGTCTGAGGGTTTGCGGTTTCTCCTGTTCAGGGGAGAATTGCCTGGTATTTCGGGGCTGGGTCACTCTTTTGAGTGGGACCAGACAGATATACTACAGGATATCTCTCCCTTTGAAGGGCACAAGTGAGCTAAAAGAGGTTGCTCTCAGAGTGGGTTATCATGTCCATAGAACTAACCTATTAAGGTAAGTTTGTTCTCTGATGAGCACCTCCGGCTTCGTTTTTTGTTTCTTCAAAAAGATATGCACTCTTTTTGCGACAGTAGACTTTCAACAGATTCGCCAAATGAGGGGACAATTAAAGGGTAATAAAATAGATGTGCATTTCCAGTATTCGTGGATGTATTTCCAGATTGTTCTTTAATTTGCATGTTATGTTTGGAGGAGGGCTTGGTTTTAGCTCTTCTGTAGAGTAATTCTTGGACAAATTAAACCAGCTTTCCACAAGTGAGGGTGGGCCAACTATGTTGAATGGTAAGTTTTATGAATTTTAAGTAATATTTTATGTAAAAGTAAATGTTTTTAAGTATTACAAATCTATAAAGTGTGATAAATAGGTTAGGACTGATTGTTCCTTTAAAGCAGTACCTCACGACCCACTAAGGACTGACTTTCTGCCCCTGACAATTACCGTATTTTTCTGTGTATAAGACGACCCCTATTTTTTTAGCCGAACATTAAGAAATAAATATGCAATCATGGTGGACTCTTTAGGCAAAAAAGCACAAATGTATTAGATGAAGCTCTGCACATGCATGTACATGGACACATACCTAGACGGTGTATATTAAGTACACACACATAATGAACACACAGCTAATGGCTGCATTTTTCCCTCACACAGAGCCAGGATGAGGAGCCCGCCTTTCATACCATTGGAGAATGTTAAATACAAAGCATACTACAGCCGCTACAACGCTTAGTAATTCTCCCTCGTATTATTCTAGTGCCTGAAACAATTTCATATGGCATGGGAACGTCCAAAGTTAAATGATGCTATAGACTTAAAAAAAAAAAAAATCATACAGATTCCCTCTTACTGCTTTTAAGAAAAGCCAATACAATAAGGAAAGTTCACTTCAAGGCTCAGTGAAGCAAAGGTTATTGCTCCAACTCAACTATGTTAACCAAAGCAGAAACTATTTTCATCCATCAGGTCCTCCCACACTTTATTGGGAATGACAAAACATGCTCTTAATTATTATATCAAGGAAAGCATTCTAAGGCTACATCTTCCAAACTACAAAGGTGGAGGGACAGCACTGCATTAACTTTAGGGCTTTTACATCCACCCAGAGATTATACTCAGACCAGATAATGGCATAACAAAGCCACACAGTTGATCGACAATAATACATATTTCCTTGTTTTCAAGTGGAAAAGGATAGGCTTCTCTAACCCCCATCTAGTCATCTGGGGCATGCTTGCCATGGACACACAGAATGTGCTTCCATCAACTGTGATGAAACAGGTCAACAAGGGAGCAACCATGAGAAGTGTCCCTTTAATAATACTGTAATACTGTATAAGCAGCAAAATGTGGAACAACAAAATACAGCCCTCACGTACAATCAATAACCAAATCACTCATCTTCACCTAAAAAGTATCATCAAAATATGCCACCATCTTACACAAGACACTCCCTTTGGGCCTTCCCATCTGTCTCCACACCAATGAACGCCTCCGCTAATCTAGTACACCATACTCAACACTCAGTGTCTACAGCACCTCTCTGTCAGTCCATAGCCTCCAGAATCAAATTTCAAATCATGACACTAACATTTAAAGCATATAGCAAAAAGTGCATCCATTTACAACTCTTTCTTCATCTCAAAATACTCCTTCAACCGCCCTCTTCAATACCTCTTTCTTTCATCCTCTTGTCACCACCTCTCACTTCTGCCTTGAGGTCTTTTCTCGAGCTTCACCTACATATTCTGTTTAACTCCTTGACTCGGTCTGTAAACCAATCTTCCTGCCTCACAACGTTCAAAACCTCACTAAATACACATTGGTTTAAAGATTATCAGCTTCAGCCTTAACATACGCAACCACCTCCACTTACAGACTACTGCCTTGATCTTTATCATCTTGCATGTGTGACCCTCCAGCCTCACACGGCACCCCTTACCTTCTTGATTATAAGCTCTTTGAGGCAAAGACTTCATCAAGCCTTCTGCTGGCGCATTTGCATTGCATCTGAAGTTAACTTTCGAATAAAATACAGTAGGTACAATTTGCTAAAAGCTATGTATAAAGTCTACTTTGCTAAATAGCGCTACAGAGAATGGAGCTTTATAAATAAGAGTAATATTATGTTTTCCGCTCAACTCCTTTATCTTAAATATAGAGGTTTTGTAATATACTAAGGAATACAAACCTAATTTCATCCTCACGTTGAACTGATCGATCGTAGTCAGGCCCAAAATCCGCAATTGACAATAATTTTTCAACCTGCAAATCAAAGTAACATAGATTTGCTATTTTATTTAAGGATTCAAAATGTTCCATTCAGGAGCATAATTTAATAAGACATATAATATACTCCAATAGGAGGTAAGCTATGATGGTCACACTATAGGCTCTCCAATAATGTGTTTCTGATCACAATTTTATGTATTAGCACATCAGCATGAAGCCAACTAGACTTTTCACTGCTACACACAATGTTTGAAATCATTAGGTCTAGCAGTAGAATTAATGAGGAAAAACAAATTAAATTAGAATAAGATGCCTCTGCCGGATGTTGGAGAGATCCACGATGCATTGGTGGAAGTTGTATATGTGAGAGTAGCATTTGCATTTATGGAGAGATATGGTTGCTTCCTTTGATGCAACTTTCTGCTTCTGAGCCAGTGAGAGGGAATGAGCATGATATCAATTTCAACCTTACCCAGTGACCAAAGAATGGTGTTGGTTTTCTGCCTGTTCCCTCACCCCCCTTCACTCCTACATTTATAAAAAAAAACTCTTCCACCAATCATCCAGCTCTGTGATGTAACAAATACAAAATTGATACTTATTTTTTATGTCCGTGGCTTAAACAGCTGCTAATATTTGGCACACACTTGATTAACAAGTATTTTTCTGGAACTCCAGAAATTTACTTTTCAAGACCCTCTTACTAAGGTTTGGCCACTTATCTTGGATTATTAATTATCTTGAAACAGTGCTCCCTGTGGGACATTTTATTTGTTTATATAATTTTAATAGTTTCCTCTATCGTTGTATATGTTGATGTACACATGCTCCATATGAAAAAAAATAATTATAAATCGAAATTTAACATGTTTTACCACGTCTGCATTATAGAAAATGTTATAAGTCATTTGAGTCCATAAAAATGGGTCACCTTTGATTTGTATCTGCTTAGTGCAGACTGTCATGTTTTACCTATTACAATTGGTCAGAAATAATGTATACATTTTCTTACCTCCTGTTTTATGGCGTCTTCTTTGTCTCTAACAAACACAACTGGTGGAACACTTCCGAGAACTTGCTGGGTAAGCATGAGATGTCTGGAAAAACATCAGTACCAGTAATGTGATGAGAAAAGTCACAAAACAGGAGAGGTTTGGAGGGGGAAAATGATATGGTGCGGCTGGTATTTCCAGTCTGTGAATAAATATTCACACTACAAAGTCTAACCACTTGCTTTAAGAATAACTGCATTGTCATGGAATGTGGCTATAAAAAAAAGTAGAAAAATAATATAAGATTACAATAAATAACATTTTAAATGATATCTTAATAATGAGGAACGTTAAAACTAGCTTCATGGAAATTCAAGAATGTTTTCAATGCTTATTTGCTAATTTAAAATCACCAAGAAAACCACTGCACATTAAATAGACCCCTTTGGTTCAATATAACAGAAGACATCAATAACAAAAAAAATCTAAAAATGTCTTAGTAAGCACAATGGATGACATAAGTTTGATGTTTAGGCATTGCTTGTATTTATAGATTGTTTGCGGACTTTTAAATGAGTTTCAAAATGATCCATTTGTACTAGTGTGTAAATACTGATCTACCGCCAAATCAGTTTGTCTGTACCCTTTAATTGTGCTGCACAATAAAAAGAATTGAAACAAATACAATAAGCAAGCATATCCTAGAATACCTAAAACGTGGAGCATATTTCTGAAGAATATTTTCTATCTTGCTGTCAGTATCAGTACATCCACTCGTCATCCAGTATGCACGGCAAACAGAGAAGTCGACTGTTACAGACACCTGAACAAAAACAGGTACCAAAAATGAAGATACAATTCCACAAAATACTGAACACACTTCCAAAGCATTACAATTAGTATAACGTTTGAATGCATATATCAGCTATGGAGGATTGCTGCACACGTATTTTAATGTTAATCGTGAACTAAACATTGAATCAATCTGAAAGACACTTACACTGGACCTGTAAAAGTTTTTTTTTATTTCTATTCAATGTATATTCAAGTATAAATGACAGTCTTGCAGGTTAGGTTCAGCTATCAGAAATATGGAAATGCATTAGAAGAAAACACTTTATGAACTTCATGTATAGCTTTGAGAATAGAAGGGAAGGGGCTATATGATAGAAAACGTCATATAGAATTTGAATAAAAGGATTTAATAAAGTTCAGAGGGAAGTATCTTCTCAGGAAAGAGGCAAGAACAAGAAATGTATATTTCATGGTGGAAGATATAGGAATAATACGAGAAAGGGTATTCAATAAATGCAACAGCCTTCCAGTGGAAATGGTAGGGACAAAAGTAAAAAAGGAAGTAAATCATGGCTTGAATAATTGTTAATTGTTAATTGTGCAAACATTTTAGACAGATACAACTGGCCAATGAGATGGGCCTTTTAATTCTTATCTGAAATGATCACTGGAGTAATATTTACAGTATACTTTTTTGAACTTGACTTAATTAAACAAGATGTGTTTACACAGTTTGAGATTAAAGTTTGTAATTGTATTTTAAACTACTGTATCCAGATTTGCTTTAATGAGGACTGATATTTTGTCTCTCTGTAAAAAGGATTCGAGACCAAGGAAGAGTAGGAGGAACAGGAGACAATAATATTCTGTACTTAATTAACAAAATGTCCACTTTCAATTGCCCCTTCACAGTAGTAAGTAATGGAAGAATAAGGTTCCATAAGATAACCCGTCCCCCCTAGTTTTAGATAGACCAGCAGTGTAAGATAGATCTACCCATGACACAGTCATCTAAATAAAGTTTTTCTCTGACATGTTTTTGTTTTTGTCTTGCATACTGCTGAGGTTATTTTTGTTCCATACATCATAAGCATATGAAGTTTTTACCAAACTATAACGATGTTCAAACTCAAATATATTTATTTAAAAAAAAAAAAATTCACCTGCCTACCTTTGAGAGCTCCACATTAAGGTCATAAACCTCTTGACTGACTTCAGATGTTGACAGCAGGTCTGTCAATGCTTTGTACAATATCACATTCAGAGCCCGAATACGAATATTATCTTCTCTCCTTTCTTTCCGTTGTGTCTTCATCAGACTGACCAAACTGGGGGGCTGGTTGATCTTTGTCAGGGTAGAAAAAGCATATTTCATCACACAAAGTGATAAATACTAAAGTGTTGTTCTTTAATTAGTGTCACACACATTATATAACTGAATAATCTTTTTTACAAATGGGAGCATATCTATCACTTCCCAACCTCTCAAACCCAGGAATGATTTATATGGATTCTTCATGTAAAAGTACCTGGACCATATGTATTCTGCAGCACATGTTCACTTTATTTTAGCGCTGACAAAATATTACATTAGACTTATTTTTCTATCAGTGTATACAATGTCATTTTGCAAAAACAGTCCATATATATATATATATATATATATATATATATATATATATATATATGTATATATATTTATTTATTTACAGTGGATATACAAAGTCTACAGACCCCTGTTAAAATGTCAGGTTTCTGTGCTGTAAAAAAGAGACAAAGATAAATAATTTCAGAAGGAAGTGTTATACCAGGCTCCAATGTGTATCCATATTGGCACAACTCAAGACTGACGAAATTTAGCCTTGCACTTAGGCAATAGCGTGGCACCAAGACTAGCTGGTGATGTTCTTGGGAGGACCATTCTGATTAGAGCTATGGTAAAGCCTTGTGGCATTAATCTTAGATTGGTAATGAAGAGGGAAAGAAAAAGTATCCTTTGGAACTGAAGTGCACACCAGGTGTGCACTTCAGTTCCAAAGGATACTTTTTCTTTCCCTCTTCATTACCATTATTAAGTATTTATATCCATAAGTAGCACCCCTAGTTTACACCCAGATTTTTTTATATATCTTGAGCCACCTATTTCTCTTATCCTGTAATTACAATTAATCTTAGATTGCACAGAGATTTATTCCTCCCAAACTATTAATATTGTATAGTCTTGTGTGAAGTGGTTGTCTCCAGGAGGCACACTGTATCAGTAGGGGAGCCAATGGTGTAACAGAACTCTGACATTCTATTTTAAATGTATAATGACTGATTTGAATATGCAAAATAAATTTGTAAAATAAAAGTTACAATTTAAATGTCTCCTCAATTGTTGCTTGGAATACTTTAAAATAAAGCTTATGCACTAAAACCTTAATATACTTTCCATGTTGTAAAAATGCAACGTATGAATATTATAGTATTAAAGAGAAGGCCCATTTACCTGGATTTATTTAAATGGATAAATATTAAATGTATGTTACTGCAGGACTAATATAATCTAATGCAAATGATTTTACAGCCAAATTATAGAATGATTTACAGCTTTAGAAAATCATTTTATCAGAATATGTCAGAGACAATACAGATATAGAAAAATGACATTGCTTACCGCTACACATTTTGAATTTACTTTGGATAGTAGTATGAGATTGTGGATTATATTGTAAGCATAAAACAATTTAATTTATTTTACATTGAACTAAGTAGCATACTTACAAACTGATTCCCCAGGGATGGACTATCATACCAGAACTTCTTTCTATAAAGAAAAGAAAAAAAATAGATTAATTTGTGTGATGTGTAAAATAGAATCAAACAAACATAGAAATTACTTTATAATAATCTTTATAATCAGACATTTTGATAATGGGCAAAATAATTTTAGAACGTAAAAACAATCACAGACTGTACATTGTTTCCATGTTTATATGCAATTATTTGTTTTTGTTCTAATTCCTTGCAGCTTCTGTCTCAAAATGGTTTGTGCCTTGTGAACTTAAAAGCTTTCCATTAGCGTTATTGCGAGCCCTGGCGGGTTAATCTGTCACATTTCCATTATGCAGATATAAACATCCTGTGTATTCAAAGTATCCTCCCACCTCTGAAAACTAAAACAATAGAATACAACACAATAGCACATAAAACAAATATAAGTAGAGACTGTATTTGTTTTAACATTCTAACAGCATAGTAATGTTTTGATCTTCCATCATTCCTCATGCAAAACACTGGTAATTGATAAAGTCAATATCTATTTCAGATGAAGAGGATAGACACTCCACTTAATTGTTAAACCCTTATCGATTAGTTTAAAGGAAGATACAATCATAATAATTAAAAATGAATTTATTATCAATGTTAAAATTAACAATGGCACTTAAAATATTTAAAACATAATTATCTTATACTGTTCAACCATATCGTCCATAAGTTAGAAAATGTGGTAATTGCACTAGATAATAGACCACACTAATATAATATACACTTTAAATATAATTGGATTTTTCCAATTACTTAACAAGCACTTTATCTATTTTCTAATACTCAATACTTAGCACTTTATATTATTTTAATAGGACTATATATCAGTCAGCTTTTTTTTTGCACATTCAATGCTTTTGGATGAGTAATTGTATATTTGTACATATCATATTGTTTTCCACATTAGATATCTATATCTCTATTATCCAGTGCAATTACCACATTTTGTAACTTATGGACGATATGGTGGAACAGTATAAGATAATTATGTTTTAAGTATTTAAAGTGCCGTTGTTCATTTTAAAATTGCTAATAAATTAATTTTTAATTATTATGATTGTATCTTCCTTAAACTAATAGATAAGGGTTTAACAATTAAGTAGAGTGTCTATCCTCTTTTTCTGAAATATGTTTATTTACACTCACTTATTGATTTTTTCCATAAATTATATAATTTGATGATATTGCAAATATTACCCTCACATAAAAGGTTACTCCTTTTCTAGATTTAAAAAAGTAAATATCTAAACATAATACTCAAAATTGTGGTAAATTTGTTTCAAATCTTACATGACCATGCCTAAAAATGATTACCGTATATACTCGAGTATAAGCCGAACCGAGTATAAGCCGAGGCACCTATTTTACCACAAAATACTGGGAAAAATGAGTGACTCGAGTATAAGCCGAGGGTGGGAAATGTGCTGCCCCCTGTGTCCCCCTCTCTCTCCCGTGTCTCTTCTCCCCTCTCCCTTCCCTGTGTCTCTTCCCCCCTCCCTTATGACCCTCCTCAACCCCCCCATCCATTCTCATCCTCACTCCTCAACCCCCCTCCTAAACCTCCCTCCTCATCCTCAACCCCCCTCCTAAACCTCCCCATCCTCACTCCTCAACCCCCCTCCTAAACCTCCTCATCACCCCCCCCCCCCCCATTCTCATCATCCCTCCTTAACCCCCCCATCCTCATCAAGTATACAATCATGTAGGGTCAGCCAAGATGAGCAGGTCATGGCAGAGAAATCAGACAAATTGAGGGCCACTGGAAAATAATCCTGCAACCCACTCCTTAACATTGCCAAGATAACTTTATGGACAGGTACAACCAGAGACATAACGATATGGCATCGGAAGATGAGCCCCTCAGGTCAGAAGGTGTCTACCAAATTACTGAGGAAGAGAAAATGGCAAGTACAAGTAATTAAGTGGTTGGGCGAAAGCAGAGAGGACACCCAGCTGCAGATGTGTTTAGAGGGGAAAGGAAAGTCTGATGCTGCAAAGATTAATTCAGAATACGAACCTGGAATGTTATAACTATGAACCAAGGCAAACTAGATGGGGTCAAGAATGAAATGACAAGGCTAAACATTGATATCCTGGGAGTTAGGTAACTTAAATAAGACTGGAATGGGACATTTCATATCAGACACCAAGCAGATATTCTACTGTGGTCAAGAATCCCACAGCAGCAAGTGATATGGGCCCTAGAATGTCTTGCTGATAATAAGGCTGCAGGAATTGATGGAATCCTAATTGTACTATTCATAATTCTATAAGATGATGATGTGAAAGTGTTACTTGCTTTATGCCAACACATTTGGAAAAAACTCAACAATGACCAATAGACTGGAAAAGGTCAGCCTACATAGCAATCCCAAAAAATGCAGTGCCAAAGAGTGCTCCAATTATCAAAAATTGCACTAATTTCACATGCCAGCAAGGTAATGCTTAAGATTCTACAAGCTCGACTCCAACAATATATGGACCAGGAACTACCAGATGTGCAAGCTGGGTCCGGCAGAGGCACAAGAAATTGCCAATGTCCGCTGGATAATAGATATAGCAAGAGAGTTCCAGAAAAAAAAACATTTACTTCTGCTTCATAGACTATTCTAAAGCCTTTGACCGTGCGGATCAGAACAAAATGTACCAGATCATCTTATCCTCCTCCTAAAGAATCTGTATATCGACCAAGAAGCCATGGTCAGAACCGAACATGGGACAACAGAATGGTTCAAGACAGGAAAACGAGTGAGACAAGGTTGTATAATGTCTCCTTATTTATTCCACATATATACAAAGTACATAATGCGTAAGGCTGGACTGGATGAATTCAAAGCTGGAATAAATGTCAACAACCTCAGATACGCCAATGATACTACTCGGATGGCTGAAATTGTGGTGGAACTAAAGGACCTATTATTAAGGGGGGGGGGGGGGGGGGGGGGGAGTACAAAAGTTTGCTCACCGTTAAAAAAAGACGAAGATCATGGCAAACGGCAATCTTACTTCCTGGCAAATAGATAGGGGAGAAGTTGAGGCAGTGACATATTATTTTTCCTGGAATCCAAGATCTCTGAAATCTCATGAAATGAAAAGATGGTTGCTTCTGGGGAGGAAAGCTATGTCAAGTCTGGACAAGCAAGTAAAAAGTAAGATATTAAAGGATCGACAAAGGTCCTCATAGTTAGAACTATGGTATTCCCAGTAGTAACATTCTGATGCGAGAGCTGGACCATAAAGAAGTCGGAGTGCCATAGAATTGATGCCTTTGAATTAAGGTGTTGACAAAAACTGCTTAGAGTCCCTTGGACTTCAAAAAGATCCAAAAAATCAGTACTTCAGGAAATAAAGACAAACTGTTCACTGGAAGGTGTGATCATGAGGGCGAAGCTGAAATATTTTTGCCATATCATGAGACAAAAGAGGCGGAGATGGATAGAGGAGGTCGCCGAAGCAATGAACATGGACTTGATGGAGCTCAGAGCGGCAGTGACAGAGAGGTACCTGGTGTGCTGCGGTCCATAGAGTCACGGAAAGTCAGACACGACTGAACAACAACATACAATTAGCATGAACACGGATATACATTAAACTAATCAATTTATTTTCTAAAATAAATTATTGGTGAGATAATTAACACTGTTTTATATTAATATGCAGCTCATGAATATTAAATTAGCCGCTATGAAGTCCTTGGCATTTTTCGTGTTTTGTTGCCTCACAACCTGAAACATGGATTGTTTGAGGATTTGCATCATTTAATTTACAGAACATGCCCACAACTTTGAACATGTTTTTTTTTTTATTATTATTGTGAAGCAAACAACAAATAGGACAAAATAACAGAAAAAGTCAATGTGCATAACTATTCACCCCCCTAAAGTCAATACTTTGTAGAGCCACATTTTGCGGCAATGACAGCTCCAAGTCGCTTTGGATAAGTCTCAATGAGCTGGGCACATCTTACCACTGGGATTTTTGCCCATTCCTCCTTCCAAAACTGCTCCAGCTCCTTCAAGTTGGATGGTTTGCGCTTGTGAACGGCAATCTTTAAGTCTGACCACAGATTTTCTATTGGATTGAGGTCTGGGCTTTAAATAGGCCATTCCAACACATTTACATGTTTCCCCTTAAACCACTCAAGTGTTGCTTTAGCAGTGTGTTTGGGGTCATTGTCCTGCTAGAAGGTGAACCTCCGTCCTAGCCTCAAATTACGTACAGAGTGGTACAGGGTTTTGCTCAAGGATATACCTGTATTTAGCACCATCCATCTTTCCCTCAACTCTGACCAGTTTCCCAGTCCCGGCTGCTGAAAACATGGATGGTGTTCTTTGGGTGATGTGATATGTTGGATTTGCGCCAGACATAAGAGTTTTCTTGGATGGCCGAAAAAAGTAAAATTTTTGTCTCATCAGACCAGAGCACCTTCCTCCATACATTTTGGGAGTCTCCCACATGTCTTTTCGCAAACTCAAAATGTGTCATTTTCTTTTTTTATGAAAGTAATGGCATTCTTCTGGCCACTCTGCCATAAAGCCCAACTCTATGGAGCGTACGGCTTATTGTCGTCCTATGTACAGATACTCCAGTCTCTGCTGTGGAACTCTGCAGCTCCTCCAGCGTTACCTTAGGCCTCTGTGCTGCCTCTCTGATTAATGCCCTCCTTGCCCGGTCCGTGAGTTTTGGTGGGCGGCCGTCTCTTGGCAGGTTTGCTGTTGTGCCATGTTCTTTCCATTTGGTTATAATAGATTTGATGGTGCTCCTGGGGATCATCAAAGATATGGATATTTATTTATAACCTAACCCTGACTTGTACTTCTCAACAACATAGTCCCTTACTTGTTTGGCGAGTTCCTTGGTCTTCATGGCAGTGTTTGGTTAGTGGTGCCTCTTGCTTTGGTGTTGCAGCCTCAAAAAAGGTGTGTATATGCAACGACAGATCATGTGACACTTAGATTGCACACAGGTGGACATCATTTCACTAATGATGTGACTACTGAAGGTAATTGGTTGCACCAGAGCTTTTTATGGGCTTCATAAAGGGGGTGAATACATACGCACATGCCAATGTTCTGTTTTCTATTTCTAAAAAAATAGTTTTATGTATATATATATATATTTCTAATTTCACTTCACCAACTTAAGACTATTGTGTTCTGATCCATCACATTAAATTCCGATTAACATAATATTGAACTTAAGGCTGTAATGTAACACAATAGGTAAAAAGTCAAGGGGGGTGAATACTTTTGCAAGGCACTGTACAGGAAGTCCTTGGGTTACAAACGACCTATTCTTAAGAACGGGCTTTCAAAGCTTTTTATATTCGTTTATGTTCGGTTTGTTTCAATTCAATGAAGGGCACAATAGTTTATCTTATTATTACAGTACAGGGGTATTAGTATTATTATAGTATTACACTGTATTATTACCACATGAGCCATTATAGTATTATTATTCATGAGAGATCACACTTGCATACAAATCCGACTTAAGAATGTTCTCGGGAACAGATCTTGTCCTTAACCCAGGGACCACCTGTATTATACACAGATGTTTTCTGCCTGCCAGCAGTGGCGGTCAGTGGCCACTAGGCGACACAGCAGTTGCTTGACGAGTATTTTGTAATTTTTTTTGTTAGTGTTAGATTTAGGGTAGTGGCAGATGATAAGCTTTACATAGTATTATAGTGGAGCACTCTGCAAACCTATGTAAAGCTTATCATCTGCCACTACCCTGACCCTTAAATCTAGCCTTAGGAAATTGAACACATTTTTGTCTGTGACAACTAGGGGCCGCCACTGTGGGTGGGCAGAAAACAGCAAAGGTCCAAATATACAATAAAAACCTACCTACGTTGTTATTATGGTGTTAGATTCCATTCTCCACCGTTATCCAGCACAATGAGTAGCACATTAGCATTATGTGGCACAAATAAAACTAATTATCTCATTAACAAATGGCTAGTACAATATACGGACAGTTTTAATACTATTTAAAAATACTTTTTTTTTGGTTAGGGTGACTGTCCCACTTCCACTGAAACACTACTGCTGTTAAGAGTTAAAGGGACTCCATCATCCAAAAATCAAATGTTATATTACTCTTTAAGAGAGTAAAAGCGGCTCTATGTTGTGTTATCCATTTTATTCTAAAGTGAATCAGTCATGGAAAATTGCTGTATTTATATGCAAAGGAGTAGCTCATGCATATTAAAGGGCCAGTTAACTTCGAGCACACCACTGTAATGTACTACTGACAATATGTTGAAATACTTTTTGTATTTTTTTTATTGTTTTCTGTGAAAAAGGCACCTATCATAAATTAAGTTCTGTTTACATGGGAATTAGGCAAGTCCCCCAGGCAGACTGAGAGCAAGAGCTGCCGTACACAGAGCAGTTCAGAAAGAAGGTTTATCCTTCCCAAATTCATCTCTGCAGGGAAATGACTGCTAGAAACTCACAAATATGTTATTTGTGGGTTAACTGATGGCTGCTTACATTCCTGAAAGCAAGTATAACCATCATTATTTCTGTTCACAGAGCTTGGGACGTCCGTTGTTAGCAGATGCAGTAAATCATGGGGCAGCCTGCAGTGTGTCTGTAAACAAACCTAAGACAGCAATTTTTTTAACTGTTATTAGTTTATTAAAAAAAAAAACATTAGATCACATTAACAGAAAATTTTAAGCTCTTTCAAATTATAAAAAGAGCACTTATAGTGAGGTGAATGTCCCTTTAATTAGCTTCTTTGATGTGCTAGTTAGGCTTGCCTGTCTCTATAGTAAAGACAATAAAGACCTGCAGTGTTATCTGGTAGATAGACCCCTTTACCCACCATTATCAAGTAATCTGGGCTGCGCACTAGCATACAGAAGGCACAAAATCAATGCTAAATATTTCATAAAACAGAGAAATAGTGCTGGTACAATGTAGAGCCAGTTTTAAATGCTCTCTAAAATGAAATCAACTTCCCATTGGGGTGATAGAGCCCCTTTAATGCCATATTGATCTCTTCCTAAATCACTGTGCATATGCAAGTGCTTCATACCCACATTACATGACTATATGAGGCTGTGATGTACAGTTGTAAAGCACACATCAGTAGTGAGGGCATATATTACATGTAAAGTACTAAAGCACACATCAGTACTGAGGGTCATATTACATGTGATGTACTGTCCTAAAGCACACATCAGTACTGAGGGTCATATTACATGTGATGTACTGTCCTAAAGCACACATCAGTACTGAGGGTCATATTACATGTGATGTACTGTCCTAAAGCACACATCAGTACTGATGGCATATATCACATATATAGTTCTCAGCAGCACAGTATTTCCAAAAAACTTTGGTAAAGCAACGTTAAAACTGGGGGCTCGCAAAGCCGTTGCAGCCAGGCAAGGAGTGCCAAAGGCTCTCCTTGAGCTGGTGGAGATGAGCGCCACTCGAAAATCGCCTAAGTGAGAGAAAAAATGGCCACCAAAAAAAAAAAAACGAGGCTACACGAACCCTAAACAAAAAAACGCCAGCCACATACGACTTTTAGCCAGGAACGAGGTAACTAATACACTATTAGGAAGGACGGAAAATGCTTTACACCCGCGTAACACATACACACTTGCCGCCATTTTACAACACTAACTTCAAACTAATAACATTACCAATCTAAAATACTGCATTACACAACTAAACAAACGGTTTAGTCTTGCGCACGCATCCTATTTACACTGCACACTTGCCACAATGCTGACACTTTCTCCTCATATCACCAACAGTCCAAATGTAGATTGTATGCTGCAGAAAAACAACAGCGATTGTTAGCTCTTCAACATATTGACTCCTGGATATATTCATTACATATAGGTAAATAATAATTTAATTATTTATTATAAACAAATGAATATATATATATATATATATATATATATATATATATATATATATATATAAAAGGGAAAGGAGAGACTTGCTTTGCCAAAGGCGTTCAGCGCAGAGCTCACAATGAACGCCCAGGGTGCTCAGAGGAGCAAAAGTACATGAGGGGAGAGGCTCGCAATGAGCGCCAAAGGCGCTCATTGAGAATCTCACGATGGGCACGGGCCTTGCAATGCGCGCCGAAGGTGCTCAGACAACCAAAAGTACATCAGGGGAGAGGCTCGCCAAAGGCGCTCAGCGCAAGGCTCGCAATGAGTGCCAAAGCAACTCAGAGGACTAAAAGCCTTACATTGTGTGACAGACAGCATTACCTGCCTTACAATTTTATTGTTGTCATTTTTTTTGACAGGCAAGTCGCTAGTTACATATAATGTACTAAAGCACACATCAGTACTGAGGGCATATATTACATGTAATGTACTAAAGCACACATCAGTACTGAGGGCATATATTACATGCAATGTACTAAAGCACACATCAGTACTGAAGGCATATATTACATGCAATGTACTAAAGCACACATCAGTACTGAGGGCATATATTACACGCAATGTACTAAAGCACACATCAGTACTGAGGGCATATATCACATGCAATGTACTAAAGCACACGTCAGTACTGAGGGCATATATCACATGCAATGTACTAAAGCACACGTCAGTACTGAGGGCATATATCACATGCAATGTACTAAAGCACACGTCAGTACTGAGGGCATATATTACATGCAATGTACTAAAGCACACATCAGTACTGAGGGCATATATTACATGCAATGTACTAAAGCACACATCAGTACTGAGGGCATATATCACATGCAATGTACTAAAGCACACGTCAGTACTGAGGGCATATATCACATGCAATGTACTAAAGCACACGTCAGTACTGAGGGCATATATCACATGCAATGTACTAAAGCACACGTCAGTACTGAGGGCATATATTACATGCAATGTACTAAAGCACACATCAGTATTGAGGGCATATATATATTACATGCAATGTACTAAAGCACACATCAGTATTGAGGGCATATATTACATGTAATGTACTAAAGCACACATCAGTACTGAGGGCATATATTACATGTGATGTCCTGTACTAAAGCACACATCAGTACTGAAGGCATATATTACATGTGATGTCCTGTACTAAAGCACACATCAGTATTGAGGGCATATATTACATGTGATGTCCTGTACTAAAGCACACATCAGTACTGAGGGTCATATTACATGTGATGTACTGTACTAAAGCACACATCATGACTGAGGGTCATATTACATGTGATGTCCTGTACTAAAGCACACATCAGAACTGAGGGTCATAATACATGTGATGTCCTATACTAAAGCACACATCAGTACTGAGGGTCATATTACATGTGATGTCCTGTACTAAAGCACACATCATGACTGAGGGTCACATTACATGTGATGTACTGTACTAAAGCGCACATCAGTACTGAGGGTCATATTACATGTGATGTCCTGTACTAAAGCACACATCAGTACTGAGGGTCATATTACATGTGATGTCCTGTACTAAAGCACACATCAGTACTGAGGGTCATATTACATGTGATGTACTGTACTAAAGCACACATCAGTACTGAGGGTGTGATGTCCTGTACTAAAGCACACATCAGTACTGAGGGTCATATTACATGTGATGTCCTGTCCTAAAGCACACATCAGTACTGAGGGTCATATTACATGTGATGTCCTGTACTAAAGCACACATCAGTACTGAGGGTCATATTACATGTGATGTACTGTACTAAAGCACACATCAGTACTGAGGGTGTGATGTCCTGTACTAAAGCACACATCAGTACTGAGGGTCATATTACATGTGATGTACTGTACTAAAGCACACATCAGTACTGAGGGTCATATTACATGTGATGTTCTGTAGTAAAGCACACATCAGTACTGAGGGCATATATTACATGTGATGTACTGTACTAAAGCACACATCAGTACTGAAGGCATATATTACATGTGATGTACTGTACTAAAGCACACATCAGTACTGAGGCTCACTTGGATTTGGACGCCAATTTCCTCAGTAAGTTTTTCGCTGTCATTTGTGCAGAGAGGTGCAAGGGGCTGGCATGGTGTGCAGAGCTCAGCTGGGGCACACGAGAGGCTAGCAGCCTGGTACATCCTCGCCAGAACCAGTCCCTGTGTGCAGCCGCTCGGCAGACACAGCCTCCCCTCGGTAGTGACTGTAACAGAGCCATGAGCCTTGTACACAACCTGCCGAGCTCCAGCGCTCTCCTAACCTGACACGCCGAACACTTCCGGTGCTGAGACGCTAATCTGTCATGCGCGTGCTCTTACTCCCTGCACACTTCCTGTGTTGTGAGGCTTTAGTCTGTCATGCGCAGTACAAGTCCAAGCTGAGTCTGGACAGTACTGTTCTTGTTAGACGCCAACACCACCTACATTATTGTGTGCAGTGAAATATTCCTGACCCCCTGTAATATCCAATGTAATGTGTAGTTCTTATAGACCGTTTCTGTTTTATGCTACCACAGAGCACTGGAAGCCTCCTGTTGCCGGGTGGGCTTGCGTCTTAATGTACTCCCTAACCATAACCCTCTACACCAGTTAGCGGGCCTAAACATAACACCTTAACCCTAACCCCCTACAACCCTTGCCTGCCCTAATCCTAACCCCCCACACCACATTCCGGCCCTAACCCCCTACACCCCTTGGCAGCCCTAAGCCTAACCCCCTAAAACTAAGTCTCTAACCCTCTGCTGGACCATGGATGAAACCATGATATGTAGGTGTGTTTCCCAGTGAGGGGGGAGTGTGGTATCAATTTCAGTTACCAAACTTCTGCTCTACATTGTATTGGTGAATAGCATACACCAACTGGCTGGATTAGGCCAACTAGGCAGCTACCTAGGGGCACTTCCTTTGATGAACACCCCTTTTTCAGCTTAAAAATCCTAAACAATAATTTATGGCTTGGAACTAGAATTACAAGAGGAAGTGGCTGTGAGAGCTGTCACTGCTTGGAAATGGAGATTTCCACATACACAAACTACGCTATTTTCCAATCCTAACTTGCCACTAAACACTGCACACCGCGTACCACTTTCACCCAGGAACGTACGAGGTACAAAATACACTATTACAAATGCCCCTTTAAGATAGGACCCAGCAGAGAATCAGAATATCAACAAGTTCTTATCTCAATAAAATAACATAAAAGCTTTCCTCTAGAATGACATATACACCAGGGCCCTCATTCAATTGCAATTTGGCCAATTGAATAGGCCTCTAAATAAGCACATAACATATTTTTTTTAAAGAAGTTTTTAGTTAGTAAGCATCTATACAAAAGCAAGGTTTTCACTAACTAAAAACTTCTTTAAAAAAAATATGCTATGTGCTTATTTAGACCCCTATTCAATTGGCCAAATCGCAATTGAATGAGGCCCCAGGTTTATGTAGAGTCAAATAGAGCATAACTTTAATGGTCCAGTGGTTAGGATTCTGTGCTTTCACCACTGAGAACTGGGTTTGATACCAGTCAGGGAACCAAAACGTCAAACCACCCTGAAGCTATGCAGGACTGGGCCTGGTCAGTATTTGGATGGGAGACCACCTAGGAATACCAGGAGCTGTATGCTGTGACCCACTGGAGAAGGAACTGGCAAACCACTCAAGTATTTCTGCCATGAATACCAAGAGGATCAACATGAGGTCACGGAGGGTCGGACATTACTGATTGATACAAACAACAAAATAGATTTAAATGAGCAATCAAAGTCTTTACTGAAGCAATTAAAATGAAGTATTGGCATCACTATATAATATAGCTTGGTATTAATGATGATATATAGATCTCGGATACCTGAGTGAGAATGTTTTGTGTTTACTCCCAAGTATCTTATATACTTACAATATGGGTTACTAAAATATCAAGCAGCGGTAAATAAAAATCTAGGTGAACTAGTAGAAATGTTTCTTTGGCTCATGTTACTCTTAATATGCCAGACCTATACCCTTGATCTGGAAGTCACACAAGACTCTGGTTAGAGCTGGGTTTGTAAGTATGGAATGTTCTCAAAAAGCAAAGTATAAACAGATAAAATAGCTTAATTTACAACCCAAAGTGACACAGATTTGGTATAATTTAAAACTAGAGGTAATAACAAGTACTTTAACATTGAGCTTTATTAAGAAAATGAAAAACAAGAGAACGAGCATGCTAAATACAATAGATTCAGCACCCTAATTATTGGCAATAATTTGTCATTAACAAGAGAGATTGACTGCATTGAATAAATCACTTTACTGTAGGAAAAAGCAATTTACTTGGAAACGCTCCTGTGTCAATATAATAGTTTAATACATACCCCATAAGATACAGTTTAACTCAGCTACAAGTATGTACTTCAAAACTGCTTACATGGCTTGATCAAGAGAAACTATGAACTTGCTGACATGGCACGCTGTCTTATGATTGCTTAATAAGCAACAAGACACGGGTATGATATCTAAATCTCAGGAAAAAGTAACAGAATAATGTCCTGATCATTTTTTTTCCAATGCTCTATTAAAAGCTTTATTGCCCAAGGGTGACTCTAATATCCAGCTTTCATAATTATAATTATTACTATGAAAAAGATCATTACACTGGGCAGAGTGTCAGTGTGGAGCATATCCCTGTCACTGCCTCATGTAGGGCAGTACAAGCACAACTGGAGGAAAATACAAGGCTGGGCGGCCATTTTCCAAAACAACTTCACGTGTGTGTGAGCAATGAAACAAAAACACAACTTTAGCAACAGTGTAAGGCATGAACATAAACCATTTTATAGAGCCAGTGAGATGGATAGGGTGTGGTGTCAATTTCAGTCTTATACAGTGACAAAACAATTTCTCTGAATGTCTGCCTGTTCTCTCTAACTACAAACACACAGCCCCACGAATCAACTCTCAGTTTGTGCCTAATTATGCTCTTAGTCACAATCACGTTTTGTATATATTATATTCAGAATACAGTGGCACTTTAGAAGTTATACAATTAGGGACAATTACAGAGGCCGTTTAAAGGTATAATGAAGTATTAGAGATGTCTCATCAAAACCAATAGGTAACGTAATTATTATTTGTCCTCTCATAAATTGTGTTTTTTATTATTCAACCCACAGAGATGGATGGTTCATTATTATAAAAACTAGCGACTTGCCCATCAAAAATGACGGGGCAATAACATTTCCAGCCATGGCAAGGCTGTTTGACACACAATATAAAGCTTTTTCTACTCTGAGGACCTTAGACGTTCATTGCAAGCCTTGCGCTGAGCGCCTTCGGCTGACCCATCGCGAGCTCGCAAAGCGTGACGACGATTTGCAGTTTGACAACTATTATATGTGATTCATCCACTTGGCATTCATGGCAGAGATACTAGAGTGGTTTGCCAGTTCCTTCTCCAGTGAGCCACAGTATTCCTAGGTGGTCTCCAATCCAAGTACTGACCAGGCCAAACCCTGCTTGGCTTCAGGGTGGTGTGACCTCTTGGTTCCCTGAAAGCACCGAATCCTAACCACTGGGCCACAAGTATTTGACTACTTAGTTATATCCTCCATATGTCAAACGGAATGGCTTGAAAATATTCTAAAACATAAAAATGCACCATTTTCTTTTGCTATATAGTTATTTATACAAAATCCAAATACTAATAACACTAAAACCTATAAAAACACAGACTTACACTTAGACTTTGATTAAAATTGCTGTTTCCATGACCTTGACTTCTGTTTCTGGACTCAGCAACAAGACATGTTGGGTTCAATGTTATTCCCAAACATTAGATACACAAAGTTTGTTATTTCTGTGTATTTTATCTCTGCTTTAGTTTAAAAAAATATTACTGGATCTGATTTTAAATTGTGTGTAAATGTTTACAGTGGGTTAGCACTGTGCAGATTTCTAAAACTACATGACATACTGAAAGGGATATGGAGAGTTGCCTGTTCTTAATATTAAAATAAACTAAAAATGTGCATTTGCATATTTAAATATCATTTTATTAACAAATGCTTCCAATCTTTGTTTTTACTTATTGAAACCTTTCAAACAGTGCCTGCCAAGGGCCGAACGACGAAACCGTAAACCATGCAATCGTACATAGCAGTTCAGGGCGGGAACATGATCAATTAAGCAAGGCTGTAACCACCCATTTCGATACAGCCAATAGAAAATGAGGTCACCATCATTACGTCAGTAAAACATGGAGGTTACATGTCAATCAATTAGGTTTGGGGGTCCCATATGCGATCAGACTCGCAAACCCTCATAATACAAACTAATACAAATGAATGCCAATACTGTTCTAGTCCATATGGGTGGCCTGATATGTATTAACTCATTGATTCCCGAGATCAATATAACCCTGAAATGACACATAAAAATATTATTTTTTTATTGACGATTTGCGAGCTTGAGACTGTTGTGCAATTAATTCTAATGTCTTTCATCGCTTTCCCCATCATTTACAGTGCAGTATTGATTTTTTATTTGCATTTACAGTGCTGCGGACACCCTTAGGATTTTCTTCTACATTTGTCGTTTACAGGTGTGAAAACATTTGCGAGCTTGCAGGAGTGTCGCAATTGAATAGCGATTTGCGATTTTAGCCATCGTAGCTCTTGCAGATGTGAAAGTTCAAAGGCTTTTCGAGGCTGTAAGTTCTGGGTTTAACTACTGCAAAGTTGTCAAGCGCGTAGCTCGTAAACCGTTAGGAGCCCGCAAAAAGAAGCTAGTTGAATAGCAAATTAACTTATTGCCTCACTTACGGGCTTCAGTAACTTACGATTGCTCAATTGAATCGGGCTCTGTGCTTCTATAGTATTAGATGTACTAGCCAGTCACAGACTGTCTCAGCAGCAGCAGGCTACTAAAGTCCTTGAAAGACACAACCTGTTATTGGCTAGTACATCTAGTTCTATAGAAACATTATATGCATGAGCTACAGGGAGCGGACCCTTGCAGGGGCTGTTTGGAAGGTTCCAGTGCGTAAAAACAGAGCTTTTAAGCACTAGTTAATAAAATGATTTTTAAATATGCAAATAAACACACATATGTAGTTTATTTTAATATTAAGAACATGGAACCTTCCAAGTCCCTTTAAATGAAAGCAAATATAGATGGATCTTTGCAATTCTTGTTAAAACCGACTATTTGTCCAATTACAACTGGGGTCAATGAACTTAAAGTGTGAGGTGTTTTAGGATTTCCCAAGAGATCTTCAGCATTTCAGCATTTAGTATATATGGCTCATGTCTTTGATATTTATTCAGTGGAATTGCTATTTTGAAAAAGCTAATAATAAGAAGAATATGAGTGTTGCACATGTTATAATCAGGACTAAAGTGTCATATTTATAGTATGCAGTTATGTGCAAATTGTTTCAGAAAGTAAATAAATAAATATAATTTTTACCTGTTTTAATGGTGACAGGCATGGAAACCATGGATTCAGATGGGATCTCTATTCAGTTATGTTGAAAGACTGTCACTATGAATAGACACTTTGCATGATAACTAAATAGAAGATAAAGCCCCAATTGGAAAAACTCCCTCAGGCTACAGGCAGCCTATCAGTTTGATGTAGATGTCCCCTGGCACAACAAGCAGAATCAGCTAAAATTAGAAATTCCCCTAAAAATGTTATGTGCATGTCTTATATAGATGCTCAAGTTACATGTTAATTAATTAATTTTCCTAATCATTCTCCAAACTACAGTGTTCTAAATATGGAAGCGATTCAAATCAGTGACATAGCTAATGAATGGAGGGCCTTGGTGCAAAATAATTTAGATCAGCCTTTTATGAAAATAATTATTTGTCCCTCTATCCTAATAAAATAAAAAGTCCCTTTAGCTCTAGACCACTGCAGGTTGCAGAGGACCCCACCCTGCTTTGGGTCATGGTGTTTTGCACCTGCTGCACTAACAGTAACTCCTAATTCAGATGTACATCAAGATAGATAGTTGTGCTCCAAGCTTCTTAACCTTTTTACATAAGATTAAATGGAAGTTAAATAAGAAAAATAAACATTTCTTCATTTTTTACAACAAAACATTGTGTTAGATATATATGTTTGTGACGATTGTATAGGTGTTGTCTCCATATGACACATTAATTATGCAGTATTGCAGGTCAGATTATCTGGTTATATTTTGCCTTTTGAACTGTAAAGTCAAGTCCTCATTCCTTCTTATATGGTATGTAATAAGTCACTAGCACTGTGGATGAGCTGGTGTGTCTGACTGTAAGTCAAGTGGTAAAACTGGTTCTTAAAGCAAATCATTAACATACAAGTTAGCAGAGCCTTTCTACATTACAAGAACATCCAAAGACCTTGGTAGGTACTAACTCTGTATCTCTCTGTTTTATGTAACATTATGCAACAATCAAACATTTATTTGATTAGTTGTACTATAAAGTAAAAAAAAAAACAGGGTGTATTATAGATTTGTACATAGAATAGGATTGTGTTTTTTGATCCATATCTGATACCGTATTCGCACAAATATAAGCCGCACTTTTTCCGAGCTTTGAAATTACAAGTGTGGACGAATTTGCGGGCTTGAGACTGTTGCGCAATTAATTCTAATGTCATTCATCGTTTTCTGAGTATCTTACAGGGCAGTATTGATTTTTTTACTTACATTTACGCTGCTACATATAACCCACTTGCAGGTCCTATTTGGAACCCGTAGGATTTTCTTTTTCATTTGCTGTTTACGAGTGTGAGTTGTAGCAATTGAATAACGATTTTAGCGATTGCAACGTTTTGCAAGCTATGATTTTCGGCCTGTAACCTGCAAAATAAGTTACCATACCAATTTGCGGCTTATATTCGGATATTATCTTTTTTTTTTCTCTCCTTGCATTTCACAGGTGTGGCTTATATTCGGGCCAATACGGTATGATTTTTTACGCCTTGCACTGATTTAACTTGCTGTTACAAGTTTATGATTTGGAAATATGCACATATCATTTCTTATATTTGCCTTGAAGCTTTACTGTTTTTGTCAAATGGTTTAGAAAGTTTTTGTGCTTTCTTCTTGCATGAAGATCTTTCATAGAACCCCTGCTACAGGTAGTAATCTCATGTCTCCTTAATCTGTACTATATAATGTGATGACAAATAAGCCCTGTGGATAGGACTCATGCCCCTATGGCTGGAGGATGTGATGTTACCAAGACTTAGATCTCTTTATTTTATACCACTTAAAGTAGATCTAGACTTGCACCATGCACAGGAAGTTGCTATTTTCTACAAGTTAAAACGTATGGCCACACTTTCATGTGGCTGTAGTGACAGGCTTTAAGGACCACAGTAGGATGACAACAAATATATGTTTGAAAATATATTTCTAGCTAAGAGCATACATAAGCAAGAAATAATTCCCAAAGTTAATTTTTTATTATAAAATAAGTGCCTCTACTGGCCCTTGGATGCTAGTGAGGTTTAGTTGGCATCTACCCCTCCTACCCCATCCCAAAATTTCTGGTAAAAAAGATACCAATGTCCATCAAGCTAACATGAACTGTTGAAGTCAGACAGGATAAAAAAGTGTATTCAAAAATGTATATTTTATCTGAAAATATTTTCACGTTCCTTTTCTGGCTTCAGCTGTGCATGGCTCCTTTGGGGTGCTGGTGAGCCCTGACTTTTAGACTCCTTATACAGTTGGGCACTGTATTCATTCCTGACAGGATCTCGGCACAGCCTTCTTGGATTCCTCGTGCATCACTAGGATTTAACATAGCGCTGAGTTCACTAAAATGTTGGCCTCTTACTAATACACAGCTGGAATCACCTGACATTTGGGGTTTCTCTAGTATCCTGCTTTAAGTCAGTAAACTGTCTGTTATCATAGTAGGATTCTTGGTTCACCAGATCAGGAGAGTCCATTTGATATGCTGCTTTGAATACTGTTCATTTTTGGGACTCCAAGTTAACTTTGCTGTCTTGCGGCCCAAATTCTGGCTCCAAAAAAATCTGATGGCATGTGTACTGTATCTAGCCATTTTCTAGCAGGAACTACCAATACCTCTTTTTGCCGCAGATCTGTTAATAACTTCATTCTATTTAGTACTCTCGCTGGCAGATGGGTTTACAAATGTATTATTTGTTTCTGTACTCTGTACTGCGGAGGGCTTCTCTTGTTCTTGTTGCTCACCATACACTAAATAGCTGTTGTGAAAAACTCAGTCTCACAAAATCCATTGCACAAATCAAAACCAACCTTGCACTGATGATAGCCATTAAGCTTGAAACAGCTGTATGTGAGTGGGTTTATGATTTGTGCAAAATCCAAGATGTGGTACAGCGGGCATATGCATTTGAGGGAGCTACGTATACAGTAGCATTTTGGATTTAAGAGAAAGAATGCATTGTCTGCTCATTTGCATGTCCCTGCCCAGTGGCTCAGAATGCAGTACAACTGTATTTCTAGAAATCCTGAGCTGGTAATAAGTTGTTAAACTTATTTTTAGTCTTGCAGATGGGCTTACAAATGTATTATTTCTCTCTCTATGTATATATATATATATATATATATATATATATATATATATATATATATATATATATATATTGGATATAAAAAGTCTACACACCCCTGTTAAAATGTCAGGTTTCTGTGCTGTAAAAAAATGAGACAAACATAAATCGTTTCAGAACTTTTTCCACCTTTTGTAAACTGTACAACTCAATTGAAAAACAAACTGAAATCTTTAAGGTGGAGGGAAGAAAAAAAGAAAAATAATGTGGTTGCATAAGTCTGCACACCCTCTTATAACTGGGGAATGTAGCTGTGTTCAGAATTAAGCAATCACATTCCCAACCATGTTAAATAGGAGTCAGCATACACCTGCCATCATTTAAAGTGCCTCTGATTAACCCAAATAAAGTCCAGCTGCTCTAGTTGTTATTTCCTGAAATTTTCTTAGTCGCATCCCGCAGCAAAAGCCATGGTCCACGGAGAGCTTCCAAAGCATCAGAGGGATCTCATTGTTAAAAGGTATCAGTCAGGAGAAGGGTACAAAAGAATTTCCAAGGCATTAGATATACCATGGAACACAGTGAAGACAGTCATCATCAAGTGGAGAAAATATGGCACAACTGTGACATTAGCAAGAACTGGAGCTCCCTCCAAAATGTATGAAAAGACGAGAAGAAAACTGGTCTGGGAGGCTACCAAGAGGCCTACAGCAACATTAAAGCAGCTGCAGGAATATCTGGCAAGTACTGGCTGTGTGGTACATGTGACAACAATCTCCCGTATTCTTCATATGTCTGGGCTAGGGAGTGGCAAGACAAAAGCCTTTCTTACAAAGGAAAACATCCAAGCCAGGCTACATTTTGCAAAAACACATCTGAAGTCTCCCAAAACCACGTGGAAAAAGGTGTTCTGGCCTGATGAAACCAAGGTTGAACTTTTTGGCCATAATTCCAAAAGATATGTTTGGCGCAAAAACAACACTGCACATCACCAAAAGAACACTATACCCACAGTGAAGCATGGTGGTGGCTTTTCTTCAGCTGGAACTGGGGCATTAGTTAAGATAGAGGGAATTATGAACAGTTCCAAATACCAGTCAATATTGGCACAAAACCTTCAGGCTTCAGCTAGAAATCTGAACATGAAGAGGAACTTCATCTTTCAGCATGACAACGACCCAAAGCATACATCCAAATCAACAAAGGAATGGCTTCACCAGAAGAAGATTAAAGTTTTGGAATGGCCCAGCCAGAGCCCAGACCTGAATCCAATTGAAAATCTGTGGGGTGATCTGAAGAGGGCTGTGCCCAGGAGATGCCCTCGCAATCTGACAGATTTGGAGTGTTTTTGCAAAGAAGAGTGGGCAAATCTTGCCAAGTCAAAATGTGCCATGCTGATAGACTCATACCCAAAAAGACTGAGTGCTGTAATAAAATCAAAAGGTGCTTCAACAAAGTATTAGTTTAAGGGTGTGCATACTTATGCAACCATATTATTTTTTTTTTATTTTTTTTTCTTCCCTCTACATAAAAAGATTTCAGTTTGTTTTTCAATTGAGTTGTACAGTTTATAGGTCACATTAAAAGTGGAAAAAGTTCTGAAATGATTTATCTTTGTCTCATTTTTTACAGCACTGAAACCTGACATTTTAACAGGGGTGTGTAGATTTTTTATATTAACTGTACTTATATACAGAAATAAAAAAAGTAATATTAAAAAAATTACACTGCACTGCCCCCCCAACCACCCAGGAGGAGGGCCCCAGTGCATTGCACTGCCTGAACCGGTGGTAATTCCGCCCATGCCTGTGCAGCTATGTAAGTTGATGCTTGCCTCTCTGTGAACTCTCTCACTCTCTACATATCAATATTTGTGAAAGATAACAGAGGCATAGGGGAATATTCCAGCTGATCTTCCACAGTACAAAAGGTATGCTCCTCATCCTATTATATCAAACAAATACTTTTTTTTATTGTTATGTGGTCCTTTAATTAGCTATATGCTATCATAACCTGCTTCTCTTATCTCTACTGTTTAAATACTGTGTCCCCTTATTATGATTCGATATATAATCAAACAATTATTTTTTGTTATTCTTATATTTTGTGATAGAGAATGGATGAATTTCCCTACGCCTTATTATCACACCAGGGAGGATCCTGCGGATTCCCACAACATTATGAACCAGTTGTAAGGAAGCACTTTCAAATTGTTTATTTTGAGGAATTTGTTAACAACAAGCACAACTACTCCCCAAAAATCCAAGTGCTCTTGTTGTGGTGGCACAAGCCAAAAGTTGACAGCAGTCTACTTGATTCCCTTCCAAATTTAAAAGTAATTGCAAGTTCCGGAGCTGGAGTGGATCACCTGGATCTACAGCTTATATCACGATATGGAATTACAGTGACCAACACACCACATGTTGGAGATGATGCCACTGCAGAGATGGGAATGACTCTGATGTTGGCATCTGCCAAAAATCTAGTAGAAGGTAACAACCTATTCTACAAATAATGCATAAAGTAGGAGTAAAGTTGAGAAAGAGGCCGTGGCATTGGTGAGAAACTCCTAGAATTGGAGATTTCTTGAAATATACTGTAGAAAAATAATAAGAGCCAGTGGCTGTAGACTTGGACCCACTATAAATGCACAAAGTGAGGAAACTGAAAGTAATGTGAGCACAGACAGCTTGGGTTAGTTGCAGAGGCATAAATTATGAGTAAAAGATGGTGTCTTAAAGGTCCAGTCAATGGAAATGAGAGATTGGATCAGAAGTGTAGTGGAGTTTAATGATGCAGTGGCAAGGGGTGAAGAACTTGTGTGAAGAATTTTATGTATTCTCTGATGGTGCAATGAGTTCACAAGGAGGATGCAAGGATGGCAGTTAGGCAACATGAACTGTGAAAGGGTAATGTTAAGGTGAAGAATGGAGAGAAGATGTGTGTGTTACTTGGGGCAACTCAGATGAGGAAATGAGAGACCATGGAGTGAGAAAGTTAGAGATTCAAGGACAGAACCATGTTTTAAATAGAGGAAGGAGTCTGGAGATAAAGTTGTTGAATAAAACCACTTAGCAATAGACACATTCCATAGTAGATATTTAAAAGGACCACTGTAGTGTACTTGGTGGTCCAGTGGTTAGGGTTTGGTGCTCTCATCGCTGCAACCTGGGTTTGATTTCAGTCAGGTAATCAAGAGGCCATGCCAACATGTAGCCAAGCAGGGTTGGGCCTGGGATGTGAGATCACCTAGGAACACCAGGAGCTGTATGCTGTTGCCCACTGGAGAAGGAACTGGCAACCCACTCCAGTATATCTGCTATGAAAACCAAGTGGATCAGCATGACCATGGACATAAAGATGTACCTGGTGTGTTACGGTCCATGAGGTCACAGAAAATCGGAAACAACTAAAATAAAAGTGTATTTAAAATTAAAGCTTATACATTTGTTTGTTAGGCATAGACTAGTAAAAAGAGTATGCAGTTTAAAGTAAAAGAAATATATATTTTGTCTTACTTTTTACATTGTCTTCTTTCCTCCTAAGCAGAGCTGCCTTCCTCCATCATCCTATGACTATCTGTGCCTGGGGGCTGGGCCATCATGGAGCTTAGAAGCAGGCTGGACTATGATGTCATTGGCCTGGTCTGTGACATAATTAGCCCCACCCCCACTGCCCAACAGCTCTAATGTAATCTGCTTGCAGCTGCCCTTCCCTATGACAGTGGATGAGACATCTAAGCTACACACCTTTTAATGAGCATGCTCAGTCTAAACCAGAAACCTTGACCGGTCAGACTTTTTTAAAATTTTATTTCTGATAGGCAGAGGTTGGGGGAAAACTGATACATTCAGAAGTAAAAAAAAGTATTAACTTTCGTTTTAAACTGCATACTGTTTTTAATAGTCTATGCCCCCAAAAATAAACATATGAGCTTTACTTTTAATTGTATTACAGTTGACCTTTAATGTTTTCAACTAGTTTTATGCATATCCCTGGCATTTTAAAATTCCTATACTGTACAGATGATGTTTAGGATTGGAGGTAATGACAATTCACCTAAAAGTTGATCTAAAAAATACATCTTTCTATACTCTCATCTACCAGAGTAAATCATTTATTTATTTTAACCATTTTAGGATATATTCTTATTTATAGGTTTACCCTATATAAATTTGGTTCTGAGTTTCTCTAATTTCCTTTTTTAATTCTTGCAAAACTTTCAAATGTATAGTAATGTCGGTGTAAATAAATAAATCGTCTGTCATGTCAGTGACTATTGCACGCCAGTAGGAACTCATCATGCCAGTAGTTGTTGAAGTAAGCTGAAGAAACCTAAATTCATGGTAACTCTGTTGCCAAGGTGCGTGTATCACACTTCACTATTATGTATCTTCTGCCCAAATAATGCTAACACCGTTTGAGTAGTGTCAGCTGTTGTATAGAGCTCTAACCTTTAACGCAATGTACATTTTCTGTGTTCAAATAAGCTCATTAACTGACATATATACAATTTATAGCCCACAGAATTTCTTGTTCTCCGGAAACCAAACATTTTAACTTGAACATGATTGGTGAGGAGCTTACAGAGTCCACTCTGGGCATCATTGGAATGGGAAGCATTGGCTACAGCATAGCTGTGAGAGCGAAGGCCTTCAGAATGAAAATACTGTATCACAACAGGAGCAGGAGGTGAGGTGCACATGGTTAAATATAAATATGCCTCTACTATTGTGCAGAACTTTCTGTATATGGTTCCTATGCTACATTATTGAAAATAGTGACATGCTCCATTACAAAGCTTTGCATAGGCTTATGGGAGGTTTCTGAATTTCACTCTGTGTGTAATTCAACCATGTATGTATTTACTTGGTTGTACGTTGTTTTATTAAGGGTCACTTAAAAACTATTTTTTTTTTACTGCCTAAATAGTCCCTGCATGGGCCTGCCCACTGCAGTGTATGCAGACACAAGCTCTGTAGGGCTTGATGTGCAGTGTTGTTTCCTAGTTTAGTGGGGACCACATGTCAACAGCTAGTAAAATCCAGAAACCTTCCATATCTGTATGTGTTCTGCTCTTATCTGTAGGCCACATTAGTCTGATGTAGGGAATCTAGATATTGTTAAGTTAGAAGGTGGACAATTTACAGAAAAAGTACACAATTATAACTAAACAAAAAGGATCGCAGATAAGTGGATGTTATAGGGCAAATAGAGTAAAGCATTGAAGCATGCCTGATATACACATAACATAGAAAGAATGAACATACTTACATGAAATGCAACTCTTTTTCATGTTTTTGAAAGAGCAGCTTTAAACATCAATATGGTTGTGTTTTGCATGAAAAATACTAAGTAAAACTTCTTAAACTTCATAGAAACTAACAATAAATGCACAGAGCACACTTTAATCTGTAAATTTCATTGGCAGATGAGTATAATTCATACTCATCTATTTTGCTGCTCGTGAGTTTCAGTTAAATACCGGATTTAAATTTGTTTTTTTTTCTTTGAGAGCATCATTTGAAAAAAGAAATTACATAGGGTTACATTATGAAATACCCTTTTCCAGGCACAATATATAAATATTTTATAGAAAGACATATATATATATATATATATATATATATATATATATATATGCCCACCATGAGCTAAATGTATTCCAGTGTAAAAACAGTATTTCTCGGAATTCTGAGCATGAAATACATTTTTTAACCTATTTTAGACGTTCAAATGTGAACACAAATGTACAATTTATTTGGTGTACTCTGTACAGTGGAGGCTTATATCCTTCTTTTGCTCACCATAGGCTCATGGGTGTAGGAGCCAGAATTATTCTGGCTCCTACACCCCTGCATACGCTAAAGGATAACGTAGTTAATAGCCATCCCACAAATCTATAGCAGGAGTTAAGAATTAGCCCCACACTGATGAGATCTGTTTAGAATCAAAAAACTTGTTGGCTATGATTGTAGTGGTATGCTCTGCACCTGTCAAGTAAGTTGGTGAAATTATGGTCTGGCCAGGGGCCGAGTAGGCATAAATGCTCAGGGAGAAGGGGAGAAACCTGCAGTACTCCCCCAGAATAGCATAGAGCTCACGCCTATTTTAGCACTTGCGGGCCCTTCGGCCAGGACCTTTTAGTTCATGGGGAGTCCCATATTTTTTTCCCTGTCCCCAGCATTCTGGTTGTGGGAGCACACCCCAGCACTGAGCCAGAGGGATTGGTGAGACCATCTGGTCTCACCCTAAGTGATATGGGGTATGTGGCAGGTACCCTATCTGACTAGTTTTTGATTTGCAAATACTTGTCTTTAAAGATAACCTAGTTTTGCAGTTGTCACCCAACATGTCCGATGAAAACCTGGATGAAACGTTAATTAACTTGTTTATAATATCTTTCCATTAAAATAAAACCTATGCCTATGAAGCTTCAGCATTACACTACAATGTTATATTTCTACCATTTTTTGTTAGGTCACCGGAAGAAGAAGCTGCAGTGGGAGCCATATATTGCAGTAACAAGGCAGATCTGCTCCAGCAGTCAGACTTTGTGATGCTGGTTGTGAATTTGACACCAGAGACTCACAATATGATAGGAAAACAGGAGCTGCAGCTGATGAAGCCCACAGCCACGCTTATAAACATCAGTAGAGGTATATATGGAATTGGGGACTAAAATCAAAATGACTATAGTATAATGTTTTAATAAGCAAAGTCTTGAGATGAAATTAGTTGTGTGAGTTTCAGGTTCACCAAATCAAATGAGCTAACTTAAAACTGCACACAAAAATGGTGAGCGTGAGCTTTGCGTCTTTACAAATTTAAAGCTAAGAAACCTAAAATAAAACTAAATGTAATTTTAGTAGACTTTTTGTTAAATGTAATGCTGTGACTAGGACAATTTGGTTCTTTTTTTAGTGGTGGAATGAGATAAATAATAAGCAAACAAATCAGACTTTTAATAATTAATTATTTTGTAATGTGAAGGATTTTAAATGATCTTTTTAGTTAACTCTTTTTCAGCTGTAGAGAATGCGCACGACAGTGTTGTAGTTTTACAGATAAGTATATGCTCACAAAACTGTTATAAATGAAGTCTGGTCTCCCCTAGTAATGGCATATGATGGAACATTGGGACAAGAAAGCGTTCACACCACCGGCAGGTGAATTTGTGAGCCTACATATTATTATTATTATCATCATTGTTTGTGACGATCCAGGGCTAGCGGCTTTTACTGCCCAGGGCCACCTGCTATAGACTACAGGTTACCTACCAACAAGGACCATTTGGGTTCTTGGAAATCTCTGCACCAGCACCCTGGTATCTGGCTTCTGTATCGGTCAGGGTTTCTCCATCAGGAATCAGCACTTCCTGTGGTAGTAATCAGGACAAGCTACTTGCAGAGTGGAGATAGGATCATTATGGCAGCCACCAGGAGCAACTAAGAGAACATACCATTTCCATATGTCTCAGCAGGGAACTTCTTTATTGTTGGGAAGTAATGACAGGGAGTGGCAGACAAACACAGGAGATTGACTCCATATGGAGTCTAATAGTCTGGCACCTGTGAACAATAGGCCAACCTCCAAATATACATAATGCTGTGTCCATGTCTAGTGGTCCATACCACAAATAGAGTACGTTAACTTTATCTGGAAAACAATGGAACAAAACAGATTACAATACACTGTATGTGTTGATGCACATGGTCCAGTGGCTGGAGCCAAGAAGTCTGTCCTTTATGTTGGCTCAATGGGTTAAGATCCAGGAACGGGCAAAAGGGTCCGTAACATTGTTTATTTTTAATGCACCATCATACTTTGTAGCACCATACATGTGTTAAGTTCAAAGCAAAACACAATAGCACATTATATTAAAACATTGCAAAGGATGGAGAGTCCTGTCGTTGAGCATATAATCCAGTGTCTATAGTGCTTTCCCCAAAGCACCATGCACGATTGAAAACTCGCAAACTTGCAATCTACTCATAACATAAAGAAGGAGAATGGTTGCACCTTGTTCATAGACAGGAGTCTTAAAAGAGATATCTGAAGAAATAATGTAAAAAGAAACCACAAAACACAAATACATATAACATTTGGAGTTTTTAACTCATTGCATTTTAAACATTCCAAGACCATGGCCCCTTTTCAGTTGAGCAATTGTTAGTTACTAGAGGCCATAATGTAGCCATTAAACTAATTTGCTATGCAATTGGAGTCTTTTAGCTAACCGCAAATGAAAAATATGACTAGGAGTTTGTAATATTAACATTTTTAGCAACTGACAACCAATAAAGTTATTAAATATAACAATTGAGGAACTACTATGGAAACATTTTCAGCTTGACTTATAAACGTTGTAATACCAGGTAGAACACCAACATTCCCTAAGTTAAATAATTAATGCAGTACAAAAGGTCCAGAGGGATTGAGGTCACCATATGCACTCTGCACTATTAAATATCTCAGTAATGATTTACTTTAGAAAAATGACTAGTACATTATATAGCCAGTTCTTTTAAGAATAACTTGTAAAACTAGATTTTGAAGCAACAGAGTCAATTTTAAAGTTTATAAAGGTATGTACGTGTCCCCAAATCTCCATGAAGGTTATTACAGTAGAAAGATGATATAATTATTTATTGCGTTAGAAATCATGTGGAAAATATGTTTATTTTATCAAACTGATCACGACTTGACTTGGATAAATTTAGTTATTGCTTGTATAACCCCTGAAAAAGTAATATGTCTGTTACAGCAACTATAGAACGCAAAATAATTATTACTATATTAGAAAGTATTAAGTAAAAATTCCTACTGCATCCTGTTAAAAATATTTTAACACTTGACTATATTTTAATTTCTGTGAGTCGCCTGAAAAGAGTAATCAAAACGGAAATAGGCCCCATAACATGGTCGGATCATGGTATGATCTCTATTGACTTTGGTATGGGTTTTTTACCCTTACAGCGTCCAACATGGAGATATAACATTGACTTAATGAAAGATCAGAAAATCAGGGAAGATCTGAGGAAACAAATAACTCTTTTTTTTTTACATAAATTGGTCCTCAATTCCCTCTAAAACAACGATCTGTATGGCCCATAAGGCTGTGATTCGAGGCACTTTGATTAGTTGACAACATCATAAAAAACAAAAACAAAGGGATCTCCCATTAAGAGAACTATACTCTGAATTGGCCAAACTAGCAGCCTTATTAAATTGCCATTCAGCAAATTTAAAAGGGCTCTATTTAAGCACACGGCATATTTTTTTTTTTTTACAGAAGTTTTTAGTTAGTGAATTTCTATCCAAAAGCAAGGTCTTCACTAACTAAAAACTTCTGTAAAAAAAATATGCTATGTGCTTAAATAGAGCCCTTTTAAACTTGCCGAATCGCATTTAATAAGGCTGATGATCGGCAAATTAAAAAAGTGTTTGATAAAATAGCTCAGGAACAAATTAGATCACTTCAACTAAAAATGAAAAAGATAGAACAGGAAATTTTGGACTGCTCAGTATGGAAATAAGAGAGAAATCTGTATCATTTTGGGAATAAGGCAAGTACGTTACTTGCAAATAATGTCAAAATCAATAAATCGATAAATAAGAGAATAGATTGTTTGACATATAAAGATCAAATAATGACCAACCCGAAGGATATTGCAAAAAGTTTTGCCAATTATTATAAACAATTGTACAACTTAGAAGATACGGATAGTTTTGTAAGACCTACGGAAGCGGGTATTAAAACTTTTCTAGATAAGATCAAACTTCCGATAGTCTCCAAATAAGAACTGGAGTTTTTGGATGGAGAAATTTAGGGATGGCATATCCATCAATCTAAAAATGTCAGGATGCAATTTCCATATCACACATGATTGAATGGAATCAAGTTAGTGAAGAAAACAAATTGGTGCAGATAGAAAACTAATGTTCAGACCTAGGAGAACTTAGGAAAATTTTATATCAGAAAAATCAGAGAACAGTAGATATTTTTCCAGAGGGAAGATTGATAAAAAACAACATAAAATTATGAAAAAAGCTGAATAAAAATTATAGATTGATACCCTTCCAGAGTTTGATTACTCATTTGATTACTGTATTGGTCTACTAATTTTAAAACGAGCAGGAGGACAAAATCTAGGAGGTATAAAGGACTTAAAATTGGTGACTTATATGTCAATAATAGAATTGGAACCTTCGAAGAGATCAAAATTAAATTCCATTGGATATCTGCTAATTGGCTAGACTATAGAGCTTTATCCTTAAACCTAAAAATTCTGGGTATTGATGTACCAAAGGATAGGTAGGAGATCCCATGTGAAAAACTGATAAGAAAGAGAGACTACCTATATTTAATATCTAAAATATATAATATAATGAGAAAGAATTATGAAGATGTAAGACCTAACAAATTGTTTAAATGGGAAGTAGACTTGGGAAAATAAATCCCAGCTCACCAAATCCGTGATGTCTCTTAGTTATGTCTTTAGATCGCATTGAAAATTAACAAATCTGTCTTGGCCTTCATCTCACTGAAACTTCGCTGAAACGTAGTTGGTACTAAACCAAAAGAGATAAATAAGTATAGTGCTTGCAAGTATGATTGGTAACTCAAGAGATTCAATAGTTCTAATAACCAGAGGCTGATATAATTACAAATACTTGAGTTAAGTTATGCATGTGTGTGTCTTGCTGGAAGCAATTTGAGATCTAGCAACACAGGGAGGAGATTTGTTATTTGTGTTTTGCTATTATATTATAATTGTGTTGTGAATTTATGTTGTACTGAATTTAAAAATGTAATAAATTATTAAAAAGTATATATATACTAGCGAATTGCCCGTCAAAAAATGACGGCAATGAAATTGTAAGTGAGCTAATGTTGTTTGGTGTGTAATAATCAAATATATAATACATTAATAAATGAATATACTTTACCTATTTTGAAGCATTGTGTTGAAGAGCTGACAATCTGTTTTCATGTTGCTGCAGCATTAGTGGGGTGGAGCTGCTGTGTAAGCGTGCTGAATGTGTGCAGTGTAACAGTGTGCGTGCGCGAGACCAAACCGTTAGCGTAGTGGTGTACTTCCGCATTGGCGTAAAATGGCGGGTTATCTGTGTTATGCGTCTTTGCGGATTATCCGTTGGTGCCTCGTGGTGTTTTTCGAGTTTCGTGTGTTGTTTTACGAGTTTCGTGTGGTGTTTTGCGAGTGTGGTGTGGTGTTTTACATGTTGAGAGTGCTGTAGCCTCGTTTTCGTTTTGTTCGTCGGCCATTTTTTCTCTCGCTTAGCGATTTTATTAGTGTCTAAAGTGTTTTATTTTTATTTAAATGAAGGTGTAACTTGTTTTTTTGAGGTCCTGGATGGTTCCTCTTGCTGTAGGTAAGCTTTTTATGTGTGTGGTGTGTGTATTTAGTGTGTTTTAAATGTTTGTATGTCGGCGTGTTGCGTCAAATGTTTGCGAGGTCGTAATGTCTGGTAACGTGTGTCGTATGGTGTTTGGGTGTGTAGCCTCGTTTTCGTTTTGTTCGGCAGCCATTTTTTCTCTCGCATAGCAATTTTTTTTGTGTGCAAACTCTTTTATTTCGAGTGAAATGAAGGTGTAAGTTGCACTTTTGAGGTCCTGGATGCTCCCTCTTGCTGTAGGTAAGCTTTTTATGTATGTGCTGTGTGTATGTATTGTTTTGTAATGTTCGCGAGTTGCATCTGAGTGTTGCAAGGCCGTAATGTGTGTTAACGTGTGTTGTATGTTGTTTGCGTTGGTCGTAAAATTTAGCCAGTGTCGTAATTGGTGTGTCGTGTAGTTTGCGTTGCGAGGTGAAGTTTGCGAGGGTCGCAGTTGGTGGCATGGTTCGCCTTTGGCGCTCCATGCCAGCAACTGAGGCCCTCGCTCACTGCCCTCGCTTTGCGAGGGCCTTGGCTCGCTACGCGAGGCCCGCGGCTCGCTGTGCGAGCCCGCAAGCGTTAGCAACAACTCACAACTATATATGTGATTTTAACACCCATAAATATCCGATGTAAAGCTGCAAAGATGAAAAATTACATTTAACAAAGATTTTATTAAAGGACCACTGTACATTGAAGCACAATATGTATGTTTAAAAGCTTGACAAAATCTGACAATTAATTTAATTAGAAAAAAATAACATTTGATACCTCTGATGGAACCCGAGGCATCCATGATACAGAGGTGGAAGCTGTGGAACTGTTGAACTTTCATTTTGTGTTTTTAATAACGACTAGGTATTTGATAAAAACTAATTAACAATTTTCTGTCACAGGACAAGTAGTCGATCAAGATGCTCTAGTGGAAGCTCTTCAAAATGGCACCATCAGAGCCGCTGCTTTAGATGTCACCACCCCTGAGCCACTTCCAAGGTACCCTTTTATTTTTTAAGACATATGTTGTATAAATACATGTCATTTTTTCAGTACCACTCTGGTATTTTGTTCTATATGGTCTTTGAAAAACTATAATTGATAATGAGAATGATGTTTTTTGACAGCCTTTACATGTTTGACGTCTACATGTAATTATAAATATGCAAATGTGTATTTGTTAACTAATAAGCTTTACATTAGACCCAATAAAAGTACTGGCAGTTCTAGATGCTACATGTCCATTATTCAGATATAAACTATATATATATTCAGAATCTCCTCCCATCTCAGGAAGTTGATGGTATAGACAAGTTTAAACATAAGTAGAAAAACAAGTACAGAATATACTAGACAAATGGGTTAGCAGACAGGAGGGTGACACATGATGGCTATGATCAAGGCAATATGTTGGTGCACGAGGCAGTGGCTGTGAGTTATAATATAGGCTGTGTGTGAGTAATTTGGAATGTTATTTGTGCATGTTAAGGACCAACTTGTAAACTTGTGAACAAAGTTAATTGAACGTTTTGACATTGTGTATTGTCAAATAATACAAACATGTATATTTTTTAAACTTGATTATCAGGATTACGTTTTTTTGTCTCATAAGAAACAGATTTTGTTTTTACATTACTACAAGTTTTCTAGTTAATATTAAAGGACCACTATAAAGTCCTGGGGGTCCAGTGGTTAGGATTTGGTGCTTTCACCTCTGTAACCGGGGCTCGATTCCAGTCAGGGAATCAAGAGATCACACCACCCTGAAGCCATGCAGGGTTGGGCCTGGACAGTACTTGGATGGAGACCACCTAGGAATACTAGGAGCTGTATACTGTGGCCCACTGGAGAAGGAGCTGGCAATCCACTCCAGTATCTCTGCCATGAATAGCAAGTGGATCAGCATGGTGTGTTACGGTCCATGAGGTCACAGAGAGTCGGACACGACTGAATGACGCAAACACTTAAGGTCCTAACAGGAGCTAGGTAATTTAATTAGTCAGTAATCTTTAATAACATTCTTTTTCAGTTATTTAGAAAAGCAATATTCAATATAAAAACTTATTTCAAACCTCCAGTTAAGCTGCTTAGGAGCAACTATGGCTGTGAGGTGTGTGCTAAATGATCAGACACAAAGGTGTGTTCTTGCCAAGGTAAAGCAATTTAACACAGATTAGATTGTAGAGCATCTGTTCCTATCAGACATAAGCTTGTGTCTGAACATTTAGCGCTGCCTCCTAGTCATAGATGCTCCCACCACTTGATGAGCTTATAAGGAGTGGAGACAAGCAGCTCAGCAAGACTTTGAAAGAAAGTTTCCTATTAAATATTGCTTTTCTAAATAATTAAATAAGATTTATAATTGTATTAAAGGTGAGTACCTAATTAAAATATCTTCTTGTTAGGGCATTACAATGATTCTTTAACACAAAACACACTCCCTGTATCTTGAGAGTAACTTGTGGATTTTTATACATTATACAAACTATGTTTGAAATGCAATGTTGTTTCTTTTTATTTTATTTAGAAACCATCCTTTGCTTACAATGAAGAATGTAATCTTGACACCACATATTGGAAATGGCACTGACAAGACAAGGAGAAAAGTTGCTGAGAGACTTGTATTGAATGCATCTGCCATCCTAAGGGGGTTGCCTGTAACAGATATAGTGACAGCGCCATAATGTTATGCAGCCCTTGACTTTAGTTTTAGCTTATTTATCAAGTTAAAGTAATAACAGTTGAATGGCGTCTGTATTGTTAGTCTAAAAAGCACTAATATATTGTCAAATACTTGTTATTGAAGTGCTCTTTAATGTAGATAGTTAATCTTCTATAAGAGTGATTTTTAGTCGAAAATAATCTTAGTTTATGTACAACTTGCCCTGTATGGCGTATTTTATTGTCATGGTTTTAGGTATCATGTACGGTATAGCAATAATAGATACATTGCCTCTTATGTGTTCTTCATTCAATAGCTGTACAATCTAACAAATATGTGTAGACATTTCAATAAAAGCATATGAAATACAAGAAGATGTATTTCCTCTATTCGTTTTACATTAACTGGAGAAGGCTAGCTATGTAGTTGGAGGGAAAAGGGGAATTTGAGTCCTGTGGAAAAAGTATGAGTTGGAGAGTATATGAAAATGCATTAAAAAATGTACATGAACATCATTTGCATCTAAAAGAACAGAAATAAAATGTTATGGATGTACTAGGAAACACAAATCCAAATACCGCATTTATCGGCGTATAACACGCACATTTTCTCCCTGAAAATAGGGGGCAAATCATAGGTGCGTGTTATACGCCGATATTCCCTCCCCCCTCCTCATCCTCAACCTCCCTCCTCACTCTAAACCCCCTCCGCATTCTAACCCCCCCTCCTCAACCTAAACCACCCTCCTCCTCAACCTAAACCCCCCTCCTCAACCTAAACCCTCCTAAATACACCCCCCTCACTTGTCGGCACCCGGTATATGCTAATGATGTGGCGCGCTGGCGCGCATGTGACGTCACTGGGTCAAGGAGCGGAGCGGAGGCCAGATCAGAAGCAGGTAAGTGAGGGGGGTGTATTTAGGGGGGTTTAGGATGAGGAGGGGCGTTTAGGTTGAGGAGGAGGGGGGTTTAGGTTGAGGAGAGGGGGGGTTTAGAATGAGGAGGGGGGTTAGAATGCGGAGGGGGTTTAGAATGAGGAGGGAGGTTGAGGAGGGGGTTGAGGATGGGGGGGTTGAGGAGGGAGGTTGAGGAGGGGGTTGAGGATGAGGAGGGAGGTTGAGGATGAGGAGGGGGGTTGAGGATGAGGAGGGGGGTTGAGGATAGGGGGGTTGAGGAAGGAGGATGAGGATTGGGGGGTTGATCAGGGGGTTTGAGGAGGGAGGTTGAGGAGGGGGTTGAGGATGAGGAGGGAGGTTGAGGATTTTGCTTCAAAGTTCTTTATTTGAAATTTTTTTTCCCCCTGAAATTCCCTTCTTAAAATGAGGTGCGTGTTATACGCCGGTGCGTGTTATATCCCGATAAATACAGTAATTTAAGTCAGGACTATTGAGAATTTACAAGCCCGCCCTGTCTCACTTAATGCAATTTTTCAACACTTTTGTTTTTTTATGTACTTAGATGATTCCATGTCTGTGAACAGGAGCTGTGAATGGAAGACAGCGTCTCAAGCAGGGTTAGATCATAAAGTTCCTGTTGCCATAGTTGATGGAAGATATATTCATTAGAATATCTACCTCTCCAACCTACTCTTCTGTTGTCTGAATTTGAGTACTATGTATTATATATGTGTTGCAAATGATAGCTACGTTTTACATTCACTACCACCTCTTAACCAATCAGAATGCAATTATTGGAATCTGTATTCTGATTGGTTACAATTTTAAAGAATCAGAGCGCTATTTGTTTGCGTATTCTGATTTGCTAAGATAGCAACCAATCAGAATATGGCATAACTAAAGAGTTACCCTTTTCTGAATGGTTATTGAAAAAGTCAATCAGAGAAGAGAATGTAACCTCTTGTAAGGGTTTGCTACGGGTGGAATGTAATAGCTCCATAGTGAATTGTAATTTGTGATAATACCCTGTTTTTTTCCACTGCATTTTTCACTGCACTTGCTACAGTTGTTTGCTTGGAAAAGTATCTTCTGTTTAATACTCCTGTCAAATAAAAATGACACTGAGCTGTTTTTCCTAGTTTTTTTGCATTTATCACCATAGCCTCTGGTCTCTTCCCCCAAGCAGTGTCTCCTTACAATGTCATTTTTCCATGTTGGACATTTTCAACAATCAACTTCTATTTAATGGAAGAGAGTATTTTAGTTGTGTAGAAGAAGTTTAAATATTTGAAATCATGACTGAGTATTAATCCACCAGCTAGAGGGAAAATAGCTTCAAAATAGATCCAATAGATTTCACATCTCTAGTAAGACACATAAGCAAAGCCCACTGTCCTATAGATGTTTGACTTTGTAATGGTGTCCTTGGTGACAGTTCTTAGAGTAGCTCCAATTATGACAAAGGCAGCCTTGCTGGCCTTTCTGCTTGATCAAAGTAACCAAGGCCTTAGTTCTTAAGCCTATTATATAGACACCTTATTTTTTGCAATTAACATTTAATGTGATATTAAGTTACCCCTTGAATGTGAGGTCACTCTCTTTTGTATACTCTTGTATATAATACATAACCAATATTATAATACTGCTTTGGCATACAACTGTCTTTGCAAGTAACTAATTAATCTTTGTTTCTTATAAAGTCATTGAGGCTTCCTGCATTACCAGAGAGTGCAGAGCCTTGGGTATGTACTGATAAACTTTATGTCTTCCTATTGTACTATGCTATATTTTCCAGTAATACAACTTAACAACCCTGCATTATTTGTAAGGGTTGTATCTGAGAAGAATTTACTTGAAGATATTACAAAGTGTGATTACAGCTAATCATTGTAGGGACTGCAGTTGCTCAGATTTTAGATTTAAAAGAATACATGCAGAGCCCCAGGGAGTAACTAGCTGTGATTACTTATGATTATAATCTAACACAAAAATAAAAGCAAATGATGGGTGGATAGATCATATGAGCTGATTGACAGGTAGAGATTAGAAGTATCAGCAGACGTTTAATGAAAATGCATTTTCTAAATCAAACTCAACTATCAAAATACTTAGTTACTAACTATAATTTTTAAATTATACAACATTTGGACACTTTTTTAAACAATAAAGTAGCACAGAAACAGATGAAAAGTATTGTATTGGGACTACTGAATGCATTTACAAAATTGAGAGCAACTATAGTTTAGAACTCTTGGTGAGTGTATCATATATGATTGCTTAAATAGTCTTGCATTTGAAAGAAGAGCAATAAAAATATAATGTTATGGATGTACTGAGATTTGCAGACAAGCCTACCCTGTCTCACCATTCATTGATCATACAAAATGATTAAAATGTAATTTTCAAATATATAAAATGATTTATTGAAGATCAGGAGGAATTATAAAATTGTCCTGAGGATTGATTGAGCAACATTTTGGTAGATAGAATGCCCAAACTAGATGTGCTGTATTGGTTTTTATCTGCCTTCAAATTTACATTTCTGTGTAAAACATAATTTAAGCGCACAATAGAAAATGTATTAGTACAGAGTGGGAGGGAGTGTTACATAGTTACATAGTTACACAGGGCCTCATTCTATTACCGGCCGTAATTCGGCCGTAAGGCTGCGATTCCTTCCGGGGGTTCAGTTAACTCGCGATTTAATTATACGGCCCCGCAAGGATCTCCCCTTACGGCCGGCCGCATATCTTGAAACCGGCCGTAAGCTCTGAAATGTAAAAACGCAAAAATAAATTCAGGCCTGCACTGTACAGCTCTGTAAATGCTAGGGATCATATTGGGGGACATGAGGATTAAAAGTAACCCACTCTCAAGCTTGCACATCAGCCCAAATCCGAGTTCAAATTAACTGTTTATTTTCCGGCTGCGGCGTGGGCGTGTCTGAGGTGCTCCAAGCACTTTGGACTTTTTACATGGATATTTTACGTATATTAAAAAAATATTATTTTACGGATTTGAGTATAGGGTAATTATGTGCTATTTTTTCTAACACCGAATATCACTTTATAGACTCCGCAAAGTGCAGGATGGCTTTATTTGGGCTTTATTATGTGCTTAATTGGTGCTAGCGGGACCTCTTTCCTGCAAGTAAGCAGCGGCTCGCTTTTAGCCTTGCTGAGAGGGTTCCCGGAGCAATTGAATTGCAAATAGGTTTTTCTTACGGCCGATTTCCTTGCGGCCATTTTAGATCAAAGGATTTCCTCCGGCGCGAGCGGCCGCATGAGATAGCAAGGCACCGGCCTCAAGCCTGCCGGAATCCCCGGCCGGAGGGGAATAGAATAGCAGAATAGCTTGCGGCCAGTCCTTGCGGCCCCGCAACGGCTGCAGCCGCTAATAGAATGAGGCCCATAGTATTTAAGGTTGAAAAAAGAGTTTCAGTCCATCAAGTTCAACCTTTTAAGATCCCCTCTGATCTGCAATATGCGGATTAACTATTAATTCATTAGTTGTTAATTAATTATTAATCAATTATTTAATGTTTTTTTTATTTTTATTATTATTATTAATTAGTCCAGAGGAAGGCAAATAGAAAAAAAAAAAAAAAAAACAAGCGAGACTTTGGATCATTACTGTCTCTCTAATTATCCATGATAACCCTGAATACCCTTTTTAATTAGAAATAAATCTAGTCCCCTTTTAAAGTTATCTATCGAATCCGCTGTCACCACCTCCTCTGGTAGAGAATTCCACAGATTAACCACCCTTACTGTGAAGAACACTTTACTTTCTTTGAGGTGGAATCTTTTTACTTCTAACCTCAAGGGATGTCCTCTTGTCAGTTGAAAACCTCTTGGCACAAAAAGCTCCCCCGACAAATCTTTATACTGACCCTGGATGTATTTATATAAGATAATCATATCTCCTCTTAGACGCCTTTTTTCTAGAGAAAATAAGTTTAATTTGGTTAGTCTTTCTTCATAACTTAGCCCCTCCATTCCCCTTATTAGTTTTGTTGCCCTTCTCTGTACCTTTTCCAGCTCTAAAATGTCCTTTTTATGAAGTGGTGCCCAAAATTGTACTCCATATTCCAAATGAGGGCGTACTAGAGATTTGTATAGTGGCAGAATTATATTTGCTTCCCTGGCTTCTATACCCTTCTTAATACATGCTAATATTTTATTTGCCTTTGCAGCTGCTGCTTGCTGCTTGATCCAGGTTCCTACTAACCTCCTCATAGAAACTAATTAGATTTGTTTGACATGACCTATCCCTCATAAACCCATGTTGACTCCTACTTATAATCCTGTTCAAATAGACATATTCTTGTATATTATCCCTTATTAACCCTTCTAAAAGCTTCCCCACTACAGAAGTGAGGCTCACTGGTCTATAATTCCCCGGATTTGCTCTTGCTCCCTTTTTAAATATAGGTATCACATCAGCTTTCCTCCAGTCATCTGGTAGAGACCCTGTGTTGAGTGAATCTTGAAAAATTAAATATAATGGTTTGGCTATTACAGAACCCAGTTCCCTTAGTACCCTTGGATGTATTCCATCAGGACCCGGGGCTTTATTAACATTTATTTTTTCTAACCTCTTTTGGATTACTTCCTGTGTTAACCAATTATTTGGCAAAGGTAGTGTAGCCCCATTATGTTGCAGTGTCCCAACCACTGGTACCTCCCTTGTGTATACCGAAGAAAAGAACCTATTTAGCTCATCTGCCTTTTCCTGGTCACTAATTTTCAGACAGCCTGTTTCACATTCTAATGTTCCTATAGCTTCCTTCCTCGCCTTCTTCCCATTAATATACTTAAAAAATATTGTAGGGTTAGTCTTACTCTCTTTTGCAATTAATTTTTCATTTTCTATTTTAGCCAGTCTAATCGCTCTTTTGCAAGCCTTGTTGATTTCCTTGTATTCCCGTAAAGCAGTCTCTGTCCCCTCTTGTTTGTATAATTTAAATGCCTGTTTTTTACTCCATATCTTGATCTTTAAATCATTGTTAAGCCACATGGGTTGTGATTTACTCCTTTTACTTTTATTCCCACACGGTATATGCCGATGTGTATGTATATTTAGTAAGGATTTAAATGTTGTCCATTTATGTTCAGTGTTTTTACCTATCAGTTCTCTGTCCCAGTCTATACTTTGTATTGCTGCCCTTAGACCGTTAAAATCTGCCCTTCTAAAATTAAGAGTTTTTGTTGGCCCCTTAAAATGTTTTTTTTTTAATTCAATCTCAAATGAGACTGTGTTGTGATCACTGTTTCCCAAAGGTTGCCCTATTTCAACATTTGATACAATATCAATATTATTTGTAATGAGTAAATCTAAGATAGCTTCATTTCTAGTAGGCTCCTGTATAACCTGGGCCAGATAATGATCCCTGAGTGTACTCAAGAACCTGCTCCCCTTAGCTGAACTGCTGGTCTCATTTATCCAGTGTATTTCAGGGTAATTAAAATCTCCCATTATTAGAACTTGCCCGTGCTTAGCTGCATTTCCAATCTGTAACAATAATTGTATTTCCTCACTTTCAGCTATATTTGGGGGTTTATAGCATACTCCTACTAATATTCTTTTGGAATTTGCTGCTCCGCTATTTAACTCTACCCACAAACATTCAACTTTATCACTAGGTCCACCATAAATATCTTCTCTGACTATAGCCTTAAATTCAGGCTTAACATACAGACAAATCCCTCCTCCTCGTTTACCATTGCCTCTATCTTTCCTAAATAGGTTATAACCATCCAGATTAACAGTCCAGTCATGAGATTCATCCCACCACGTTTCGGTAATGCCTATTAAATCCCATTTTTCATTAATTGCTAATAATTCTAACTCTCCCATTTTTCCTGGCAAGCTTCTGGCATTAGCAAGCATACACCTTATGTTATGAGTCTGTAGTTCTGAAGTGCCTGCCACTGAACTTGAATTACTTAGTACTACCTCCCTATTGACTATACTTCCCCTCCCCCATCTCCTCCCCTATGAGTTATTAATTCATCCCTTATACCCTCTACACTTTCTACCCCATTACTTATATCTAGTCCCTCCCCCCCACCTACTAGTTTAAAAACTCCTCCAGCCTTTCTACCATCCTATCCCCTAGTACAAAAGGTCCCTCATCATTAAGGTGCAATCCATCCCTACTGTAGAGATTGTACCGAAGTGAGAAGTCAGCCCAGTGCTCTAAAAAGCCAAACCCCTCCTTGTGCACCACATCTTTAGCCACGCATTAACCTCCCTAATCTCCTTCTGCCTCCCTGAGCTAGCACATGGCACTGGTAGTATCTCAGAAAATACTACATTGGAGGTCCTTGCCTTCAGCTTATTACCTAGTTCTCTAAAATCATTCTTTAGGACACTCCATCTTCCACTAACTTTGTCATTGGTACCAATATGTACCAAGACCGCCGGTTCATTTCCAGCCCCTCCCAATAATTTGTCTACCCGATCCACAACATGACGAACCTGGGCACCCGGGAGACAGCAAACTGTTCGATTGCTGGGATCTGGGTGACAAATCACCCTTTCTACCTTCCTAATAATAAAGTCCCCTACAACCAAAACCTGTCTGTTGTTCTGCCTATTCTGCCCTCCCTCTCCTCCAGTAGAGCTGTTCGCCCGGCTGTTAGAGAGAACAGCTCTATCTGGCATTGCCATTCCTGAATGGACATCGCCAACAGTTTCACTCAATCTGGCAAATCTGTTGTTGTTTGCCAACTCAGAACTGGCCTGCCTCCTCCTGTTCCCCTTGTAACTGTAACCCAGCTGCCTCCCTGGACATCCTCACTAGCCCCAGCTCCACCCTCCATGCTAGGCCCAGCTAAACTGTGCTCAGTGAGCACCAACCCCCTTTCCAGTGGAGCAATGTCACTAAGTGCTGCAATTCTCCTCTCCAGATCTCCAATTTGAGCTTCCAGAGAGGCAACATGCTCACACTTCTCACAGAGGTATGGACCCTGGATCATCTGTTCCAGTATTGCATACATATGACAGGATGTACACTGAATAAGGTTGCCACTGGACTGACTCATAATTATTATTATTGTCTACGAAATTTCAGTGGGAAAAATAAAGAATATAAAATAATATATTTATATAAAGTTTTCCTCCTTTGCACTATAAATGTGCCCTCCCTTTTCTTTGAAGGCCTTCCTTTTATTTAAACTCCTAGGGCCTCATTCTATTATCGGCCATAAATCGTCCGCAAAGCTGCGATTCCTTGCGGGGCTCCCGTTACCTTGCAATTCAATTATACGGCGCCGCAAGGCTATCCCCTTACGGCCGGCCGTATATCTTGCAATTGGCCGCAAAGCTCAGAAATCTTTAAATGTTAAAATAAATTCAAGACGGCACTGTAAAGCTCTGTAAATGCTAGGGATCATAATGGGGACATGAGGATTAATAGCAACCCCCTCTCAAGCTTGCACATCAGCCCAAATCCGAGATTACATTAACTGTTTATTTTCCGGCCGCAGCGTGGGTGGGTCTGAGGTGCTCCAAGCCCTCTGGACTTTTTACATGGATATGTGACATAAATTAAAATAAAATGTATTTACAGATTTTAGTGTAGGGGAATGTTGTGCTATTAATGCTAACACTTACAATCACTTTATAGTCTCCTCAGAGTGCAGGATGGCTTTATTATGGCTTTATAATGTGCTTTATTGTGTGCCTGCGGGACCTTTTTGCTGCAAGTAAGCTGCGGCTCGGTTTTAGCCTTGCAGAGAGGGTTCCCGGAGCAATTGAATAGCAACCAGGATTTTCTTACGGCCAAAACTCTTGCGGACGTTTAAGATCAAACGCAAGGGATAGCAAGGCGCCGGCCGCAAGCCTGCCGGAATCCCTGTCCGGAAGGGAATAGAATAGGCAAATAGCTTGCGGCCGGTACTTTCAGCCCCGCATCTCCTACGGCCGATAATAGAATGAAGCCCCTAGGCTTTTACTGGAATTGCACTTGATACTGAAAATGTTCGCAAGCTCACAAGTTCCCCTTCTCCGGTTTATATTAACTTCTGCCTTCTCGCCTGGGCACAATTAGTGCACTCTGCAATTTATCAGCCTTTACTTGTAAGGTAAATCCACTTGTAAACAGGCCCCAAACAAGCTCACAAATCCTTTATCCTAGTTTAACAGTCAAGCCACACCCCTCTCACCTGGGCACAATTAGTGCACTCTGCAGTTTATCAGCCTTTACTTGTAAGGTAAATCCACTTGTAAACAGACCCCAAACCAGCTCACAAACCTTTTATACAAGTTTAACAGTCAAGCCACACCCCTCTCACCTGGGCACAATTAGTGCACTCTGCAGTTTATCAGCCTTTACTTTTTAAGGTAAATACACTTGGAAACAAGAGTGTTGAGGGGGATTTGTTAAATCATTGGGTTTTTGGAAATTTAACACCTACCCATTCCCCCACCACCAGGCAGCTCACATTATTATATGCAAGCTCTATCATGCAAAAATGTAAATGTCTCTTGCGTCAACACGCAAATGAAAATGTAAACCTGCAGTAAAGAAAAATTGCATATAAAAGGGAAAACATTTAAAGGTTGTGGCTATGTATTTATTTATGATTTACATATCTTTTGTTTTCTAAAACATTATGCCTGTTATAAAGTACATTATGTCTGTTATAAAGTACAGTGGTGCTTTCAACGACTATTTGAATATTATCAAAACATTTTCCAAAATTGTTGAAACATTTCAACACGTCCTTAGAGTTTACTCTAAATTCACATCCACCTCAGCATAAATCGGAAGAGGGAAACATTTTATGTAATTTAGATGGAGCCAAATACAATTTTAAAATGATGGTGGGGGTCTCAATGGACCCCCGGGTGGGAGGTGATCAAGGAACGGCGGGCGGGGATAGATTTGGAGCAGGGAAGGGGGTGATCGGCAGTGAGCAGGAAAGGGGAAGGCAGTCGCAAATGCATTGTTATGCCTGTGTGAGTGCACTTTAAGTGATTTAGGATCAAATAACTTTTGTGCCTCTATGAGTAGGTCTCAGCCCAAATAGGATTTTTAGAAAATTTCCCCACTGGAAGCATGAGATGGCCTTTGTAAAAAAAAAATGGGACACCTACATGTTGGTAGCAACCTTCCTGGCAGTATGATTAAATGTTAAAGCGGTACATTCTAAAATACTGACATAATCATACCGCCTTTAGATACCATTACCCCTTCCCCCTCTCCTCCTCCCTTTCCCCTTCTCCTCCTTCTCCTCCTCCATTTCCCCCCTCTCCCCCTTTCCCTCTTATGCTCCTCATTCCCCCTTATCCTCCTGATCCCCCCCTTAGTCTCCTGATCCTCCCCCTAATTCTCCTGATCCTTCCCCTCATCCTCCTCATCTTCCCCCCTCATCCCTGCCTCATCCTCCTTTACCCCTCATGCTCCTCCTTTACCCCCTCATCCTCCTTCTTTACCCCCTCATCCTCCTCTTCCCCCTCATCCTCCTCCTTTCTCCCCTCATTCTCCTTTTCCTCCTCATCTTCCTCTTACCCCTCTTCCACCTCATCCTCCTCCTTTCCCCCCTCATCCTCCTCTTCCCCCTCATCCTCCTCTTCACCACTCATCCTCCTCTTCCCCCCTTATCCTCCTCATTTGAGTGTTGAGATGTGATTGCTAGGTAGTGATTTACCAGTCAACTTTACTAGCATATTTCCTCAAGGGGGACATGGAATGGAGCCCTTGGTTCTTTCCAAACAATCAGGGCAGGCCCTCGGCCGAGGTTTACTTTTCCTCTTTGATTTTCTTGTCAAGACATCACGGCTTGTGGTCTTCTTCTGAGCACATATCAAAAATGAAAATCTCTACATCCAAGACTTGGCATACAAAACTATGCATTCATCTTACATATCACATACTCTCATCCTACACACCTAACCTAAGAGAAATCCTCCCTAATTGCATCTTAAGGTTCACTTATACATTAGCAATACTTCAAGCTTTGTTATACTACATTTCAAGCATAGTTAAGCTCTACAAACTAACTAAATAACTAACTTTTCTGTTGAAATTTCCAGATAGTGTTATATTTTTGCAATTGTTTCTTGAGCTTGAATTAAGGATATTTATTTAATGACCATTGTATTGTCATTGACAGTTTATTCCCCCTTTCCTCTATACTTAATTTGATATATAGTTGTCTTAGTGGTAGGCCTCCTTTTTTTTTTTACATTGGGCTGGCCATGTTATCAATACTCTGCTAATGTAGGCTTTATGAGTATTCCATAATATTATTTTTGATGCCATTGAGTTTCTGTTTATCTCAAAGAAGATGTTTAGTTGTTCTTTCTTTTTTGGGGACCTAAATAAAGAATAATCAATCTACCTATTCTAGGTTAATAGCAGCCCTTTAACTACATTTTAACGATGGCATGATCTGCCCAATTACTCTGCCCAATTTCTACTCTTCTTACTTTACAAGTCTTGTGTATACTTTGACTTTGAGAGAATAATGTATAATCTCTATCCTTAACGTGGAATGTTTCCCAGGCACCATATAGATTATTATTAATCAAACATCTGGAAATGTAGCTGTTTTAATCATTTGTGTGTCTGGTTGGACTTTCACTGATGACTTTCAGTCCAATTATGGATCTAGACACATATTAAGGTCTCCACAAATTATTCAACTCCTAACCTAATTCTAAATATCTGTTTCAATCATCTATTCATTTGTTTTTATAATAAGGAGCATATACATGTACTATTGTATACTGTTTGCTGTTTAAGGAACCCACCCATATAATATACCTTCTATTTATATAAATTATTTTGAAATGTTCTGTCATTCTTGAATTCCTATTAAATAGTATTGCAGTCCCTCTCATTTATTTGAATGTTGCACTAGTCCTAACTTTGTACCTCTTATCTCTCAAGTTGGGTGCTTTTTCGTTTATCCAATGGGTCTTCTTTAGGCATATCACCTCTACATTTTGTGATACAATTTTATTTCCCATCTAGCCGTGCATCTCCCACTTCACATATAAACTAAATACATAAAAAACATACAATACTTGTACATATAACTAACCTTCATGAAAATAAACATTTCCTAATACTCAGCTGACTAGTTTAGATGGTATTGCCTGTCAATTAAATCAACAACACGCCAAACTTAGAGGAGTCTGTCTGGATGGCGTTTGAATCCTATGGAAACTCCATTTTTTTGTCTCTCTTATTCAATGACCTCATAGTTACATCCCCCAAGATTAATATACTCACATACTAAATAATTTCATTACATAATAGAATCTCTTAAATGCTAAAAAATTAAAAATGCTTATTTTTAAAATACGAGGTTTGCATCCCCAGATTAGTGGTAGTTATGCAGTGAACTATAACTGTGTATATCTGTCAATATTAACTTTACTTATTGTTGTTATGTTCCATAAAAATACTACTTTGTTGACATTTTCACCTATATCTAATTCACATGCATAATATTTAGGACTCCTTCTGTTTTACTAAGTGATCATTTTATAGCGGTGTAGTATTATTTAAATTGTTTAGTGCTTCTCTTTTATTATTACAGCTTAAATCAATTATTAATTTCTCTATTTTGATTAAGATTTCTAATTGTACCTTAATAACGTGTATCTTGTGTTCTAACAATTCAGTAAAAACTAGAATAATTTCTTCTTCTTATCCTTTCTTCTTCTGATCATTATGTCATTATATAAAAGTGCTAATTAAAGTTCATCTTAATATCAACAATTAAAAATGATTCCACATTCAGGAGGCTTCTTCTTAATTATTGTCATCCCTAATTAACCTTATATATTCCCATGGAAAAGTTTTAAGTATATAGTTATTCTAATATCTGATCTTTAGCCTCTTTCAGTTTATTGTTTTTCAAGAAATTGCAATTTAACCGTATCCTACATTTTTAATTCTTGCACCCAAATTTCCATGTAAAACATTCTATGCAAACCGTATTAGTGTGTCTTTTTTTGTGAATATCCCTTTTCAGATAGAGTAGCTAAATATACTCCTTAAAATCGAAATATATTTTCTGCTATTCTAATTTATGAGTTCGTAATTACTCTAGTATTATACTATATTGTAGTGTGTTTATTTCCAACTGTTTTCTGAGAGTTTCCTCAAATGGGATTGCTACCAAGTTGTAAAAAACTTTTTCATGATTATTACAGTGAGTTTATCATTTTTCAACACTCTGGGATTTTTAGTTGTTTCCATTCTTGATGATTCAATATTATGTGCATGAGATGGAGAAGAGACCGCTTGTAGGGAACGATCTAGATGTGAGCATTCTGGTGTTATCCCCTTTGTGGTAGAAAAAATAGCTGATGGTTTAGCACTATGCTTTTTGTCTTCTCCTTTGTGGGATTTTGCTCTTAATATTCAATCTTTCAAAATATGCAGTTTGACCATTTAAAGCCTTATTAAAAGTGTTTACAGAAGTTTTTAGTTAGTGAACTTCTATCCAAAAGCAAGGTCTTCACTAACTAAAAACTTCTGTAAAAAAATAGGCTTTGTGCTTATATAGAGCCCTATTCAATTGGCGGAATAACAATTTAATAAGGCTGTTAGTCTCTAAAATTAGCTCTTATGATTCCCCCTTTATTTTGTGGGAAGGCTATTTACCGGAACATCATTTAGCTTATAGTGGGCAAAAGAGCAATAGATTCCCTCCACTGTACAGAGTCCAGTAAATAAATAGTAAATCTGTGTTCACATCTGAATGTCTAAAATAAGTTAAAATATTTACTTCCTGCACATCAGCAAGGGGCTGTTTCCTAACTTGCCTGTAAGATTTTGTGAGAAGTATGTTTGGGAAGGCATTTGCTCAAAGTATTACATAGCTTTAAAACATATGCGCACATTAGGAGACCTACACACAGACCGTTGTTTAGATCACAAGATGTGGAAGATACACTCTTTTATTTACAACTGAGCTACCGTCAGGTTATTAGCATTGGCAGATTTTTCATAAGGCCAATTAGGCAGCCACCTAGCTTGGTTCCTTGTGCAGGCTTCTTCATTCCACACTGCAAAATGTTCCTTGGAATAATTAAGGAAATACTGCAGTTCACATACTCACCTCTAGAGTATTACCAGAGGGCAGAGGGTGGAAGCTGCCGTGAGAGCTCTCACTTCATTTAGAGAAATGGTGAGTACTGGAGGATATATATATAGTGTAACAAAGCTGTAGAGAGATGTGGGAGAGTCCTGCAGGATGAGTGTGTGAGTCTGGATAGAGGCATTTGCCTAATCCAGTACTCTTGGTGTTAAAAGCTCTCTTACATCACAATAGGGCTGCAGCTGTAAAAAGGCTGGGACAGTCTGTTGAAGAGTTTTTTGCAGCCCAGAGCTCAGAGAGAGAGAGTGTTGAAGCTGGACCAGGCAAAGTGTTGCAGCTCAGAGGGAGTATTGTAGCCCAGAGCCAAAAGAGAGGGAACCCCGACCTTCGCGTTTAGCTGAATAGCCCGCCGTCATCAGGACGCAGAGAACTGCGCTCTGATGACGCTCTGTGCGCCAGCCTGCATCCCAGCCTGCTTGGCAAGGTATGGGGCTGACAGTACACAATGCACTATATATACAGTACACACTGCTATCCACATACCATACACACTACTCTATACATACAGTACACACTGCTCTACATACACAGTACAGTACACTTTACAAGTTACACATCCATTTTGGGTGACCAGAGTCCAGAGTGCCCAGGGACACCTGAAATACCCAGGGATGCCCAAAATCACCAGGGACTGTATGTGTAACTTGTAGTGTCAGGCCGTTACCTTGCCAAGCAGGCTGGGATACAGGCTGGTGCGCAGAGCGTCATTAGAGCGCAGTTCACATTTACATGTTTCCCCTTAAACCACAAGTGTTGCTTTAGCAGTGTGTTTGGGGTCATTGTCCTGCTGGAAGGTGAACCTCTGTCCTAGCCTCAAATCACGCACAGAGTGGTACAGGTTTTGCTCAAGAATATCCCTGTATTTAGCACCATCTTTCCCTCAACTCTGACCAGTTTCCCAGTCCCGGTTGCTGAAAAACTTCACCACAGCGTGATGCTGCCAACACAATGTTTCACTGTGGGGATGGTGTTCTTTGGGTGATGTGTTGGGTTTGCGCTAGGCATAGCGTTTTCTTTGATGGCCGAAAATTTCCCTTTTAGTCTCATCAGACCAGAGCACCTTCCTCCATACATTTTGGGAGTCTCCCACATGCCTTTTCGCAAACTCAAAATGTGCCATTTTGTTTATTGCTGAAGGTAATGGCTTTCTTCTGGCCACACTCTGCAAAAAAGCCCAACTCTATGGAGCGTACGGCTTATTGTTGTCCTATGTACAGATACTCCAGTCTCTGTTGTGGAACTCTGCAGCTCCTCCAGGGTTACCTTAGGTCTCTGTGCTGCCTCTCTGATTAATGCCCTCCTTGCCCAGTCCGTGAGTATTTGTGGGCGGCCATCTCTTGGCAGGTTTGCTGTTGTGCCATGTCCTTTCTATTTGGTTATGATAGACTTGATGGTGCTCCTGGGAATCATCAAAGATTTGGATATTTTTTTATAGCCTAACCCTGAACATTGTCCCTTACTTGTTTGGAGAGTCCCTTGGTCTTTATGGCAGTGTTTGGTTAGTGGTGCCACTTGCTTAGGTGTTGCAAACTCTGGGGCCTTTCAAAAAGGGTGTGTATAGGTAATGACAGATCATGTGACACTTAGATTGCACACAGGTGGACATCATTTCACTAATTATGTGATTTCAGAAGGTACATAACAAAGGGGAAGAATACATACGCACATGCCAATTTTCTGTTTTCTATTTCTAAAAAATAGTTTTATGTATATATTTTTCTCATTTCACTTCATCCGCTTAGACTATTGTGTTCTGATCCATCATATAAAATTCAGATTAACAAAACCTTGAAAAAAAAATACTTTTGCAAGGCATGGTATATATATATATATATATATATATATATATATATATATATATATATATATATATATATATATATATATACACACATATAATACTGAAGTAATCTCTCATTGGTTTCTACCAGGGCTTTCACAAGTTCCTACATCTAACACCACATGTGACAAGTTGCCTGTTTCTAGCATTTTGTCAAGAGTCCATACTTTTCCAAATTTTACTACAATATTAGCCAGTGATACAAAATAATAAACCAAAACAAAGAAAAGAAAATAACAGGCCTAGCTTCCACTGAAGCACATCCTTTACTGATAGACAGATCCTACACTATCCAACTCTCATCCAGCTAAACCTCAAACTGTAAATAGACTCCTCTCTGTGTGTGTCTTCAGCCCTGACCGATTGTACACTCAGTCCTTTAGCAGCCTCACACAGACTGTAGGTCATAAACACAACTTTACATACACAACCTTACACAACCACAGACTAATTCCAGAAACAGTCTTAAGCCATGTCTGATCAGGTGCATTTAATCAACTGCTCAGGGAAGTTAACTCTTTCAGACCTCCTGGGGAAGGGTAGCTTTATAATGTATGTGACTCACATAAACTCCTTATATACTGTATATACTCGAGTATAAGCCGAATTTTTCAGCCCTTTTTTTAAGGTTAAAAAGGGCCCCCTCGGATTATACTCGAGTCCCGTGTCTCTCTAACCCCCCTCCCGTGTCTGTCTAAGCCCCCCTGTGTCTCTCTACCCCCCCTGTGTCTCTCTAACCCCCCGTGTCTCTTTCCCTCCCCCTCCTCATCCTCAACCCCCCCTCCACATTATAAACCCCCCTCCTCATTCTCCCTCCTCAACCCCGCTCCTCAACCTAAACCCCCCTCCTCATTCTAACCACCCCTAAATACCTCCCCCTCTCCCCTCACTTACCTGCTTCTGCTCCGGCCTCCGCTCCTTCTTGACCCGGCGCGCATGTGACGTCACGGCATTAGCATATACTCGGTGCTGGCACCCGGTATATGCTAATGATGCGGCGCGCATGTGACTTTGCATGCGCGCCAGGTCAAGGAGCGGAGGCCGGAGCAGAAGCAGGTAAGTGAGGGGAGAGGGGGAGGTACTTAGGGGAGTTTAGGTTGAGGAGGGGGGTTGAGGAGGGGGGTTGGGGTTGAGGGGGGAGGTTGAGGGGGGTTGAGGAGGGGGGTTGAGGGGGGTTGAGGTTGAGGAAGTGGTTGAGGTTGAGGAGGGAGGTTGAGGGGGGTTGAGGTTGAGGAGGGAGGTTGAGGATGGGGGGTTGAGGATGAGGATGGGGGGTTGAGGAGGGGGTTGAGGATGGGGGGGTTGAGGAGGGAGTTTGAGGAGGGGGTTGAGGATGGGGGGGTTGGGGTTGAGGGGGGAGGTTGAGGGGGGATGAGCTTGAGGAGGGAGGTTGAGGATGGGGGGTTGAGGATGGGGGGTTGAGGATGGGGCGGTTGAGGAGGGGGGTTGAGGAGGAAGGTTGAGGATGGGGGGTTGAGGAGGGGGTTGAGGATGGGGGGTGGTTGAGGAGAGGGGTTGAGGAGGGAGGTTGAGGATGAGGGGTTGAGGAGGGGGGTTGAGGTTAAGGAGGGGGTTGAGGATGGGGGGTTGAGGAGAGAGGATGAGGATGGGGGGTTGAGGATGGGGGGGTTGAGGAGGGGGGTTGAGGTTGAGGAGGGAGGTTGAGGGTGGTTGAGGGGGGTTGAGGAGGGAGGTTGAGGGGGGTTGAGGTTGAGGAGAGGGGTTGAGGAGGGGGTTGAGGATGAGGATGGGGGGGTTGATTAGGGAGGATGAGGATGGGGGGTTGAGGATGGGGGGTTGAGGATGGGGGGTTGAGGATGGGGGGTTGAGGAGGGGGTTGAGGATGGGGGGGTTGAGGAGGGGGTTGAGGATGGGGGGGTTGAGGAGGGAGGATGAGGAGGGAGGTTGAGGATGAGGAGGGAGGTTGAGGAGGGGGTTGAGGATGAGGAGGGAGGTTGAGGATGAGGAGGGAGGTTGAGGATGAGGAGGGAGGTTGAGGAGGGGGTTGAGGATGAGGAGGGGGTTGAGGATGAGGAGGGAGGTTGAGGATGAGGAGGGAGGTTGAGGAGGGGTTGAGGATGAGGAGGGAGGTTGAGGAGGGGGTTGAGTATGAGGAGTGGGGTTGAGGATGAGGAGGGAGGTTGAGGATGAGGAGGGAGGTTGAGGATGAGGAGGGAGGTTGAGGATGGGGAGGGAGGATTAGGAGTGGGGTTGAGAAGGGTGATAAGGGAGGGGGAAGAGACACAGGGAAGGGAGAGGTTGGAAGAGACACAGGGAAGGGAGAGGTTGGAAGAGACACAGGGAAGGCAGAGGGGAGAAGAGACACAGGGAAGGGAGAGGGGAGAAGAGACACAGGAGAGACAGGGGGCACAAGAGGGGGACACAGAGGGCACAAGAGGGACACAGGGGGCAGCACATTTCCCACCCTCGGCTTATACTCGAGTATATACGGTATATCTCCTACTCTCTCACTCTATAGACATATACAAAATGCTTCCCCCATACTAAAGCAGATAAACAAAAAAATATACAGCCCCAGCTCCCTCTCTCTCTATAGATACATATACCTAATGCGTCCTCCTTACTAGATAGATAAATGAAATATATAGCTCCAGCTTTTCCACCCAACACTGCAGATATACAGAAATTGCACCCATGCATGTTATAAATAAAATATATATAGAGAGAGATTAAGAATTACACAGCATGTAGTATATATATATATATATATATATATATATATATATATATATATATATATATATCCTCTAGTACTTACTATTTATTTCCATGACATGACAGCTCTCGCAGCAGCTTCCTCCCTCTAGTAGAAACCTCCTCCCTCTCTAGTGGTGAGTCTATGAACTGAAGTATTTCCTTTTTTAAGCCAAAGAATATTTTGCAGTGTGAAATGATATGCCCTAGAGACATCTGGCCAGTTTGTGACCTAAAGGTAACTCAGTTGTGGGTGAAAGAGTGTATCTTCCACAGCTAAAATAATAATAATAATAATAATAACAACAATCTTGCAAAAATCAGGCCAGCATTAATAGAAAAACGTAAAAAAAAACACACAAATTAATCATTTTAGGTTGGTTAAAAATTCTGTGTAGTCAGTGTACCGATACTGTGTATTTAATTCTAATCAAATTTTTTTTTTTTTTTCTCCCAGACTGAGCTGCTGACCTTAAATTCACTATGCAGGAGGGGTGAATTAATTCCCTGCAAGCTGTGTCTGAATTGTTTTACTTTGAACAATAATTACCTCACTAGCATATATTTAAATTATTAGTTTAGCAACTTTTATGTAAAGATTAACATTGATTCCAAAGACTCTTTTTTGGATTACTTATCAACGCAAACCTTCTCTCTCCTCTTTTCTGTCAATCAATAAGGGAAAAGAAAAATTCATAGCCTCTTTATCGAGATGTGTCTCTATGAAACTAGTCTTGAAATCAAAACCATCAAAGAAAATTATCTTAACCTATAACTTATAGGAATCAAATCTTCTATATCATTTTTTTACTCAACAACAACTTCTCCTTAGCCACTTAGGCTATTTGGAACTTGGTATAATCTCCTTATCTAAATTATCTCTGAGTGATTTAGACTGTCTGGATTTATGTTTGTTCACTTTAGTAACCTTCTGTCATTAACTCAACAACAAGCCTTTTATTTATGATTTTATTTGGGATCAGGATCCACATTCGCAGTATCCTCGAACAACTTACACATGCTTTCTTCAGAGCCACCTTCTATCCGATATTTACCTCCTGTCCATTTCTGTATTAAATACACAAAAGGAACTACATACAAAGGTCCACAAGCATCACACACTCTGGTTCACTAACCCAGTAACAATCAAGTTTCTCACTTGCTTGGTCTGTTCTTCATTTAACACTTCATCCCTTCTTACATTGTTTAATCATACATGAGTCCTCATTATCCAAGAGATACAGGCATAGTATCAGTAGCTATTCTTCTTTTTTAGCTATTCTTACAATTCTACTGCACTGATTACCAATTTACAATTGTTTATAAATTATGTAAATGTCTAAATGAAAAGTGGAGATAAACACAAAAATTAACAAGGGAGTGAGAGAGAGCAATGGTGAACTAGGACATATTTAAACACAATAAGTAATTTATATGGAATTATGCAGTGGTGTAATCTGCCATTTTATTTTGTAGTGATCAAATTCCTGATATGGAGTATACTTTGAAGACACAGGATATTTGTATCTGCACAATGAGAATATTCCAATATTGTTATTATCTCTAATGGAAAGCTCATTAGTTTACAGGGACATGCCCTCTTGAGCATAAGTTGTAAGAAGCAGGCTCAGTATAGGGCAAACTAAAACATCTTTATCGGACAAGTGCAGGGCTTCAAATCCCCAAAGGTTTCTATCAAAAACAGGCACAGAAGCAAACTTTCAAATCTGTGATTATTTATTTTTACTTTTCTTTTCTTTTCATTTTGCACATTATTAAATGTTTAAAAGTGTTATGCATTATGAGTGCATCTGGTAGAGGAGATTCAGTTGTGTATGCAAACATTTTTTTGCATGAAAATAATCCCTCCAAAAATGCCCCTGAAAACCCAAGCTAAATTAGCATAAAATGCATAATTAATTTTGATCAATCACAGACAGCTATAACATTGTTGCAATGTCTGGAAAGTCAGTCTGTGCAACAAAGCATCATGAGATTTGTAGTTTTTTTCATCACACCTCTCCCTCCTCTTTTGAATGAGCCAACCGCTCTGGATGCAGAGTTTCTATTGGTAGGTACCAGGTGTCTATGTAGACACCTTTGGCAGTGTGGAAACCAATTTAAAAAAAAATCTGTGTATTTGTATAGAATGAATCAATGTAATGTTTGTTTCTGATATAAGCAGCATGTGTTGGATTTGAAAACAGGGAATCTTCCATATACCTATAAGATTTACTATTCAAAACACCATATAGAAAAACAATATTACACTGCTTCTGTAACAGATTGTCACTCGCAGATATCAGAACCATGGTTTGGACTATGATGACTGAGGAGCTCCTTATCATGGATTAATACATTTCTGCACTCTAGAAATCCCTCTAATGATTATGTGAACACCTTCAGGGGGTGTCTACACGGGCATCTGACCCCCCCCCCAATTAGCATGCAGCATCAGGGCAGCAATATTAACCCACTATTTACCTGCTGTTGCTTGCTCAGTCAATCTCCTTGCAGCTTCCTCTCTGTATATCAGCAGCAATAAATAGCACATATCAGTGATACACTACAAATCCCAGGCTGCTATGCCAGGCTGCTTTGCACAACAAACAGGAACCCAGAGTTAATTCAAAGTTTCAGCTTATCTGATTGGCCAAAACACATAATTTAAAATTTGATGCTAATTTAGCCTGGGTTTGATAATAATAATAATAGCTGAAGATAATCTAAGCTATACACCCACAATTCTTTCCTTATATATTACTGAAAGTGGCCACACTGTATGTACATATGAGGAACCTGAGAAGTTTTGTAATAACATGCTGTATTCCCATATTGAACATTAATGTATATTACACACCCTCATTATGATTTCATAAGCAATAAATGCACTGTTAACTCTAAATAAATAAAATGTCACAGGTATTTAACCAGAGTATATGCATTTTGTAATTCATATGTAACAGAAAATGTCCCAACTTCCTTATGTATTGTTACCACATCGTGGAGGGCCCCGTGGATTCCCAGAAGAGTATGAGCCAATTGTGAGAAAGCACTTCAAAATAGTACATTTGGAGGAGTTTCTAAATAACAAAGACACATATTCTTCGAAGATACAAGTTTTTCTGGTGTGGCAGCACGTGCCTAAGTTTGACAGCACACTCCTGGATTCTCTTCCAAACCTAAAAGTAATTGCAAGTTCCGGAGCAGGAGTGGATCACCTGGATCTACAGCTTATATCACGATATGGTATTACAGTGACCAACACACCGCATTTGGGCAATGATGCCACTGCAGAGATGGGAATGGCCCTAATTTTGGCATCGGCCAAAAATATAGTAGAAGGTAATAATAGACATACATTTTAGGGTGAAAAATTCTCATAATGTGAAAAATAAAATTCATACTTTTATGAAAACTGTAGTTGGGACTTTTACAGGTTTAAAGTTTGTGAGATATAATAAAAATATATTCCAAAGTATTCCAGTGATATATACTAAGAGCCCAATCCGAAACTTTTTTCAGAGCCCTGGTGCACGTTGCACCGCAACTAATTAAGGTCCCAATCAAAATGTGCCTTTTTTAGTAGGGCTGTGCTAATGCAATTTTGAAGAGGCACAAATGCTAATTTTTACCAAGATAGGGGGACCTGTAACATTCAAATCAAAATTGCTTTTAATGTGGCTATACACAAATAATTTACCATGTGTAAGTCCCTTTTCCCTACCTAAATTTACACACACTCAGACCCACCAAATGAGGCAGAAAAATGCCACTGAAAATCAATTAAGTCTCAGATCTGACCCTGAAAATACCATAATCCCTTATTTTAGTTGGATATAAGGCTTTAATCCTTAATACACAATTAAGGGGTTAAGAGTGCACAAAAAAACACACTAACTTGGGGATCCTAATACCCCTACACCTCATGAGCCTAGGCATCCCCAGGATTCTCCCAATTACAATACAGTACCTGGGGTAACCCCAATGATTCTGCCTTCCATGATGCCAAGTCATCCTTCGAGGCACTTCAGGCAACATAATTAATTAAACATGCCATGGAGGTCCTGGAAGGACTTATCTCAGGAGGGGAATATAAATAGCTTTAAAATTATGTGATCATAAAAGTAATAGTATGTATTCTAAAAGGTTTCCAGAAAATAAAAGATTGTAGCTTCCTAATGAACAGCATTTAAATGCCCATGGGAAATCAGGGAGTGATCATTCTATCTAATAAACTGGGTTAGGCTGCAAAAAATATCCTGTCTATTATCGGAGCTATCTACATAGCTTGCGCCATAGACATCATAGGCGCACGACTATGGCAAGCTGTAGGGGACAAAAAGCTCTCTATCCTTATTGTCATAGTTGTACCACCCCAACTTTTGCGCTCAGGTCAAATGCGTGTTGACAAATGCGCACCGAAGCATGCGAGCACATACAGATGAAATGCGCGCCCAACATCTGCGTGCAGGAGCTCTGTACCCATGCATGAGAGGGAGGTTGCTCATCCAGTTTTTAAATAGTGGCTCTATACACAGTGGCAGTACCCAGTGCTGGGAAGGATAGCATGGTGGGTTTGTTGCAACATATAGTTAGGTTGGGCTTCTGTGATACCCTTTACCCTATTACTTTCCTGAAGAAGAGAGTTGGTTAGGTTTAGTTTCTGTGCTTTGCTCTCGTATGACTACTCAGTGAGGAGGCACAATATTCTTCAAGTGAATACCAGGTAGTTTAAGGGTTATTACAATATATTAGACAACTACAAATGTTTTCTTGATACTGCCCGGTATTTACTTGAAGAAGAATATTGTGCCTCCTCACTGAACAGTCATGCGAGAGCAAAGCACAGAAACTAAAGCCAACCAACTCTCTTCTTCTGGCAAATTAGCTTGCAACCTCACTTACGGCTCCCTGCCTCTCCCCCTGTGCTGTGTGTGAGGTTGTAAGTTCATTTTCTAATCAATTGGCTTTTTTTTGGAGGCCCCCTGAACGTCTTTCGAGTTAAGGGTGTGAAAAAAATGGCGGCCGTTAAACCCATAATTTTTGTGAAGACTGTAACTCGTAAGCCGTTCTGAGCCTTTCCTCCCCTCTCCATTGCAGGACTCGCGATGAGCACCTTTGGCGCTCATTGTGAGCCTCTCCCCCTCTACGTTACGGGCAGCCTCATCAAGCAAGTCACATACGGGCCTCGTGATGACCGAATTTGGCGCTTATAGCGAGCCCAGCAATGAGCTCCTTTGGCACACATTGCAGCCCCATCAAGCCCGTCACGTACGGGCCGCGCAATAGGCACCTTCGGCCCGTAATGCAGCAGGCTCCAGCCTTGCCAACTATATATGTGATGTTAATAAAGGTTCTTATATTCTCTGTAACCCACCAGGAATTTTGATGTGAGGAGCCTATACTTCACTTAACAATTAGGGACAGAATACCAGAAGAAGTGGCTCTTTCTCTTTTTTTCTTTTTATATTTCTATGCCACTTGGGGCCATATTAAATTCCAAGCCCGTAGCTTCAGTGGTACCCCTGCAAAGCCTGCGTAGTTACAGAGCTATTACATTCAACCATGCCGTGACCAATGGGCCGTAGACACAAGCTCGTAAACCCTTTCCGCGCACGCAAGTTGTCAAGGGGCTGGCTGAGATGTGATCGGCTGTTACTGTCCAATCGCCTTTTAGCCAGTTGAAAGTGGTTTAGCCGCAGATGATTGACAGAGGGATATTATAAATTTGCGTTCCAGCTGCCTATGGGTTGACTGTGTCCTGGAGTTGGTGGTTAGTTCTAGATAGACAGAGAGTAGGAGTATTTTGAGAGCAGTAATTTTCGGTTTTGTTTATTTCTATTAAAATATTTACGGTTTTACACTTAATCTTTGATTACACATATTTAGAGATTACACATAACTGCAATACACATAATTTAAAGAGCACCCATAGAGACACATAGAGCTATGTCCCTACATACACAAACCCACCTCCCATCCCCCACACCCCATCCCTCACCAGTTAATAAATACACATAATAAACAATTTTTTTTTTCATCATATATTTACAGTAACATTTATTTTTATTTAGCGTTATATTCTTTTTGGGATTGAAACGGAGGGAGGAGAGAGGAGAGGAGAGGAGTAGAGAGGTGGGGAAGAGGAGAAGAGGAGAAAGAAAGGAGAGAGAGGTGGCCTTGGGGAGGAGTGGAGGAGAGGAAAGATGGAGAGGAGGAAGAGGGTGGGAGTGGCGTAGGAGAGGAGGTGGCGGAGGAGCAGGAGGTAGTGGAGGAGAGTTAAGAGGAGGAGGTGGGTGGTGGCAGGGTGGCCCTAGCACCAGGCACATGTAGAAGAGGGACGGGGGGAGGGCCTGATCCCAGGGGGGTGATAGTTCTGGGGAAGGACAGTCCTGATGCACAGGTCAGGGAGGTAAGGATCCCCGTCCACAGTCAGGAGGGCAAGAGGCTAAGGGCAAGTACAGGGCCCACATTTACATGCACCAGGAGAATGTGGTCCTCCTTGGTGCTATCTGTAGCTGAACTGTGATCCTTGCATTGAAGGAGGGAGCGGCTTAGGTTACACCAGTGGGTACAGCGCCAAGGGATGTGAGGTCCGTCAAGCACTGTTTTTACAACATCAGGGGAGGAGGACGATGGCCAAGGAGGAGAAGAACGTGACTGTGAGCTATAAAGCATGTGAGAGGGTCGCCAAGGACCTTCTGAGCCAGGTGCCCGCTGCTGGAGCTTCAGGCCTGGTGGCCCAGCAAGACTCAGCCTCCATGTCAGGTGAATATTACATACACCAACATGCCACCACATGTACATCACACACACTACACATGTACATGATGACCAACAAGGACACTGAAATTTCAGCTCCAGTGAATTAACAAGGGATAGATGGATGCGTCATTAAATCAACGTTGCTGACAAATCACTGTCATTCCTGGGCACAACAATAGTAATCAACCAATAGATAATCCATGTATTAGTGTTCTCAAGAATGATCAAGACAAGAACCAAAGAATATGTCATATCTAGCAAATGACAGCTAATCTGAGTTGCAATTTCGAGAATCATCCAGGTTCAAACCTAGATGTCAGAATGCACACAAAACAATGTATTATTTATCATACTAATACCATTTACCTTTATTTTCTCTCTTTCAGCATCAAGGAGGTCTGGGTCCAGTGGCGAGCCAGAGGCGGGGCGTTGGCTCCTTCAGAACAGGAAGTGGAGGAACAAGCCCGTGCCCAGCAGGAACCGGTGCAGGAGGAGGAAGAGAGAAGCGAAGCCGAGGGCCCTGGTTCGGAGGAGGAGGATGTAATATAACTAGTGGGGGCACCATCAGGACCACGGGCTACACTCTAGGATTCAACCCCACTATCCCCCTCCTCCAGAGACTGAGCCTATCGCCAGGGCCCCTCCATTGGAGGCACCATACATGCCAGCCACCACCTCCCTGAGCAGGTGGAGATGCTGACCCTCATGTGGCAACAGTGGAAGTGTCTTCGGGGGATTCATGCTAGCATCTCCGCCAATCATGAGGAGGTCATGCGCAGCCTGGCCAGGCGCAATAGGGAGGAGAGGAGGTACCACCTGTTGACTGAATCCTACCTGGCCGGCCACGGGGGATTTGGGCCCTGTGCCTAGGCGGAGGAGGACCTAGGGGCTGCGCAGTTGTTTATGCCTTCTCAACAGCATTCCTCTGTGACAATCTATTGGTCACAGTGTGAACTTAATCTAGCCTGGCTACAGAGTTTTGGATCTTGGCCTATGTGATGGTGAGATTTTGTATGCAGATGGCTACCTCATATAACATGGTCCATAATCCCATTCTCTGTGGAATACGTAGGGTTCTGTTGAACATGTCACCAATTGATGGTCACTGAGGAATGCTGTTGAGGAGAGATGCTGCAGTGCCTATATTTTTTTTAAAGCCTTATTTTGTAGGTGTTATTTTTTGGTACAATTCAGGTTCATGAAGGCATCTTCTGCATCTGCAAGCATTGTGAAGGAAATGTATGAGGTGTAAGGTTTCCCATTGCCTCTCAGGTAGACATTCCTTCAATGACAGCCCCCCCCCCCAACATGTAGCTCCCACAATTTTAAAGCTATCATATAGCCAGATATCAAAGACATGATTGTCGTTAGCTTAAATGTAGACTAATACCACTATAGCGGAGGACTTTCAAAGTCTTACAATGACACATTAATGGCAGCCAGCATTAATATATGCACTAGTGAAGCATGTGATCCTGACCTCAATATCGGTCTGAGAACAGATCCTTCAGTCTGATGTAAGTGAAATTGAATCTGGCTGCTGACCTTTATGTCCTCTCCGTATTAATTGCTATTTGACCATAATACTGATTATCCAAAAACCTAACTAATAGTAATGCTTGCAGATGGGAATCAGGTGAGTTGGTATATTTCTACAGTTACAGTATTTAGCACTGTACTGTAGATGCATGTTGATTAGATTTTTTTATCCTCTGCCATACTTTGGTCCAGAGGTTGAATCATCTGTTTCATTGAGCAGATCTAGTCATGTTGTAAGTGTTATGCACATTAATTGTTTCTTCAATTATATGGAGTGATTTGTGATGATCCTTTTTTTCATCACAATCCAGTTGCAGTGGTGTAATGACCACATGTGTCCTTAGTAGCTGCTGTGCATCATGCTTATTCTAGACTATGACAATACCACCTTTAGGTATCCCCTTTCTCCCAGAAGCCTTTTGCTCTCCCGGGATCCACCCACCACACCCATGATATTAATGCATAGTCTTGTACATTTCTGACTGTGCTCTGTGTATAAAATAAAGCTTTGTTATACTGTTCTCACCGTGTCAGTGTGTTTTCAATGGTTGGGGTTATGGGACATCCACATACATCACATTTGTGTCACATTCCAATATATGTAAACTAATGAGCACTGTTATTATGCAATAGATCAATACTTATCAACTACAATTGTTGTTGAATGTGTGTAACGCTGCATGCACAGCTTTGTACGGACGCCGCAAGCACGCTAGCCGCGCACATCAGGATGAAGGGGGGAAAGAGACAATAGGGTAGGGAGGGAAGGGGAGAAAGACAATGGGGTGGGGATGGAAGGGGAGGGGAAAGAGACAATGGGGTAAGGAGGGAAGCAGGGGGAGAGAGACAATGGTGTATGGAGGGAAGGGGGGGTGGAAAAAGACAATGGGGTAACAACGGAAGGTGGAAAAGAGACAATGGGGAAGGGAGCGAAGGGGGACAGATACAATGGGGTAGGGATGGAAGGGGGTGAAGAGACAATGGGGTAGGAAGGGAAGGGGTAAAGAGACAATGTGGTATGGAGGGAAGGGGGAAGAGACAATTGGGTAGGGAGGGAAGGGGGGAAGAGATTATGGGGAAAGGGGTGGGAAGAGAATGAGGGGGGGGAGAGACAATGGGGTAGGGGAGAAAGAGACAATGGAGTAGGGAGGGAATGGGGTGGGAATAGACAATGAGCGTGAGGAAAGAGACAATGGGTAGGGAGGAAAAGGGGGAAAGACAACGGGGTGGGAAGGGGAGGGGAAAGAGACAATGGAGTAGGGAGGGAAGCAGAGGGAGAGAGACAATGGTGTAGGAAGGGAAGGGGGTGGAAAAAAACAATGCGGTAGGGAGAGAAGGGGGAAAGAGACAATGGGGTAGAGAGGGATGGGGGTCAAGAGACAATGGGCTAGGGAGGGAAGGGGGAAGAGACAATGGGGTAGGGAGGGAAGGGGGTGAAGAGACAATGAGGTATAGAGGGATGGGGGTCAAGAGACAATGGGCTAGGGAGGGAAGGGGGAAGAGACAATGGGGTAGGGAGGGAAGGGGAAAAGAGACAAGAGGGTAGGGAGGGAAGGGAGTAAGCGATAAAGGGTAGGGAGGAAAGGGGGTAGAGACAATGCGGTAAGGAGGAAAGGGGGTGGGAAGAGACAATGAGGGTCAGGAAAGAAACAATGGGTTAGGGGGAAGAGACAATGGGGTAGGGAGGGAAGGTGGTGGGTAGAGACAATGAGGGGGAGGAAAAAGACAGTGGGGTAGGAAGGAAGGGATAGAGACAATGGGGTAGGAGGGAAGGGGGGAAGAGACAATGGTATAGGGAGTTAGGGGGGAATAGACAATGGGTTAGGGATGGAAGGGGGAAGAGACAAGGGGGTATGGAGGGAAGGGGGGTGAAGAGACAATGGGGTAGAGAGGGATGGGGTCAAGAGACAATGGGGTAGGGAGGGAAGGGAGAAGAGACAATGGGGTAGGGAGGGATGGGGTCAAGAGACAATGGGTAGGGAGGGAAGGGAAAAGAGACAATGGGGTAGGGAGGGAAGGGAGAAAGAGACAAGGGGGTAAGGAGGGAAGGGGGAAAGAGACAATGGGGTAGGATGAGACAATGGAGTAGGGAAGGAAGGGAGAGAGACAATGGGGTAGGAGGGAAGGGGGAAATAGACAATGGGGTAGGGAGTTAGGGGGGAAAGAGACAATGGGTTAGGGATGGAAGGGGGAAAGGGAAAATGGGGTAGGGAGGGAAGGGGGTGAAGAGACAATGGGGTAGAGAGGGATGGGGTCAAGAGACAATGGGGTAGGGAGGGAAGGGAGAATAGACAATGGGGTAGGGTGGGGAGGGGGAAAGAGGCAAGGGGGTAGGGAGGGAAGGGAGTAAGAGATAATGGGTAGGGAGTGAAGGGGGAAAGAGACAAGGGGGTAGGGAGGGAAGGGAGTAAGAGATAATGGGTAGGGAGTGAAGGGGTAGAGACAATGGGGTAAGGAGGAAAGGGGGTGGGAAGAGACAATGAGGGGGAGGAAAAGGACAGTGGGCTAGGGAGTGAAGGGGGTAATAGATAATGGGGTGGAGAGGGAAGGGGGGAAGAGACAATGAGGGGAGGAAAGAGACAATGGGGTAGGGAGGGAAGGGGGAAGAGATAATGGGGTAGGGAGGGAAGGAAGGGGTAAAGAGACAATGGGGTAGGGAGGGAAGTCGAAGAGACAATGGGGTAGGAGGGAAGGGAAAAGAGACAATGGGGTAGGGAGGTGGGGGGGAAAGAGACAATGGGGTAGGGAGGGAAGGGGGGAAGAGACAGTGGGGTAGGGATGGAACATGCAAAGTCCAATTTGTGATACTGTGGAGTATCAACATTCGCCTGAGGTCCTGATAACAATATGATAGTGATAGTGGAGTGGGTTGCCAGTTCCTTCTCTAGTGTACTGTGATTTGTCTGACCTCTCTGCTATTACCTGCATGGTATAGCTCACAGCTTCATTAAAGTACACAACCCCTTCCACCACCACCATCACTTAGCAATGCTGAAGAGGACCAGGTGAACATACACCACACTTATCTACTCTAACCCATCAGGAAGGGCCCCAAAAACACATGGAGGCTGTGCAGAGGCACATGGATCAACAGCTCACATCCATCAGGGGTAATCTCCGCTACGCCCATCCTGGAAGGTCCCACGCCATTGCTGGTGGCCATGTGCTAAGATATATGCCCATTATCATATTGTAAGTTACCTTCAAAGAAAAAAAGGAGGGAAAAAAAATCTCCCTTTACTTTAAGTTACTAAGGACCATTAGTCCAGTCCTGAGAATACTTTATATTATTGCAGATATATGGGGATTTGAGTCCTTTTCTTTATTAAGCTTATTAACTGACCTGCATACTGTTTACAGCACACAGAATTTCTTGTTCACCGGAAACCCAATATTTTAATTTGAACATGGTTGGTGAGGAGCTTAAAGAATCCACCTTGGGCATCATTGGAATGGGAAGCATTGGCTACAGCATAGCTGTGAGAGCGAAGGCCTTCAGAATGAAGATACTGTATCACAACAGGAGCAGGAGGTGAGGTGCACATGAATACATCATTTGTGTAACTTACAGTACCTTTCTATGAGTCGTTCAAATTAACTTCTCTGGGATTAATTTAGTTAATAATAGAGGTTGGTTTTCTTTCTCCTCCATTCTTAAGGAAGGTTTGGTTTATCCATAGGATAATTTTGAATAGATACCATAAAGCATGATCATGAGTTACTATTGCTCTTCACTTAAAAATGTCTACGTACAAGTAAACTTTATATTGAAAAATATAGTATTGTGGGTTGCAAATTTTTTTAAAAAAAAATAAAGAAAAGGATAATTGGTGAAAGGGGTCTTAAAATATATGGAGATTTTCTTTGCCAGTCGTGTTTTATTATTTATTCACATATTGGCATATGCATGATCATGACCATTTATATGTCTCAGTGGATTAAAATCAAATGACTTAGCTATAAATACACTTCATGAAGCAACATACCACTACATCACTAAAGACTGCTCTAAAAAAGTAAGTATACAAGTTAAAACGAATGATTTGAACTATATATGTATTGAATAATTATGTGAGCTAGTTATTTTAAAATGTATATATATATATATATATATATATATATATATATTATACATTTTACATAATTATTCAAATAATTATTTTAAAAAAAACACAAAATCAACAGTTACATCATATTTACATATGCTTTATGATATAGCCTAAAGGACATATTTCTGATTTTTTTTAAATACAGAAAAAATTGTTTGTAAGAGGATTTGAACCTTGAACCTTCACCAACACAGACTGCAGCCTCACCTACTGTGCTATGTGTTCTGTTGCTACATTAACTGCTAGAATATAATCAATTCATTATAAATTACTTAGCCACTACTTGATTCAAACCCTCTACACCTGATTCTAATTAATTAATATACATTACATCCCGGGTTACAGAGCTCATTCTCATTCAGGCATAAGCAACATACTGAAATAGCCTGATCATAACTAGCCTACTGATCATAACTCCATGAATTCAACATCAGTTTTAAAAAGCAAAACACTTTCCCACAAGCTTTTTTCACACTCTACCTACTGGAGTAAAGTACATATGGTGATTCTTGTGGTTCTTTAAGGAAATCTATTAATGTAAAATGTATGAACAGCAATGTGATGTAAGTTTTAATATTCAAGTTTTAAAATAAAACATGATGATGGGGACAGTCTGCCCATCACACAGTTATGAAAAGGATCAGAGTTGATCAGAGTTGTCTCTCTCCATTAGTTACAATTATCTTGGTGGTTTAAAACCATATACTGCCAATAGCTTGTCCCACTTTCTGGACAAACTAAGGACAAACTAATGTTTGTGCTTTATTTTTCTATGCAAATATCTATACCAATATTAAAATTGTATTTGTTTTTCATTTAACTTTAACAACAAATCTTTAAAAGCTTACTTAGGCCCTCATTCAATTGCGATTTGGCCAATTGAATAGGGCTCGAAATAAGCACATAATATATATTTTTTAAAGCAGTTTTTAGTTAGTGAAGGCCTTGCTTTCGGATAGATGTTTACTAACTAAAAACTTCTTTAAAAAATATATATTATGTGCTTATTTAGAGCCCTATTCAATTGGCCAAATCGCAATTGAATGAGGGCCTTAGAAGTCAACAAACTACTAATCTGCTGGTTGTATGCTACTAACCTCCTGATTCTATTCATAAGCAATGCTACACCACAATGTGTTTTGTCTGGTCACCGATGTGAAAGAAACTAATTGGCTGCCTTATTCATTAAAACAGGAAGTTGAGTCTGAAGCTTCTTCTATGTAAAAACATTTTTATACCTTTTATTTAGATTTTTTTTATTTTTTTATTGAACCTAAATGATAAAAAGTAAGATTTATATCATTAACATATTTTATTGTGCTTGGATGGAGAGATAAAACCCTTTATCAGTATCAGATTCCAAGACTCCTTGCTACTCGACAAGGATATTGTATAAAGTAAATAAACTCATATACAGTATTTGTATTATTTGTGTTCATCACATATATAGTTGTTGATATTTGTGTTGTTCGTAGCGTTTGTGATGTTGGTAACGCAGTTGTGTCCCTCGCAAAGCGATGGACGCAACAGCGAGCCTCACTAAGCGAGGCTTTCCAGCAGTGCAGTTGAACTGCGAGCCTTGCGAAGAGAGGCTTGCTAGCGTCGCAGCACTGTTCAAGCGCATAACTCTAAAAAACCACCAAAAAAACAAATCAGGTACAAAAAATTATAACTCACACACAGCACAGGGGAAGACACAGGAAGCCTGGGAGTGAGGTTGCAAGCAAATTAATCCCATATTTGCCGTTTTTCTTCACTTGAAAATCGCCTAAGCAAGGAAAAAAATGGCTGACGAAAAACGCAAAATTTTAGAAACAGCATGAAAACAAGGCACAGCACTTCCAGGCTCACAAAACTTACAAAATACACAACGTTGAAGACAGTAACACTTACACGAACAACGACAGGCATGCAGGACTTAAAATAAAATAAAAAAATAAAACCAACGGCAGTCACCTTGTGCCACGCAAACAATCAGCAGACACACAGAGGAGAAAGACACAGGGAACAATCAGGGTGGAGATGGTGGAAAGAGACACATGGCATTCCCAAGCACTAAACTTGCAGGTTAACAAAACATGCAATGAACGACCCGTACAGTAGGCGGGAGGAAGGCGCTCATTGCGAGCCTGATAAGAGACGAAAGAACTCAGTGTGGGGTTTACAATGAGCACCGAAGGTGATCAGTGCAAAGCAGGAAGGTTGAAGTACACGGGGGAGAGGCTCGCAATGAGTGCCGAAGGTGCTCATTGCAAGCCACGCGATGAGTGCCAAAGGCGCTCAGCGAGGGGCTCACGATGAGCGCAAAAGGTGCTCAGAGGAGCAAAAGCCTTACATTGTGTGGCAAACAGCATTGCCAGCCTTACAATTTTATTCCTGTCATTTTTGACGGGCAAGTTCCTAGTTTCATATCAAAAGAATGACTGAACTTTGCATTTGTGGCATTTACCAAACATGTACACAGAAAACCTGGATGAAATGTTGATTAACTTGTATGTCTTGCTATTAAAATGAAAGTTATACTTTTCTATGTGCTGAACTAAACTACAATTTTACAATGTGACAGTTATATTGATAATATTTTTTGTTAGGTCACCGGAAGAAGAAGCTGCAGTGGGAGCCATATATTGCAGTAACAAGGCAGATCTGCTCCAGCAGTCAGACTTTGTGATGCTGGTTGTGAATTTGACACCAGAGACTCACAATATGATAGGAAAACAGGAGCTGCAGCTGATGAAGCCCACAGCCACGCTCATAAACATCAGCAGAGGTTTTCTTTATATGGGAAAATGAACCATAACATTTTTTTTAATTCTGATATCTAAAACAACTAATTTGCATTGGTATATGGCTTAAAATGGCTGTTTTTCATTTATTTCTGGGCTGCTGATTCCAAATCTGTCAATTAAAAAAGGGTAAGATGTACAGATTTCCTGCTATATATCTGTGTTAGTTCAAACGGAAAAAAGCTCAAATTAGTTATATTTTCATGAGTATAAAGTTTAGACGTTTCAATATTACGTATTGTTTTAGATCTCTCTTGGATTACCAAATACTTATTTGCATAAATAAACCAACCTATGAACATTTTCCACCATGGCAAGTTTATTTCACCTTTTTATGAGTTGAACTGTCATCCCTTTGTAAACAAAAATAGCAGTAGTTCCCCATCACTGATGGATCCCCTCTTCCTTGGTACCTTTGCTCCATGGTCCTAATAAAATATTTCCCCTTGCTCATCAATGACCCCTAATTCTCAGGGAAAATGTCCAAGAGTGCATGTAGGAGGTGTATCTTCAGTAGAGTTCCCACACTTGCTGACAATTGTTTTCTTTCTTATGGTTAACTAGAAACCCTCTAACCACACATGAAAAGGATTTCCAAGCAACATGCTCTTTGGGTTTAGTTTCCTTTCAAAGTTGCCATCAAGTTGTAGCTTTATAATCTATGGATCAACAAAGACAGCCTCTTTGAATTTAGCAACAGTTAGATTGGGAAATTGTTCCCTCAAATACATAAATCCATCACCATTTTTATCTATAACCTTCATACAATTCTTCCTGAGTCCTTGTTTTATATACAGTGGCATACTGAATTAAAAAAAAATTGCTATTTGGAATCAGCACCCAAAATTACAGCTTATTACATAAACATTATTAAAACCTTGTAAACTAGCCATTGTGGACAAATCTCACTGCATTATGTACATTTACAGTGCATTGTAGAAGTATTCACCCCCTTGACTTTTAACCTATTTTGCTACATTACAGCCTTAAGTTCAATGTTTTTTTAATCTGAATTTAATGTGATGGATCAGAACACTATTCTAAGTTGGTGAAGTGAAATGAGAAAAATATATACATAAAACTATTTTTTAGAAATAGAAAACAGAAAATTGGCATGTGCGTATGTATTCACCCCCTTTGTTATGAAGCCCATAAGAAGCTCTGGAGCAACCAATTACCTTCAGAAGTCACATAATTGTTGAAATGATGTCCAGATGTGTGCAATCTAAGTGTCACATGATCTGTCATTACATATACACACCTTTTTTGAAAGGCCCCAGAGGCTGCAACACCTAAGCAAGAGGCACCACTAACCAAACACTGCCATGAAGACCAAGGAACTCTCCAAACAAGTAAGGGACAATTTTGTTGAGAAGTACAAGTCAGGGTTAGGTTCTAAAAAAATATCCAAATCTTTGATGATCCCCAGGAGCACCATCAAATCTATCATAACCGAATGGAAAGAACATGGCAAAACAGAAGACCTGCCAAGAGATGGCCGCCCACCAAAACTCACGGACCGGGCAAGGAGGGCATTAATCAGAGAGGCAGCACAGAGACCTAAGGTAACCCTGGAGGAGCTGCAGAGATCCACAGCAGAGACTGGAGTATCTGTACCTTGGACGACAATAAGACGTACGCTTCATAGATTTGAGCCTTATGGCAGAATGGCTAGGAGAAAGCCATTACGTTTTAGCAAAAAAAAAAAATTGCATGTTTTGAGTTTGCGAAAAGGCATGTGGGAGACATCCAAAATGTATGGAGGAAGGTGCTCTGGTCTGATGAGACTAAAATTAAACTTTTCGGCCATCAAAGAAAACGCTATGTCTGGCGCAAACTCAACAGATCACATCACCCAAAGAACACCAACGCACAGTGAAACATGGTGGTGGCAGCATCATGCGGTGGGGATGTTTTTCAGCAGCCGGGACTGGGAAACTGGTCAGAGTTGAGGGAAAGATGGATGGTGCTAAATACAGGGATATTCTTGAGCAAAACCTATACCACTCTGTGCGTGATTTGAGGCTAGGACGGAGGTTCACCTTCCAGCAGGACAATGACCCCAAACAAACTGCTAAAGCAACACTTGAGTGGTTTAAGGGGAAACATGTAAATGTGTTGGAATGGCCTAGTCAAAGCCAAGACCTCAATCCAATATAAAATCTGTGGTCAGACTTAAAGATTGCTGTTCACAAGTGCAAACCATCAAACTTAAAGGAGCTGGAGCAGTTTTGCAAGGAGGAATGGGCAAAAATCCCATTGGTAAGATGTGGCAAGCTTATATAGACTTATCCAAAGCGACTTGGAGCTGTGATTGACGCAAAAGGTGGCTCTACAAGTATTGACTTTAGGGTGGTGAATAGTTATACACATTGACTTTTTCTGTTATTTTGTCCTATTTGTTGTTTGCTTCACAATAAAAAAAAACATCTTCAAAGTTGTGGGCATGCTCTGTAAATTAAATGATGCAAATCCTCAAACAATAAATATTAATTCCAGGTTGTGAGGCAACAAACATTCCAAGGGGGGTGAATACTTTTGCAAGGCACTGTATGCCTCTAAGCTGTCAGTTGCACATCAAAATGTGAATACTGATGTTTTTTTTATTTTATCATCTGCACCATCATGCATGAGACAGAAAACATTATTTTAACGCCAGCCTCCATATTCTTATAGAATATGCTCAAAATAACATTTTCTGTAACAATGATTTTATACTTGTAGTCTATCCAGCAACATAATTTACATCTAGATATTGAGCAACATGAGTAGGTTAAACAACCATGTAATGTACTAATAAGGGAGGAAAGCCTATTTATGTGAAATGTATATATTTTGTTATTCTTATTAGTTATATTTCTCTAGTAGTTTCTCTTGAATGTTATTTCCAGCCAAGGTTTGTGTGATTTACTCCTGTCCATAATGAACACCTCCGCTAGACTCATCTTCCATACTAAACGATCAGTGTCTGCAGCTCCTCTCTGTCAGTCACTCTACTGGCTTCCCATAGCCTCCAGATTAAAATTTAAAATCATGATCATAACATATAAAGCCCTCAACAACAGTGCACCATCTTACATCTCTGCTCTTGTTTCAAAATACTCTCCCAACCACTCTCTTCGTTCTACTAATTACCTTCTTCTTTCCTCCTCTCTTATCACCTCCTCTCACTCCCGCCTCCAAGACTTTTCTCGTGCTGCCCCTACTATTTGGAACTCCTTGCCCCGCTCCATTAGACTATTTTCCTGCCTCAAAACCTTTAAAAAATCTCTAAAAACACTCCTGTTTAAAAGAATCTTATCACCTTCAGGCTTAATATGCACAATTACACACTCCCCAGCTTAATAACACTTACACCCAAAATCTACAGTACAACACACAGACACCACCACTTGACTGAACCAATTGCTTTCACACTGCTATCTTGCATCTATCACACTTGTGTATCACACCTAAACCCTTTAGATTGTAAATTTGCAAGTTTTCAATCTTGTGTCAGTGCGTTGGAAATAAGCTCTCAAAAATAGGGCCCTCCATTCTTTATAAGTTGTTCATTTAGTTTTTGCCATGTAATTGACCCCTGTGCAGCGCTACAGAATATGTTGGCGCTTTACAAATAAAGAGAATAATAATAATTTATCAATAAAGACAAACTTGTAAAATCACAAATACTTTATAATTCCAGTTATACTCTGTCACTTTCTGACATAGGATGTTTAGTGATTTTGGAGGATAAATTGATTTATAATTATCTATTACAGGACAAGTAATTGATCAGGACGCTTTGGTTGAAGCTCTTCAAATTGGAACAATCAAAGCTGCTGCTTTAGATGTAACAAACCCTGAACCACTTCCAAGGTATGATTTTTCTTTACTTAATCTATGATATCCATAAAAATATTTATACCTTAAACACTGTACTATGGACCCTATTCTATTGCCCAATTCGCAAATGTATACACACCTAAAATCACTCTTCATATTGCTACACATTTGATTAGCTACTCACAATTGGATTACGAGTTCCCTGCCCACAATCACTATGGGCCAGCCAAAGCCGCAAATTTGGCCTTAGAACTCCATTGGTTTTAGCACAACTCAAATATTACGAGCACTAATTAAACCTTCACAAAATCGATATTCTATTAGACCCGTAGCTCTAGATTGCAAATAAAGTCTAACCCACAACTGAAAAAAGTATTCTGTCAAAAATATTACAAGTACTAAAGAGGATTTACAAGGGCTTTTTCTCTTATTATAGTTGTAGCAGCAATGAAACACCCAATACTGTACTTTAAAAGCACGGAAAGGCATGAGAATTATTTGCACAACAGTCTCAAACTATGCAATTACAAAATATTTTTTTTAAATGTTATTTCTGAGTAATATCGATCCTGGGACTCAATGGGTTAATACATATCATGAAACCCACATGGACTAAAACAGATGATCTATTGCATTTTATAGAGTGCTAGATTGCTTGATTGCGAGCCCGATCTGCAAATATTACTTATTGGCACTAATTAATTTGTAGCCTGCAATTGCAGATTACGTCTAACTTCCATGTTTTACTGACGTGATGATGATGTTCTCATTTACTATTGGCTGAGTCTAAGAAGTAAATGATGGGCTTGCTTAAATATTGTCAGATCATATGATTACGCCCCCTGAAATCCTAATTAAAAAGGCAGGGCTTAAGAGTTTAGGCTTAAGGACTTAAATTAAGGACAGGCTTGAGTCAATAGAATACATCTAAACATCTAGAGAAAAAAAAACACCTGAAGCCAAAATTACTAGTTTGAGGTATTTGTGAGCTTCTAATAGAAAAGGGCTCCTGTGTCGCTACATTTACTTTTTATCTAGTTAAAAACACTATTTTTTTTTTGTTATTTATAAATTAATGTAAAGTATGTATGATTTGCTTTAATTAACAAATAAATAACAAAACTGTATTTAAGCCAGGAACATATTTCAGTTAGGACTGGATATATAAATAGGCCGACCAGGACACGCCAGGATCACATTAGCCCGGCTAATGCTTAATGTGTAAAAAGTATACATTATAAATACAGGCGCAATCACACTGCACACTTCTATGGGAGTCCCTATGGAGGATATCACAAATATAAATATTTTTCCTATGTACAATGTGGCCCTAGGCCTGGACAATGAATAGGGAGAAGTCCTTTTTTGCAAACATATTATCTAAATTATATATTTTATTAACACAGTGTCAGCTGACAAACGATTTCCATTGTTTTTTTTATTCTTTGTAACCTCACATAAAACAATTACCCGTACATTCTTGATAATAATTTTAATAAAATCCTCAATTTTAAACAATGCATATAAATTATTTATACCTATACTGTCAAAGGCAGATACAACTGCACTAAGTATCTTGCATCGCATGTATGACATGTACCAAATACTTTTATTTGCACTGATGCATAAATCCTTATAGATGCTCCGTGAATTCCATTATACAGGCAACACTTTACATTCATGGGTTTTCTTGTGAGATTTAAAAAAAAAATTCGCCTGTTTTCATGAGAGATATACCTTTTATTCAGATAATTTGAAAAATTGGTATATGAGAATATATAAATGGCACAGAAAACAGATAAATTTCATCCATCCTCTCCCATATAAAAGTAAAGCTCAGATTTACCATACTCTGTGTAACTATATTATTGGTTTTAAGTCACTTTTATGTACTTCTGGTTGCCTTTATATTGGAGAGGAGTCCATGCTATGATTTTAATGACATTTATCTTTTTTTGTGCCATTTATTTGTCAAGAAACTTATTGTTTACCATAGTTAGAGTTATTCTGGGATTTCCACATTCGCAGTGACCCACGTGAATGTCAAGGGTCTACTGTACTGTAATTTTTAAACATTTTTCCAAACTAAATATTTGTAAAAAAAAACACAAAAAAAACAAGGATGAAACTTTTTCAGTTCCTTATTACTTATATCACTTATGTTTCTTCTAGAAACCACCCATTGCTGACAATGAAGAATGTCATTCTGACACCACATATTGGAAATGCAACCAACAAAACCAGGAGGAATATTGCTGAAAAACTTGTATCGAATGCATCTGCTGTCCTAAAGGGGCTGCATGTAACAGATATAGTGCCATTGCCCTGATGTTATGTTTTCATTCATTTTTCAGTTGTGTCCAGTATATAGTATATCAGTATATAAACGTGCCGTTATGGTCATGTTTCTAAAGTGTACTGCAAAACTTCACTTGAACATAGCCCAAAAAAATTTTTTTAAGAATGTAAAGAAGTGAAAAAGCAGCCTATGATTTATTAATTTTTACACAATTATTCTCTGGAGAAATCTACCATTTTAGGTCCCTTTAGCCTATTTGCTTCAGTGAGAGGAGACTTTGAATTCAGAGAGGAAGCTCTGTCTGCACAATAGGAATGAGGCAGTAACTATTGCCAGTGCTCTCATTAGCACTTATTAGAAACGTATTCGTTCGCAAGGACTCTCTGCCGGGACTGAACATGCCTGAGGCAGGAACAGTAAAGAAAATGGAAGGCTGCAGTATAGAACAGTTGCATGTAAATGGGAAAATATATACATTGCCTTGCAAAGGTATTCACACCCCTTGACTTTTTACTTATTGTGTTACAAGTTCAAGTTCTCTCTATCATTACATAAACACATATTTTTCGAAAGGCCCCAGAGGCTGCAACATCTAAGCAAGAGGCACCACTAACCAAACACTGCCATGAAGACCAAGGAATTCTCCAAACAAGTAAGGGACAATGTTGTCAGGGTTAGGTTATAAAAAAATATCCCAATCTTTGATGATCCCCAGGAGCACCATCAAATCTATCATAACCAGATGGAAAGAACATGGCACAACAGCAAACCTGCCAAGAGACGGCCACCCACTAAAACTCACAGACCGGGCAAGGAGGGCATTAATCAGAGGCAGCACAGAGACCTAAGGTAACCTTGGAGGAGCTGCAGAGTTCCACAGCAGAGACTAGAGTATCTGTACATAGGACAACAATAAACCGCACTCTCCATAGAGTTGGGCTTTATGGCAGAGTGGCCAGGAGAAAGCCATTACTTTCAGCAAAAAAAACAAAATGGCACAGTTTGAGTTTGCGAAAAGGCATGTTGGAGACTCTCAAAATGTATGGAGGAAGGTGCTCTGGTCTGATGAGACTAAAATTGAACTTTTCGTCCATCAAAGAAAACACTATGTCTGGAGCAAACCCAAAGAACCCAAAGAACATGGTGGTGGCAGCATCACGCTGTCGGGATGTTTTTCAGCAGCAATGGTGGTGGCAGCATCACGCTGTCGGGATGTTTTTCAGCAGCAATTGTGGTGGCAGTATCACGCTGTCGGGATGTTTTTCAGCAGCCATGACTGGGAAACTGGTCAGAGTTGAGGCAAAGATGGATGGTGCTAAATACAGGGATATTCTTGGGCAAAACCTGTACCACTCTGTGCGTGACTTGAGGCTAGGACGGAGGTTCACCTTCCAGCAGGACAATGACCCGGAACACACTGCTAAAACAACATTTGGGTGGTTAAAGGGGAAACATGTAAATGTGTTGGAATGGCCTAGTCAAAGCCCAGACCTCAATCCAATAGAAAATCTGTGGTCAGGGGGGCGTGGCCTAATGCAGCAAACGAGCAGACGTGCAGAGCAGCAGCTCTGCAGATTTGGACAGAAAAAGGAGTTTTTTTGGGCCAACACAGAGCCACAGAGGAGTCCTAGTACACAGCAAAAGATCCCTCTCCTCGAGAGGAACCACTTGATATCCGGAAAGCGGGTTTATCGGACCCGAGGCACACTTGAGCCGGGTGGGCCACCATCTCCCCCATCCCTGCAGCAGAAACACCCAGACAGGACTTACCACCGGGGGAAGACGGAGAGCCTTTTCTACCCCGCCGCCGAGGTGAGGTTGGGGCGCCCAGAGCCCCTGCTCCCGGACCGGCACACCAGGAGGTGAGAGAGAGAGCCGAGATCCGGAGCGGGCGCCATCTTGGAGCCGCAGCCTACGCAGTCGGAGGAGCCCTGCCATCAGTTCCCGCCAAAAAGCGGCGTAGGGTGAGTGGAGCGCCGCACAGCGGAGGGAGAGAAACAGAGCCTAAAGTGGCCCGGCGGAGGCTCCAACCACCCCCAACGGGGCACAATCGTGGGGTCTACTTCATTCCCAGGCTCCCTGAAGGAGAAGGCCCAACAGAGGCCCAGCTCACAGACGCTCCTGAAAAGGACCCCCAGAGGCCAAGGGCAAACACAGGGTACAGGGCCGAATATATGCTTACAGCAAACTGCCCTTGAGGAGCTCCACTACCATCTAGTGGACAAAGTGTAGAAATATTATGCAAGAGAAAGCAGACAACAGAAGCACAACTTTCTTGTACAGTGCAACACTCCTCAGGGAAACACAGAAGTGGCACTAGCTCTCACACTGCAGCATCCCACCCTGCCCCTGACAACAGAGTGGAAAATACCAGTGAGTATTTGCCTGGCCACACTACCTGCAAACAAAGGCCAGACAATCAGGACATGGCCAACGCATTCCAAGAACATTTAATAAACCTAAAGAGATGTAACTAAGAAAAAGCCCTGCAACATAGGGACGCTAACATTAGCTCTGGGACATACCAAGTGAAACCATATCACTGGGAAAAATTCGAACTATAGAACTCTCACTGAGATGGCGGGTGTCGCCACAAGGAAAAACAACAAGGGAATCCAATCTTATTGCTTACCCAAATCATCAGCAAGCTCTCCTACCAACAAAACAACCCTAGCCACAGTCCACGCAACTGCTAATTCAGAAATGTCAGCGCCTAGCACAAAAAGTGACATCCAAGACTTAAAAGAATTAATAACCAACATCAGAGAAGAAATCAAATACGACATCCAGAAAGTGACAACAGAACTATCCACAGAAATAAAAAAGGTGGACGATAAAACAACGAAGCTACAATTAAAAATGTCAGATATGATGCAACATAACAGCAAGCTAGAAGAGGAGATCCTGGCCTTGAAAGAAGAACAATCAAGGCAGCAGCTACAGCAGGAAGACCTAGAAAACAGATCTAGACGACAAAACATAAGAAATGTGCCGGAGATGATCTCTGCGAAATTCTCCTCCCAAATATTCATCCGGAAAATATAAGAATAGATAGAATCCACAGAGCCCTAGGCTTCCGACCAGCACCACAGGAACGCCCAAGAGACATCATAGCCAGATTCCACTACTACTCCACCAAAGAACTATTTATGAAGTCCGCAAGAAATGGCATTCCTCCCATTGAGGGTCACCAGCCTCTGCTCTTCTCTGATCTGGCTCCGGTAACCCTTGCCAAGAGACAAATGAAGCCTGTACTGGACTGTATCTTAGCTCAAGGCTGGAGATACACGTGGGGATTTTCATTCCGCCTCAATATCTCCAAGGAGGGAAAGATCTTCACAGTTAGAACACCGAAGGAAGGAAGCAACTTGTTGGCAGAATGGAACATCAGAGTCAATGACGGAGAGAATCTGCAAACATCAGAAAGCCCCAGAGAGAGGAGACCGCCCCTGAACGAGGATAGAGACTTAACACAATAAGATGTCATTTTATTTTTATCCTACTACTCTGCCAAATAATGCTATTTAAATGTTAAAACAAGTAGGACCAGTAACGCAGCAATCACACCAGTGAAAGTTCTATAGCACATCACAAATAGACAACCCAGGCCGTAGAGGCAAATGCACCATACGTTTAAAAGGCGTCCTGACGAGCGCTAACAAATAGCCAGCCACATATCCCCACAGAAAGAAAAGTTTAGGCGGAACGGTTCAGTGGCAGTTTAGAGACACTAATTGGCCCACCAGTAAATTAAAAAGAGGACAGCAACCGCTCTCCTCATAGTAGTTTAAGTTACCACGCCTTACTTAAATACGTAACAACATAAATTTCAACGAAACTAGGAGTTCTCCTGACCATTAGAGAGACACACCAACAGACTCTCAAACCTAGGTTTAGTACCCAGGGTAACCATAGGGACCTCCCCTAGAGGAGGAGCAGCAATTTGAATAGTTATTGATCCAGGTCTTGCTGATTCCAAGGGATTAAGTATATACAATTTACCTCATTAACTATTGTTTCTTTCCTTTGAGTACAGAGACTCATTTGCCTGCTGAGCGGTCTTCAGGGCGGAAACCAGCGGGAGGCACAGGATAACTAGGCCACAGGCATTCCAGAAGGTGAGATAACCAACTGCACACACCAAAAGGTCAATCACCTCAATTAGAAATATGGACATTGTCATAGCGTCACATAATGCTCATGGGCTGGACGAACCAATCAAGAGGGGGGTAGCCTTGAGGAACTACCAAAAATTGAATCTAGACATCGTAATGATTCAAAAAACTCACTTTAGAAAGCAAGCAGTACCAAAATACTGGGGGGGAGTCTTCACACAGGCGTTCCACGCTACCTCAGAAACCAAACAAAAGGGAGTCACTATTTTGTTCCATAGAAGACTCAACTTCCAATTAAGTAAAATCCAAAGGGATAAAGATGGCAGGTACATAGCAGTGCACGGGACCATACACGAACGGAAGGTCACATTTTTGAACATATACGCCCCGAACACAGACCAAACGCCATTTTTTCAGAAAATACAAAAACTCACAGACAGCTGGGTTGATGGGCTTAAGATAATGGGAGGAGACATGAACGCGGTCCTGGACCCATCCAAAGACAAGTCAATTGACCCAGACTCACACAAATCCCCCACGGCGACCAAAGCACAAAAAAAACTCCTAAAATCAAACTGCATGATTGACACCTGGAAAAATATGAACCCCACAGAAAGAGAATACACATTTTTTTCTGCCAGACATGGGTCGCTTTCCAGAATAGATTATATCCTGATTCAACAAAACGTTGCAGGGAACCTAACTGAGGCCTCAATCTGTCCCATAGCATGGTCGGGCCATGAACTGGTCAAAATTTCCATGAGCGACCTCCTACCGAAGGGAAATAGCCCGGCGTGGTCATTAAACCCCGGCATACTAAATGACCCAGTCGCACGAGAAAAAGTTAGAGCAGCAATCACAGAATATCTTGCTCTTAACACAGTAGGCGAGATAAACATGGACGGAATCTGGGCAACCCACAAAGCAGTAATCAGGGGAGTCTGCATACAAATTAGTTTGATCAACAAAAAGAAAGGACCAAGCACAAATTTTACTCCTAAACCAGAAAATATCAGAGGCCCAAAAACTATATGTTAAAGATAAATCACGACACACTTACGAGAAGGTACTAGGGTATAAACAAGAACTAAACACTATATTAAGAGGAAAAATGGTCACTATCCTACAACGAACCGAAGCCAAATTCTTCAGAAACGCAAACAAGCCCGATAGAATGTTGGCCACCAGACTAAAAGAAAAGAGAGCAAACTCATTCATTGCCAAACTAATCACTAAAAATAGGCAGATAGTCTTCAAACCAGATCAGATAGTAAGCGAATTCAGGCAATTTTATGCTGACCTTCATACTAAAACAGCCAACTCAGGTACCCCAACTCATAAACTAGAAATCGAAAACATACTAAGTAACATAAATATACCACAGCTAGACCCCACTAAAGCCAGCTCACTCTTAGAGCCCATTTAGGTCAAAGAAATACAGGAGGCGATCAAGACAACAAAAGCACACGGTGTCCCAGGGCCAGATGGTTATTCAAATCTCTACTACAAACATATGAGAGACCTACTTAGCCCCTCCTTACACAAACTATTTAACAGCTTTTTAGCAGGAGGGAAAATAAAGCCGGAATTCTTAGAAGCTAAAATAATAGTAATTCCCAAACCGGGAAAAGACCCAACCCAGTGTGCTAGCTATAGACCAATATCCCTGATCACTGACTTAAAAATATACACTAAAATATTGGCGTCCAGGCTAGCGGATTTGATACCTGAGGTATTACATCCGGACCAAGTAGGCTTCATTAGGGGTAGAGAAGCGCCAGACAAATTATTGACCTCATTGACATAACTAGCAGAGGAGAAGGTCATGCGATGGTGTTGGCGCTCGATGCCGAGAAGGCTTTTGATAGATTAGATTGGACATTTATGAGCTCAACACTGACCAAATTCGGAATACCGGAAGGTTTTCTTCAAAGCGTCGCGTCACTATACTCAGAACCAACTGCACAGGTAACTTACCAAGGACACAATTCACGAGAGGTACACGACAAGGTTGTCCACTGTCCCCACTGCTGTTCGCCCTTAGTATAGAGCCCCTAGCAATAGCTATTCGCCAACACACAGACATATCGGGAATACGGGTCGGCGTGACAGAACACAAAATAAGCCTCCTCGCAGACGACATCCTTCTAACAATCTCAAACCCCCTAGTTAGTCTTCCCAACCTATTCAAACTTCTGTCTGAATTTGGTCCACTATCAGGGTTCAAAGTAAATACAAGTAAAAGCATAGCCCTTAACTTATCCCTTCCACCTACCATGGAAAAGCAACTAGCCAATAATTTTCCGATAAAATGGTCCCCAAATTCTATCAATTATCTAGGCATACAAATAACAAAATCAATTAAGGCCCTATATGAAGCAAACTACCCAACCCTCATTAAACAAATAACAAGAGACCTGCACAGGTGGTCAGAGCTAAAGATCTCATGGCTATTAAAGCTACATGCCATTAAAATGAACATACTCCCCAAACTGCTTTACCTGTTTAGGACCATACCAATAACAATATTGGCAAAAGAATTGAAAACGATACAAAAAATGTTGATGAGCTTTATGTGGAACAACAAAAAACCTAGAATAAACAGAGAAACAATCACCGCAACTAAGAAGAGAGGCGGACTCGCATTTCCAGATATCCCCCGATTCTTCAAAGCAGCTAGACTAGCTCAATTAGCTAAATGGTACGTCAGAGACTCCCCCCCAGTATGGGTTCAGATAGAGAAGCACATACTGGAGACCAATGACTTAATCATGCATCAGTTGCCGTGGCTCTCCATCCAACAGGCCTCCAAGTTGCCCCAATCACTGCCAACTAGTGTGAGGCACACAATAAACTTATGGAAAGACATAAATAGGAGGACCAGGCTCCTAAACCCAGAATCCGGGCTCAGTCCTTTGTGGCCTCAATCAACCAGCCCCAAAGTAAACACTAATGGTCAATACAGATGGTGGATTGAAAATAACTGCTCAATTGCGGCAGACTTGCCGGTAGTTAATCAAAAATGGTCCACTACAGCATTCTTAGACGACAAACACCTACCCCCAGGGGAGTGGCTTAACCTACTCGCCATAAACCAAAGACTAACTCTCAACATTAAGAACAAAGGTGGAAAGATCAAATCCATATTCGAAAAATGTTGCATTAACTACCCGGGAGGTAAAGGGAAAATTTCCACAATATATAACCACTTAAGCAATCTAGCCACTTCTCCCAAACTCCACTATGAGAGGACGTGGGAAGCAGACCTCAATGTAAGTTTAGATAGTGACCAATGGAACAACATTCTGAAACAAGCCAAAAATTCATCACTTAACATAATTCTGAAGGAGAATTCATACAAAGTTGTCATGAGGTGGTACCTAACGCCAGTAAGAATGCACCTAGGGAACCCGGAGATTAGCGATATATGTGAAAGGGGTTGTAACCAGAAAGGGACTCTAATTCATAAATTTTGGGAATGCCCTATGATTAGACACACCTGGGTAGATACATATAAAACCCTAGAGAAACTATGGGGTCAGAGCTTCCCCATGAGACCAGAGGAGGCCATCTTGGGTCTACCGGTAGAAGGGATGTCCACTTCAGAACAATTCCTAACCAACCTAATTTTCCTAGCAGTTAGAAAAGTAGTAGCCGCCCACTGGAAAACACCCACCCCATCGTTCGAGGCAGTCCTAAGCAAAATTGAGTTTGTTCGGTCCATGAGCATCTTATCTGCTGAGGTTGACCACAACTACAAGCGCTGGGCCTCCTGCTGGGCCGCCTGGGAAACAAGACTCAGCGGATAAATAGGGTGAGTAATACTCTCCCCCCAGAGGAACTAGTGAGGGAACCAAGACAAGAGAAGTCTTAACTTACCCAACATCAATAGCCCTGCATAGTAACCTAACCCCAGAGTCTAAAACCAGTTAGGCTCAGGGCAACATGAGGACAGGAAACACTGCTTACCGAGCTCATCCCATATTTACGGGACTTCATTAATCATAGTTTCCCCCTTAGCCCCATTTCAGTTAAAAGTTACTTTCAGCTGTCATAAAACTAGAAAACGGAAAAAGAGGAGGAGTTTTTGACAGACGATTTATAAGAAGATAAATGTGATGAATATGCTCATTGTTATTGTCTATTTACCACTTCTAATGTGTTATTTGGTCTACGTATTATGTCTGACTGTCTAATAAGAATCAATTAAACAAAAACAAAAAAGAAAATTTGTGGTCAGACTTAAAGTTAAAGTTCACAAGCGCAAACCATCAAACTTGAAGGAGCTGGAGCAGTTTTGCAAGCAGGAATGGTCAAAAATCCCAGTGGTAAGATGTGGCAAGCTCATAGAGACTTATCCAAAGCGACTTGGAGCTGTGATTGCCGCAAAAGGTGGCTCTACAAAGTATTGACTTTAGGGGGGTGAACAGTTATGCACATTGACTTTCTGTTATTTTGTCCTATTTTTTGTCTGCTTCACAATAAAAAACATGTTCAAAGTTGTGAGCATGTTCTGTAAATTAAATGATGCAAATCCTCAAACAATCCATGTAAATTCCAGGTTAAAAGGCAACAAAACACAAAAAATGCCAAGGGGGGGGGGGGGGGGGTGAATACTTTTGCTAGGCACTGTAAGACTGTGTTTATATTTTTACTTTGCAAAAAAACATTTTGCCCATTATAAGCTTTAATTATTGAAAATACCATATAGAAAAAAACGAGCACTGTATAAAAATAGTACCCAAATAAAAACATTGTTTAGCTAATATACAAAATTAAAGTGCCAAAGAAAAGGTCTGATTTATTGAAGAAGTGAGAACGATACAGAAAAAAGGTATAGTTGCAGCAGGTTTTAATCAATTAAAAAATCTTTCTTAAATCTTTCTTTCTTTCTTTCTTAAAATGATAGAGGGGTTAAAGTAATTTTATATGTAAATTAACTAAAAGATCCACTCTCTGAGCTAATGTTTTTTTTTCAATAGCAGTTAATTAAGATTACCAATAGAAATGATAAATGAAAAGAATGGCAATAACCAAAGCGACATTTGATTGTTACAAAGAATTATAAAGTAGTTATAAGTAAGAGATATAAGTAATACGAGTATTAACTGATGGACAAATTAAGGTATATTTTGTATGTACTAACCAGCAAATTTATTTCAAGGTTTTTTTCTTTGTGACTGAATGATAAAGCATGTATCACTTTAACATTGTGTGATGGATAAGCAAGAAATATATATTTCACAAAAGAATATAATTTCACATAAATATTATATGCATGGAAATTTTGAGATGTAATACAGCTCAGTTTTTCATATTGGTGGAAATGCATGTGGTGCTCCTGAATTGTAAGAGCTCTGAAACAATCACTATTAAATAAAACTGATTTAATTTATTCATATTACACAGCTACATCCTATGGTGGGCTTGTCTCCTCCAAGAGGTCGTCCCTGTTTACATTATCAAGTGGCATGCTATAAAATTGTATAAAAATTGTAAAATTGTATTACACCAGAGAAAGAAAGCAGGCATGGAGAGAAACCACATTCTGTTTGTTGTTCAGAAAATCAAGACATTTTTAATTCAAAACTTTTTAGCTACAATCTAGAAACATAACTCAAAAGTTTTAGGTTATTCTTTATGAACTGATTGCAAAAATCTTAAACATTCAATATTTCACAAAAGTAGCATTGAAGAATTGTGCAATTCTAAAAGTATTACTCATTATTTATAAAGCACTAAGAAAATGATTAGAATCATATTGTAAAGTAAAGTTGGCACAGTATATAACCAAGAGAACACATTGTGGTGTATGAAACATGTAACAGACAATGAATCTAAGACATTAGACACATTAATGCAAAGTAGTTGGAGTCCATGCAGCTTACACTGCAGAGGGGCTGGTTGGGAATGTGAGACAAGAAGGTAAGAGAGATGCATGATGGACAATGATCAAACTGTATCTAATCTTTGTTATTGGTTTTGAGCAAGTAAATTACAGTATATTGTTTGGACGATATGGCGAGAGAAGCATAGAATCTAGTCCTGAGCTGAGTGAAGGAGGCACTTAAGTACAAACAAGACAGAAGTATAAGGAATACCTTGATATTAAGCATTTTGTGTGTTAAAGTCGGTAAATTAACTTTGAACTGATGAAGTAGTCATGGAGAATCAGTGCATTGGCTGTAGACAGAGATGTTGAGGAAGTAGTTGGTTTGGTAGAGGTTTTCAGGAGCAAATAGTGTGGAGAGCCCAATATTATCCTAGGATGGCACATCGGAGTGATTGTAGCATTGCCAACAGTAAGGGATATTTGCAGAATGGGAAAAGAGTAAGACTTCAGTCAAGATGTTGAACTTTAGGTCAAAGAAGCACATGTTTGTCCTTACAATGCTACAGTTCTTTGCTGATGTGAGTAAATTAATCATTTCTACGAGTCTCAGTAAGTTTAATATTAACTTTCATTGTATATGAACTCACCAAAAATGCTTACTATTGCAGTTTTAGTATAACATTTTCAGGGAACTCAGCAACTTATAATAGAGAAGATTGTATTTCAGGAAGAGTACCAGATATGAAACTATAAAAGTCCACCATATATTCTAGTGTTACACACAAATGCTTATATTATAAAGACATTGGTATATGCATATTTATGTGTACAAAATCCTGAGTAAGCTACATCAGTTTTTTTTATTATATCAAAGTTAATCCCAATTACAGTACCACTTCAAAGTGACAAAATGAGCTATGTTTAAAAAAAAACTTTGAGTTTGACTAAAAGAATAATTATGCAGGAAAACAGTAATAAAGCTAGTCAAAAAATACACTATGCTGAGCCCTGGAGGAACCCATGATACTTTGGGGAGATTGTGATGTGAGAGGAGGGTTTGCGTTACTGGAGAGCAGGATTTACAGTCATGATGCAAGCAGTCTGATTCTGGGCATGCACAGGGGAATGGGGTCAATTTAAAAAGGTCCAATTATATAACAAATCCCCCCCTTGCTCCCGAACCCTTCCCTCAGTTGACAGATATAAGTGAGCACACCCTCAGGCTCCAAGTGGTCAGGATGTGCTGAAATGAAACAAGTTGGAATCCTCTATATGTAAACAGTTTTCAAAAATTCAGATTTTCTCCAGAAATGTTTTAAATTCATAGTTTTGCACAACAGCTAATGGTGTTAGTTTGCTCCATACATCACAAACGTGACGTTTTTTTGTGAACTACAACATTAATATCTGAAATTATTTTCCGATCACTTCGTCTTGGCTCCAAATTTACGAAGCAGCAAACAATATATATATATGTTTTGTTTGATTGAAATGACCAAAGGAAACGGCCACAATAACTAGTGTCTTTGAATCACTGGTATTTTTATTTATATTGTTGCCAAATGTCAGACATATTTACGATCTGACACCATACTTTGATATACCCATCTATAAATAAACTTATGTTGTTATGGAAAAACTGGTCTGAGACGTCTTAACTCCCTTACTTACTCTCCACTGTTATTTTCCACATGTATGTAGCCCATTTCTGCTATAAACTTTCTCCATATTCCCCTGTCTTTACTTGTTTCTCATGTTTTCCTCTGTTTTCACTTTTTCTATCACAGTTCTTTCTTGATGCTCTGTAATCAATATTTATATAATTATTTATTTTACTCTCTCCATTCCCTCCTTTCCCTCTGTGACTCTTCCTCATTATCATTTTCCATTCTCTCATTTTTCCTATCTGTAGCCATCTTTCCCCCTATCATCTCCCTACACCATACAACATGGCGTTCCATGATTTCTAATACAACATTTAAAATTAACATCAAATAATCGCCAAATTACTTGTTATACAGTGCCGCTCTCTTTCTCAAACTGGAGAAAGCTCTTAAAATTTTAGTGACTATTCTTCAAATGAGAACATAGGATGTAAGGGAAGGTTTTTATTTCAGAAGTCTGAAGGCTCTCACCTTAGTATATACATCCCAGATGATTAATTTAAAACTCTTAGGTCAACAACACACTACTGAAAAGCAAAGCACCAAACTAAAAAATCATATCTCTGTTCCAACACTATGATGCAATAAGTCAGAAGGATGAAACAAATGTAATTCTTGAAGGAGTCAACTTTGATTTAGAATCCAGTTAATTGACCAACACTTCATTGGAGACTGGTAGACCATTAATACCATCCAACATACTCTGAACCATATCCTCCATCATAATACGCCGGGTGTTGTGGGTAGCACTTCCCATATGAGGGGTTAGAATAACATTGTTCAATTTTAACAGTGGGTGGTCTCTGCAAAAAGAAAAAAAAAGAAGTTAAATTAGGCATTTAAGATTTTTTTACTTTGTATTATGACATATTTTGTCTTAGATTTAGTATGTGAATAGTCTGTTATTAGTCTGTGTACAAAATGCAATAATCTTGGAAATATACCACCAAATCTTAACTTTTTAACTGGATGGAACAAGGCAAGTACGATTTTATGGTATAATTATATGAAAGGATATTTTTTTGTCGCTCTATTGCCCTAACAACAAGAGATAGATCATTTAATCAGTAACTGACTATTTAAAAAAGTAATAGTCAGTTACTGATTAAATGATCTATCTCTTGTTGTTAGGGCAATAGAGCGACAAAAAAATATCCTTTCATATAATCATACGAGTTGTTGCTAACGCTTGCGGGCTTGCGTAGTTTTACCTCGCAAACTTTACGTTGCAACGCAAACAACATATGAGACACGTTACCACTCATTACGACCTTGCAAAAAACGGCCGCAACCCGCGGACAGGAAAAAATGAAAAACACAATAAATACACACAACACATACATAAAAAGCTTACCTACAGCAAGAGGGAGCATCCAGGACCTCAAAAAATGAAGTTACACCTTAATTTAACTCAAAATAAAAGAGTTTAGACACTCAAAAATTCTCTAAGCATGAGAAAAATGGCCGCCGAACAAAACGAAAACAAGGCGCTCCTTGCCAGCAACTGCGACCCTCGCAAACTTTACGGCGTAACGCAAACAACATACGACACAGCAACTGTGACCCTCGCAAACTTTACGTCGCAACGCAAACAACATACGAGACACGTTACCACTCATTACGACCTCGCAAAAATCGTCTGCAACCCGCGGAAAGGAAAAAATTAAAAACACAATAAATACACACAACACATACATAAAAAGCTTACCTACAGCAAGAGGGAGCATCCAGGACCTCAAAAAAATGAAGTTACACCTTTATTTAACTCAAAATAAAAGAGTTTAGACACTCAAAAATTCTCTAAGCAAGTGAAAAAATGGCCGCCGAACAAAACGAAAACGAGGCTACAGCACTCTAAACACGCAAAACACCACAACACACCTACGCATATTCCGATACAGAAGTATACCACACATTACCCGCCATTTTAGAACAATGCGGAAGTACACAACTATGCTAACGGTTTGGTCTCGCGGACGCACACTATTACACTGCACAAATTCATCACGCTTACACAGCAGCTCCACACCACTAATGCTGCAGCAACATCAACACAGATTGCAGCTCTTCAACAGGATGCTTCCTGCATATATTACTTCAAAATAGGTAAAGTATATGACTTTATTAATCTATTAGTTATTTTATTATTATTCACCAAATAGCATTAGCTCACTTACAATTTCATTGCCGTCATTTTTTGACGGGCAATTCGCTAGTCACATATATAGTTGAGAGCAAGCGGGTTATGGCTAACGCTACGGCCCTCGCGAAGCGAGAGCCTCAGTTGCTGGCATGTAGCGCCAAAGGCGCTCCTTGCCAGCAACTGCAGACCTCGCAAAATTTATGGACTTACGAGAAACAAATAAGAGACGCGGGACTTAGAAAAAAAAACATTACAACCTCGTAAAAATACCACCTTACCGCCCGAAACCCGAGCACATGATAACATTAAAAACACATTAAATACACACAACAAATACATAAAAAGCGTACCCACAGCAGGGGGGGGGGGCACCCAGGACCTCAATTTAAGTCGAAATACAAGAGTTTAGACACTCAAAAATCTCCTAAGCGAGAGAAAAAATGGCTGCCGAAAAAAATGAAAACTAGGCTACAGGACCCTAAAGACGCAAAACACCACCAAACACCTATGGATTTTCCGAAAAAGACGGACGCGATCAAGAACAAGAACGCCAAATCAGCCACAGCCGCGTACCACACATTAGGCGCCATTTTACAACACTAACTTACACAATCCAGAAGTACACAGCTACCCTAACGGATTTTCCGCGTGCACGCACACTATTTACACTGCACACATTGCTAACACTTACACAGCAGCTCCACAGCACTGAAAACACACATTGTATGCTGCAGCAACATGAAAACAGATTGCCAGCTCTTCTGCACAATGCTTCCTGCATATATTACTTAAAAATAGGGAAAGTATATTCATGTATTATTTTATTAATTATTTCATTAGCATTAGCAAAAAAAAAAACAATGCTCATAGCACACAAACAACCAACAGCCTCGCAATGAGCGCCGAAGCATCTCGGAACGCCAACAAAATTTATCTCTGAACCAAACACGTCGCTAGTATTGAATAATATACATGCTTTCAAACACAAGCTTCTTATTTCCACCCACTATAAATCCATCAAGGGCCTGGGAGTGTCTCTGTCTAGGATTGTTGAGAGTAAATTTAACAGTGGACATTGTTTTTGCAATCATAGAATATGAATTTATTAATCATCAATTAATAATGAAAGCATCTAGCTCCAGCTTGAAGAGCATTGCAGTGCTCTTTAACTGTAAGTATTTATAGGCAGCATATCAACTAAAGCTAACAGATATGGTGGGTACAGACGAAATATATGTTTATAAATATATTTTTACAGATATAACGCAGATAATAAAGTGTCCACTTTAACAAAAGTAACTTATCCAGCTGTTGATTCATAATCAACAGTTTTTATGTGCTGTAATAAAATATTTTTTACCTGTGACATTTTTTTTAACAGAAAGGCAATCATTCATTTCAATGTCCTTCAAATGTATTTTTAGAGCAGTATTGTAAGTAAAGAAAGAAAGAAACCAAAAAGATTTGCAGTCTTGTATAGTTACTGCAGTATTCCAGAGCTGCAATAATGAACAATAGGATTGCAGCCCTCCTGTAATGTTGAAAGCCCCAGAATGTACATCAGAATGTGGTAATCATTATATCATCTGCATTACATCGCCTACAGTTAGCTGACTCATGAAATGAACACAGCACACCAAATACAATGTACCAGAAACTCTGCATTGCCTTTGTAAATGTTATCTAACCCCTAGTCGAAGTCAATCCCTTATGTTTCATCTAGTTTCTGACTTCCTAGCAGGTAGGATGGATCATTAAGGGTAAACATATTAGGCTGGCACATACATCCCCATTTCCCTTTGTATAGTATTTTCTTATATTTCATTTGTGCACACGTAATTGCAGGGACATAATCACAGTATAAGGGAACCTGCCACAATAAAGTGTATTAGTTCACTATAGTGATCCTATAATCAACTATAAAAGTTGTCACTCTGCGAGTTGTCGTCACGTTACTGCTGCCCTCGCAAAGCGAGGGACGTAGTTGTGGGGGTGGAGGCCCACGGAACTTAGCTGCACTTAGCTCATTGCAAGGGTAGAGATTAGCGCCACAGGCGCTCATCGTGAGGTCCGCGGGACTTTGCTGCATGAGCGTCGAAGGATATATAAAAAATAAAAGAGTATAAGCCGAGTTTTTCAGTCCTTTTTTAAATGTTGCTCCTGCTGCTCTCTGTCTGTCTTCTGGCTGTGCCCCCTCACCCTCCCCTGTGGGAAAGGGATGAGGAGGGAGGATGAAGAGGATGATAAGGGAAAAGGGAGGGGGAGGGAAAGAGACACAAGGGAGGGGGAGGGAAAGAGACACAGGGAGGGAGGGGGGGAAGAGACACAGGGGTGGGAGAAAGGGGGAAGAGACATCTTTATAGAGGGAGACACCAGAGAGGGGCACAGAGGGCACAAGAAGGGGACACTGAAGGGGAATCAGGTCACACAAGAGGGGGACACAGAAGGACACAGGGGGCAGCACATTCGCACCCTCGGCTTATACTCAAGTTAATACGTTTTCCCAGTATTTTGTGGTAAAATAGGTGCCTCGGCTTATACTCGGGTCGGCTTATACTCGGGTCGGCTTATACTCGGGTCGGCTTATACTCGAGTATATACGGTATATATTATTTTTCAGAACCAGTATCAAAAAGTTCTAAAACTTGACTAGTGTAATTCTGTGTAATATATGCGTTCCAGATATATTTACTGAGTACTTTTTATTGCGTTCACCTGGCACAGATCAGGGTGCAGTCCCTATGTTTAAGCACTTTAATATATGCTTCAATTTATTCTGACTACAAAATGAATTACTTTGAAGCTATTGCAACAATGCATTAATGTACAACTTATTATTAAAATATGATATTGTGCATTAGAAATATCCTACAAACAGCAACCTTGCACCTACGTTTTTAACGGTACCTAAATCTGTTGATTGCACAAAACCCAAGCAAGGTGTATATTTTAATTTTGCAAATATATTAATATAATTATCTTATATTTGATATGATATATAGCGTTGATATGGATCTATATAATACAATTATATTTCAAATGTGTGACTTTTTCTAAAGTTCGCAACACTACAGTTTTCTATAATATAGCTTACCTGGGCAATGGCTCTGGAGATGTAACATCTAATGCCGCTGCTCTGATATCTCCTTGCTCTAAGGCTTCTACCAAAGCATCCTGATCAACAACTGCTCCTGTTTATGACAAACATACCACTTTAGATGTGTTAATTTGTGTAATAATATCCACCTGTAATTCATTTAAATTCTTATTGTTAAAACGAAACAAAGCTTTTGATTCTCAAAAAATGTCTGTAATTAAAGCTTGGTTATGTGAAAACATGGATGATTTACTTTCCATGCAATTGGGCAATGTATCTGACTTCAGTGCTCACATAATATATATGTTTGTGCAGAATATCTGGTACAAACCTCTGCTGATGTTTATTAGAGTGGCTGTGGGTTTCATCTGCTGGAGCTCTCTTTTCCCAATCAGCTTTTCTGTTTCTTGTGTCAAGATAACAGCCAACATAACAAAGTCAGATTGTTTAAGCAAATCTGCCAGTCTTTCACAGTATGTAGCACCCACTGACCGCTCTTCTTCCAATCTATAAAAAAGATAATATAAAAAAATAATAAAAGAATTGAAGTTGTATCACCATGGACCTCATTCCATTGATTTTTTTTAAATTTAACAATACTGGTTATCTAATTTTATGTTTGGTTACATATGTATTTAAAAATAAATGCTACTCTATGTAAAATGTATAGATATGTCAAAATGTTTGAGAATAAAAAGAAAGACTTAATAATGAGAGTTTAAAGGGAAATGAAAACTACTGATGGACGATGTCATGTGGTTGTAGTTAGGAAGCCGATTCAGTTTTATATAAATATGCCCCTTCATGCGTGGAATCCAGGTGTTCTCGTACATCACAGCACTTACTCACCAATGAGATTGCTCTAAACTCATCTCTGAATGAACAGAACACAAAACACTTCCCACCCACATTCTAATCCATTAAAAACAGAACGTGAGGCCAAATCATATTTTTAATGCATTTAATAGCCATGTCTACACTAAAATCCACTAAAAGATCCCCTCAAAAAGGCCAACGAATGTAAAAAAAGATAAAACAAACGTTTGTTTATTACACTTACGTATGTTTCAGGGAATTTCTATTAGTGTATGAGTTTCCATTTCTGTTTGTTTTACATCCTTTTTCAAGATTTTCGATAAACAACCACGGCAGTAGCATCATCACTTTACATATTACATTAACTTAAATGATTATACAAACATTTAATGTCTGTGTGACAACACAAACAAACTCTTGCCCACTATTTCATTAGGAGAAGGACATCTTTGTCCCTTTTTTCCACAAACTGTACAAAGTTATGCAGCAGTTTCACTCTCACCAAGATCAAAACTATTAAACATGGGGACATTTAGGGGTAGCAGCCTTTGGCTCGAGCTGTCTGATCGGTTCATAGGTGCCCAGTTACACAGTGGCAAGGACCTAAATCATGATGTTTCTATGGTGTTGATAAATGTTGTAGATTGTACAATCCTTGAGTAAGACCAAGTCAGATAACTCCCTCTGCTACATGACATCTCCATCAGTCAAAGAGACATCTGCTGATATACATGGTCCCTATCGAAGTTCATCAGACATAGTGGAGCGGCTCCAGACTGAAAACTTTTGAGAAAGAAAGTAAATGCCCATGGGAGTAATTACGTTTTCACTAACTGGTTTGCTTCAAAAACCTTGGAACTAGCTATGACTAATTTGAAACCAGGAGCACATTTCTGCATCCCTTTAAGGTATTGAAGAAGTGAGACAAGAAGCTTTAACTTACTTTACTCTAAAATTAAAGTGCAAATAATTGATTGTGTATGAAACATACAGTTACTCTGACATGCAAATAAAACATGCACATTATGATACAATCATGTTTTCTCATGTATCAAATCAATAATTACTATATGGTAGACATACACAGTCTGTACTCTACCTCCTGCTCCTGTTGTGATACAGAATCTTCATTTCAAATGCTCTGGCTCGCTGTGCAATTTTGTATCCAATCCGACCCATTCCAATGATACCAAGTGTGGCCCCTGTCACTTCCTCTGATGTCCAGTTAAGATGAAAACGCTTAGTGTGGGGAGACACTGCAATCTTACAACCTGTGGATAAAAAACATTAGATATATAACGTTACTTAAAAATGATTTTTATATCAATGCTAATATTGATATTCCACATAGTATCAGGGTGAGTAAATACAAGGCCATGGCAGCCTAATGTCACTCTTGCCCATTTTCCACCAGATTCAGTTACTATATTAGGGGAAAGTAACTGATCTCATTCAATGCAAATGACAGGATTTACAGACTGAAGAACTACTAAAATGTCAGTGTTTCTGAATGGCTTGTGTTTCCAACATTTAAATTCATATACAACAGCCTGTTAGTTATACCTGAATAAATAATTTGTCCACCCCTTGGCTTAGGCAACCCTAGTAAAAATGGTATTAATAATTAGCTTGTATTAATGGAGAAAAAATATACTGTGGCAAAAAAAAACCACTCTAAATGAGGTTAAACACAAGCATAAAGGAACATTAGTCAATATAATACTTTCTTATGGATGCGCACTGCATTATTAAAGTTTTCAATCAAAGGGAAATGGAACACCGTTATTTTTTCATATGTTAGAGCATGCTTTAAATGTAATCAAAAATATGAAGTAAAACCTGTTTAAATGTAATTGAAACAAACAGGAAGTGCACAGAGCATACATATGTCTGTAGATTTCATTGTCTGACGCATACGGCTATATTACTGCATATTGGCTGACAGAGGCAAGCCCGCAGATCAGGTAAACATTTGAATCAGACCTTGTCTGCTTTAAGAGCATCATTTGGAAAAAGAAAACAGTGGCACATTATTAATTACCATCTTTCAGAAGCAACATAGAAAAAATACTTTCAATGTACCTTTAACATTTTTCTTTATTTATAAAGCACCAGTATTTTCTGTAGCACTGTCTCCAAGTGTACAGTAAGCACAGATGACGAGAGTAAAGCAGGCTGCGATACAGTAATCCAAAAATGATACAATCTCAAAAAAATCAACAAATACTCTGAAAAGCTTACTACTTATGCCTAAATAAGCTACTAGCTAAACAGTGTCTTTATTCCGTCTCCTTCCCTATGCATACACCTTCCTACCGTCTATCTTTTTTACTTCATTCTAAATTGCAGTTCTGAACTTGACTTAATTTTTGCAAATGCATTTGAACGTTATGTAAATTTTGGTAATTATAATTTATTCTATCAAATAAAAAATGATGCAACATGTGTAGCTGGGGGTGGGTTGTAGCAGGCAGCTGAGGGCAGAACACATTTCTGAGAATCCATGAAAGAGATCTGGTAGTGTATCTTAATAGTGCCATTAGGGGAGAAATAAAACTTGATAGTAAAGTCACCTGTATCCCACATAGAAGATGAAACCAGCAGAAAAGAAGGGTAAAAGGCTAAATCTAGCCAAAGCCATTTTATATTTCAAAAGAAAGATTTGAGATTTGGCTGACCAAAGTAATCAGGGTAAATGCTATAGTTAGGGCAATAAAGTATCTCACAAAGGTGAGTACACCCCTCACATTTTTGTAAATATTTTATGATATCTTTTCATGTGACAACACTGAAGAAATGACTCTCTGCTACAATGTAAAGTAGTAAGTGTACAGCCTGTATAACAATGTAAATTTGCTGTCCCCTCAAAATAACTCAAAACACAGCCATTAATGTCTAAACCGTTGGCAACAAAAGTGTGTACACCCCTACGTGTAAATATCCAAATTGGGCCCAAAGTGTCAATATTTTGTGTGGTCGCCATTATTTTCAAGTACTGCCTTAACCCTCATGGGCATGGAGGGGACAGCTTTAACCCTCATGGGCATGGATAGGGTTTAGGTCTGGTGACATGCTTGGCCAGTCCATTACCTTTACGTTCAGCTTCTTTAGCAAAGCAGTGGTCGTCTTGGAGGTGTGTTTGGGGTCGTTATTGTGTTGGAATACTGCCCTGTGGCCCAGTCTCCGAAGGGAGGGGATCATGCTCTGCTTCATTATGTCACCGTACATGTTGGCATTCATGGTTCCCTAAATGATTGGTAACTCATGCAGGCCCAGACCAAACATATATACACATATGTCTATATGTGTATATATGTTTTCTATATTATGTTGTGTTTATTCCCCCTATATGCATTTACCTACTGATGTCAGATGCTGCCTCCACTCTCTCTGCATCACTGTTTACGTTCAAACTAAGGGTTTAATCTCATATCAGTGTTTTTGTGTTCTTTGTGCTTTATCCGTTTATCTGGGATTATTTCAACTACCTTTCCTCGGTATAGATGTATACTTTTGGTGGTGGGAGTGCCATGGTCTGGGCCTGCCGGCACTGGGGAGCTACCGTTCATTGGGGGAACCATATATGAGATATGAGCATCTGACATCATCAGGTAAATGCATAAAGGGGGAATCAACACAACATATTAGAGAAAACATATAGACACATATAGACATATGTGTATATATGTTTGGAATGGGCCTGCAGGAGTGCTGCCGGCACTGGGGAGCTTTAGTTAATTGAGGGAACCAAGAATGTCAACATGTACTGTGACATACTGAAGCAGAGCATGATCCCCTTCATTTGGAGACTGGGTGCAAGGCAGTATTCCAACATGATAATGACCCCAAACACACCTCCAAGACGAACACTGCCTTGATAAAGAAGCTGAAGGTAAAGGTGATGGACTGGCCAAGTATGTCATCAGACCTAAACCCTATTGAGCATCTGTGGGGCATCCTCAAACGGAAGGTGGGGGAGTACAAGGTCTCTAGCAACCACCAACTCTGTGATGTCATTATGGAGGAGTGTAAGTTTACTCCAGTGGCAACCTGTGAAGCTCTGGTGAACTCCATGCCCATGAGGGTTAGGGCAGTGCTGGAAAATAATGGTGGCCACACAAAATATTGACACTTTGGGCCCAATTTGGACATTTCCACTTAGGGGTGTACTCACTTTTGCTGACAACGGTTTAGACATTAATGGCTGTGTATTGAGTTATTTTGAGGGGACAGCAAATTGACACTGTTATACAGGCTGTACACTTACTACTTTACATTGTAGCAGAGTGTCATTTCATCAGCGTCACATGAAAAGATAGAATAACATATTTACAAAAATGTGAGGGGTGAACTCACTTTTGTGAGATACTGTATATACTGCTTTTTAAGAGACTGACTGGTGTGTTGTTTCAGATTAGGAATTTGAGAGGAGGAATTTGCTAACCCCAAGTCTTCTACTCTAGAAAAGGCTACAAACAATAAAGTGTTGGATTTTTATAACATATATATATATATATATATATATATACACACAGAGAGAGAACATGGATGATTTAGCCACAGAAGGGAAACATTGCAACAAGCTTCTGTTAGCACCTCCACAACAGAAGATGCTTAAGATTATTCTGTGTTCCCATTATGGATCACATGTATAAGGCATCCTCACATTTGAGAGAGAGAGAGAGAGAGAGAGAGAGAGAGAGAGAGAGTGCTGCCTAGTTATTTATTATGGAATGTCCTTGAAGACATATAGAGACATTTAGGCCCTCATTCAATTGCTATTTAGGCCAATTGAATAGGGCTCTAAATAAGCACATAATATATATATTTTTTAAGAAGTTTTTAGTTAGTGAAAACCTTGCTTTTGGATAGATGCTTAATAACTAAAAACTTCTTTAAAAAATATATGTGATGTGCTTATTTAGACCCCTATTCAATTGGCAAAATTGCAATTGAATGAGGGCCTTAGTCACTAGGATTGGTGCACCACATACTGTTGTATCCATTTTACCAATTAATGACTTATCTTATTTTTCATAACTATGATAGAATATATGATTTCCTTTTATTCTATGCTTGCTTGCATGTATGTATATTATTGCTACAGTTATGGTTACATACTAGGAAGATCCATAGTGTGATAGGATCCAGAAGAGACACAGCTCCCTCCTCCCATCATCACTGTGGATACATCAACTTTACTGAAATAAATAGGTAAGGACCAATGTTGAGTAACATAAACCTATTAGAAAAAGAATGTTAACTGTGTATATACAATACAATACACCCACTGCTTTCCAATATTGACCATATATGACAACCACACATGGTACTTTCTAGGCTCTATAGCATTATCTTAATATTAATTAAAAGCCCTACTCTCACACTTCACTCTATTTCCCACCATTTTTCTGTTTATACCGCTTACTATAACATAGTCCGAAACAAAAGAAAAAAATACAGTGAGAAAAAAAGTGGGAAGCTCAAGGTAACTAATACATAGAGGTTCAAACTTGGGATTATCTACAGGGACTGGTTAAAATGTCATTTAATGTAGGACAGGATAGCATGTATATTATCCACCCAACTGGACTCTATGACCCTCAAACAGTTTTCTTTCTATCTACAGTATATCCCGGTGCAAATATAAAAGCTTACACTTGAATTATTTATAAAATAATGGTAATTTAGTTGACAAGAAAGGTAAATATAGATCTAAAGACTGTTGACAAAGAGAAAAAAGGGAATAAAAAGAGAATAGCCCAGTGACCTAAAAGGTATACTAAATGCAAGCATAAAACGCTTCTAATTCAAAACTTGTGTCACCATGGCAACGTTATATGAGCTCATCACATTGAGTTTGCTTCAGTTGCCATGATTATTATATACTAGTGACACAAAGTGCTACGTCCTTAGACGCGTGCATCGCAATGGGCGCCTTCAATCTCGTTCCATCCTCCATTGCTGGAGCGTCCTCGGGCAAATAACATGTATGACGGGACAGAGGACCCTTAGAGGGACCCTGAAATGGCACTATTTTGAGGGCCTGCGGCGCTCATCGCTAGCTTTGCAATGAGCTCCTTTGGCACTCATTGCAGCCTATGGAGCATTAATATATAACAATGAGAACTAAAATTGATACGTCTGTAATAAAAGGTATGCTTAGAACAATTTATTAATTAAAATTTAAAAAGTGATGTGAAAAAAAACGTACGTGGGAGGGAGGGAGTGGGAGAGAGGGAGAGGGGAGGGAGGGAGAGGGAGAGAGGGAGAGGGAGAGAGGGAGAGGGGGGAGCTGAGAGAGAGAGGGAGAGGGGGGGAGAGAGAGAGAGAGGAAGGGAGTCAGAAAGAGAGAGGGAGGCAGAGAGAGAGAGATGGAAGGAGGGAGAGCAAGAGAGGGGGAAAGATAGAGAGAGATGGAAAGAGGGAGAGAGGAGAGGGGTAGGGAGAGAGGAGAGAGAGGGGGAAAGAGACCGAAAGCACACAGAGCACACACAAAGAGAGGGGGGTGCACAGACAGAGAGATGGCGCACAGAGAGACATCAATGAGAGAGAGATGGCGCACACAGGGAATATATATTTTGGAGCACTTACCTCTACCAGAACAATTGATGGGCTGCAGGGCAGATTTGGGAAACAAGCGAAACCAAGGAGTGAAGCGCCATATTGCAATCCGGCTGACTAGGGTCACAATTTAACCACTGTGTACCCCATCATCAAAGGACAGCATACCAAAAAATACCATAACACACTGAAGAACTGAACCACACTGATATACTGTAGTGAATGCTGGACATCAGGTGAATAGACATTTTATCTTTATACCACTGCTGAGCTGGTACCTGTGAAAACCTGGCTATTCATAAAGTACTTTATATGACACTATTAATAGGTTAGAGTTTTAAATCTGCCTAAATAATATAGTGTAACGGCATCTTATCAAAAGATTGAAGAATTTTGTTTAAAAATAGACAGCCAAAGAACTGTTCTGCCACTAAATTGTGTTTCCTGATAGAATGAAGAATCACAATTCAAGATGCCCCTGGTTATTGTGTCTATAACAATTTAAGTGATACAGTTTTGCATTACCTTCAAGAAAATTCCTGGCAGAAACTAGGAGCAGGGTCATAGCCAGGTCTGCAGTGGCACTGGTAACAGCATTAGGTGTGCTGGCAACTTTAACCCCAAAGCTGGAGATCATCTTCAGGTCCAAGTGGTCAATACCTGCTCCTGCACTTGCTATCACTTTGAGACAGGGAAGACTTTTGAGAAGTTCATAGCTGACCACAGGTTTGGCACCCCAAACAAAGATGGACTGAATTTGTTCTGCCAGTTGTTCTTTCTTCTCTAAGAATTTGTTTATTGTGATCAAGTTGAAGTGCTTCTTCATGAAGTCTATATGTTCTTCCATTACTCCACTGATTCCTCCAATGTCCTCTATCAGTACTCCAGGGAGATTGTCCATGATTTCCATATCACCACTATCTCTAATGCTAGAAAAGATTTTGGGAAAGTGTTATGAAAAACATATTTTTTATGCTTCTAACAATAGTATATAGCTTCTAACAGTACTATATAGGTCTACACATACAATTATTAATGCACTAGTTTATTTGCAATGGTTAGAAACATATTATAGTAGTGTAGGGAGAGTCTTTTGCTTGTGAAGTACGTAACAAATTAACATTAGTACCTGTGTAAAGGTAGGATGCCTGTAGGAAAACCTGCATTAAAGGCAATAGGCACAAGCAGCATCTGCTAAACATTTATTTATAAAAATGCACTGATTCTCATGGTTACATACTTGTGGATGCTGTACACTTGTTTAACATTTCACAGAAATTTGAACTTTTTGCTAAACAGTAAATGGATTTGGGAAGAGAGTGTTTGTAAGTCTGGGTCAGTGTGTTTCCTTCTTTTAAAAAAGATGCTCTTGGACAAAAAAGCATGGATTCAAATATTTAACTGCCCTCTATCCAGTGAACAGTAGTATAGCTGTATATGCCTATGAGAACTACAGATTTAGGTGTGCGATGTGCACTTACTCTTATTTAAGCTAACTTAATATTTTTCATGTAATAAAGCAACTACATAATGAACGATAAACAGTTGGACTCAGATATTAACAAAAATGCACTCTACAGTAGTTCTATCTGCCTTGATGATAGAAGAAATTGATTGCTTTGGATATAGTTTTACAGAATAAAGTAAAAATTAGACAGTTGAACATAGTTACCAGTATAATTTTCCTAGCATGTTGCCAATTGCATCATTCATTGCTTAAAAATGTATGTCAATATATCTTATGCAAATAGCTATTTTGGCTTTTTGATTATTCAAATGAGGGATTAGTCTTTCTAAGAGTGATGGGGGACTCCATACATGGACCCCTTGCTTACTGTGCCTTAGGGAGTTATCAGCTATAAATAAAATAACTCCTAATTGTTTTTGCCCTATGCAGCTCATGAAGTCAGTGTACTTTTAAGTAAAGGGTGTGCAGTGTCTCATTGTAACCAATCAGTGGCAACATTCTGCAGTATGCTGCTTGAGGGGGGTCACTGACAGGCTAATCTGAACCACTGTACTGCACAGCGTGTGTATTTAGGACTTGCATTAGCTGCAGAGGGCAGACCCAAACCGAAAAAGGTACAAATTGTATGATTTTAGGCAGAAAAAAAACTATTGTAATCACTTCTTAATTAAATAAAGTAAATAAAAGTCATTTGATAAACTGTACAGTATATTCCTAGTGAAATCCAGAAACCTTCCATGTCCCTTTAACCATTTTCTTTATATAATATTAAAACATACCTGGAGCTCTTGCTAGATGCTCAGACTGCCTTGGAGTTAATGCAAGATCAGGAAACGATTTGGTTCACTTATGACACAAAGTTCACTTCTAAGGTGCAAACTCTGCTCATTTCTAGAGCTTTTCTAACTCCTCCCACTTTAAATGTGATTTTGTCTGCAGATTTATCCAACTCATCATGTTACATGACAAGCTAAGCTGTGTATGTGAATACGAATCATCAGTAAGATGTTTATTATAATAAGATGTCATTACATGTGCACTTACCATTACACCAGACCACTGTAACCCTACCACCACATTAACAATTGGCACTAAACCCACTTCACAGACTCTCTAACCCGTCCAATGGCACCACTATCATATATTTTTCTACACTGTGTTTTAAATAACTAAGCTTAATAATGGACAAAAAACTATTTGGAAAGGAAATTTTAATAATAAGCATAACCTTTACATTTTTTATTCAATTATTTTTACACTGCAGTGATATTTTTTCGAGTTAATTAGACTAATTAGATTTTAATTAGTACTGCTTAGATCAATGGAAGTTTTAGATACCACATTTTCAATGTGCAGACAGAAACTCCCTGTGCAGTACAGCATATTTGCATATAAAAGGTAAAAAATAATTTACCATTAGATTAAAAAAAGACTACAGGTTGTCCCCGGGTTACAGACGACCCATACTTAAGAACAAGCTCCCAAGGCTCTTTGTACAGTTGGTTTAATGTTTGAATTAAAATAAACTTATTGTAACAATGCAGGGGTATTAGTATTACACTGTATTATTATTACCAAATGAGCCATTATAGTGTTGTTATTATTATTATTCAGGGGTCCCAGTTACATACAAATTCAGTTTAAAGACATTCTCAAGAATGTATCTCATCCTTAACCCAGGGTCCACCTGTATTATCAAACGTATATATTAAATATTAAACTACAGTGACCCAAATAGCTGGTGTGCATACACTACTGCTTGAAAACTCTGATATTTGTAGTTCTGTAATATCACAGGATTACAAAAGATCAGTTTTAGCAGGAGAATAGGTCATTATGTCTGATGGACCTATCCTGTTATATGTACGCATGCATGCTGCACTGCTCTGCTCCAACGATGTCCCGATGTAGCTGTCTCCAAGTGTCCGGTAAGTGGTTAGGGGTTTTCAGGCTAGGTTTAGAGGGTTATGGCCCATAAATGGTGTATGGGGTTAGGGTTAGGAAGTTACCTTTAGGGGGTTAGGGTTAGACTAAGGGGGTTAGGAGGTTGGGTTATGGCCGGCAAGGGGTGTAGGGGGTTATGGTTAGGGCTGCCAAGGGGTGTAAGGGGTTAGGGTTATGGACTTAGGGGGTTAGGTTTAGGGCCGGTAACTGGTGTAGGGGGTTAGGGTCAGCAAGGGGTGTAGGGGGTTAGGATTAGGGGCTTAGGTAGTACATGGCGACGCAAGATGCGAGCGCGCCCGGCACCAGGAGGCTTCCCGTGCCTTGCGTTGACATAATGCGATAGATCCTGTCTGATTTACTAATATCCTGATATAAATCTACAATGAATAATAATCTGTACCTAGAACTAATTGGGATTATAATGCACATTCACCTTTTACATTATATATATGACAGTTTCTTATATGGATAAAATAGAAAATCACAATACTGTAAATGTATTTGTATAAACAATCTGAATATATAATATTATATTGTGATGATACGTCGTTTCTATATTTGTCCTAATTGATTCCTTTCTCACAATAGTGACAGATGGATATACAACATGTAACAAGTATAGCTAGTGGCTGCTATTGGAAGCAGCAGTAATGAGCTTTGCATTAATAACGTGCTACTTGCACATCCTCAAGTTGCACTGAGACACTAGCACACTGCACATTACCCCCTTCACAGCTCATGATACTCACCTCATCCTCCGAGAACCAACGACTAGATTCCTGCTCGGGCCAGAGCGCCACTGTTGCTGGAAAGACCGAGGCGGACATCATTGTTTTGGGCAAAAGGCTGGCTTGCTTTAGTCATAATACATGCTACCGATACAATCGACATCAACTTTTTATTATTTTAAAATTGAAAATGTTATGAATAGAACTAGCATACATCAATCTTTTTTGCTGCTAGGCACGTTTTCCTGTGTTTTTTTTAGCAGTATTAGGTGAAGTAAGACATTCGCCCTTATTAATCATGGCCGCCCATGTTCCTGAAGCTTCCAGTAGTTTCCTGCTCTTCCTCCTCCTTGTGTTGCCTCGTACTCAGTGCCGATTGTGGCTGTAGACTTGCTTGAATAGATATTGGTGGTGTGGGTGAGTAGATCAGAAGGGGTCACTGCAATGTTACACAGTATGTGTAGGTACAGAGGGAGATGATGATGCTCACAATAGTAATAGCAGTCAGAATACAAGAATATTAAAGGGATTTATTAATTCAACGTCCTGTTCAGGTGCAGTTAAAGACCATTAAAAACTGACTATACATTGTACTAGCAGTTTTTCTCTACCGTATATAAACTCTGAAATACTTAGAATTGAGGGTCCTTTCCTGTCTTATGGTACAGCACGCGCTGTCTCCTTGTGGCGATAAGTAGTTAGGGTTTTTTGGGTTAGGTTTACAGGTCGGGAAGTGGTGTAGGGGCTTAGGGACTTAGTTTTAGGGAATTAGGCTAAAAGGATTAGGAGGTTAGGGCCGCCAAGGGGTGTAGGGGGCTAGGGCCGCCAAGGGGTGTAGGGGGCTAGGGCCGCCAAGGGGTGTAGGGGGCTAGGGCCGCCAAGGGGTGTAGGGGGCTAGGGCCGCCAAGGGGTGTAGAGGGCTAGGGCCGCCAAGGGGTGTAGGGGGCTAGGGCCGCCAAGGGGTGTAGGGGGCTAGGTCCGCCAAGGGGTGTAGGGGGCTAGGTCCGCCAAGGGGTGTAGGGGGCTAGGGCCGCCAAGGGGTGTAGGGGGTTAGGGCCGCCTGGGGGGGTCGGACTTAGAGACTTAGTTTTAGGGGGTTAGGCTAGGAGGGCTTGGAGGTTAGGGTTAGAGCCGCCAAGGGGTGTAGGGGCTTAGGGACTTTGTTTTAAGGAATTGGGATGCGGGGCGCGAGCGCACCCGGCAACAAGAGTCTTCCAGTGATCTGCACTTGTGGTAGCATAAAACAGGAAAGGTCCAAATTGATATTGTGGCTCAGTATTTTAATTTGTTTGGGGGAGAGGGATCTAACTGCCAGATAACATCAGGGGACTTTATTTTAGCCACTACAGAGACAAAAAAGCAAACTACAATCCTAATTAACACATTAAAGCAGCTAATTAATATACATGAACTGATTGTTTACATATAAATGCAGCAAGGAGTTTACCAGGATTGATTTATTTTAGGAAAAATGAATAATACAACACAGAGCCAGTTTTCATGTGTTTTTAAGAATAATACAAAAAAAACAACTACTTGAATTTGGCGTGACAGGGTCCCTTTAAAGTAAGATTGTGATAAAAAGCAAAACATTGTTTAGTTTTAATAATAAGAGTTAGAGCCACAACTTGTATATAATTTTCTTCTCGTTAATCTCAAATGGCTTTGCAATTATTTTCCAGATATTGGGTTGCCCAAAAGTCTGGGTACACAGATACTTAGTAAACAAACGCAGCAGGAGTTCCATATATAGTATCATTAATGCTGTGATAAATAGCAAACACGGTTGAATGTTTAAAAAAAAAAAATTTTCTACAGTAAGATGACATTGAAGTCTGAAATTTTTAACTGTCATTCAGCCTTTCAAAACAAAAGTAATAACAAACATAGGTATATTGTATTCCTAGTAAATCCAAAAAACTTTCATGTCCCTATAATCATAGTTATCAACATATTATTATAGAGGAATTTATAAGCCTTTTAAACCGTACAGTGATTAATTCACTATAAAGCTAGATGAAAATTCAGTAAGGTATATTTAATTATTACCATACTTGGCATTTTCGGGATCTCACACAGTCCCTATGAGCACAAAAGTTTGAGAAACACTAACCGAGCGCTTTAAAACTTAAAGCCTTATTAAATTGTGATTTGGTAAATTTAAAAGGGCTCTATTTAAGCACACAGCATATTTTTTTTTACAGAAGTTTTTAGTTAGTGAACTTCTATCCAAAAGCAAGGTCTTCACTAAGAACTTCTGTAAATAAAATATGCTGTGTGCTTAAATAGAGCCCTTTTAAGTTTACCGAAGTGCAATTTAATAAGGCTGTTAGTATGTTTGGCACATGTGCGGTGTCACTTTTTAAGCTTTTTATAGATAGATATCCAGTGATGAAGACTCTTGAACTTTTATAGGACGAGTGATCCCCAACTGGATCTACATGAGTAAGCCCTCTAGCACCTAATGATGCCAAGCAGGCTCTTGGTACAGTTAGTTGTGATGCATTTGCTGACTGAAGATCAAGGGTAGGAGAGTAGTGAATAAAACTGGTAGGATGAATGTGATTGGGGAAGAGCAAGATATCTAAATAATGTTTGATTGTGCGGAGGCACACGTCATGGGATGTGTACCCGCCCAGCGGCTCCTGGGGAGAACACAGGGTATAATGTATGTTATGGTGGTAATAGACAACTGACAGGAAAGACATGACAAGCCCTCGTGATGCTGAGGGGTTTACAATGGTTTCTTGTTAAGGCAAGCCTAATAAACTAATGTAAATGTTGAAAAATAATGGACTGAATTGTAAGGCAAATTACATTTTTCAAAGTCTGATTATTGAAGGAAAAGAGACTGGAAATAATGTGTTCATAAAAATAAAATATATATGCACAAATGCAGGGGAATGTATAAACTAGTTGCAGGTATGCATTGACAGCATTTGAAGCTAATGTTCCACCTAATTATAAGTTGCATCATTAGATGCAGTCATGGAGCATTTTTGTATTCTTTTAAAGCTCTTCATTGGAGGATGGAGGGAGTCATTTAATATTATTTTATTGTATTGTTGTTCTAGGGTCAGAACTTCAATTTGCAACATCAACATTAGATGCAAAACTAAGAGCATTACTAGGCAATGAAACTTATGACATATTTCCATTTCTTAAATATACAAATTTATGTAGAAACAATGTTTATTTAAGTGGAATGACACCTTTACGCTAGTATTAGGATAAGAGACAGACATTAGATTTATATTTATTGATCTTTTTCCCACTAGGATTAAAACCAAGCTGTCAGGATGTCGTACATGCTACCTCATTTGCACAATGGCTGGCAGGTTGACCAAGCCATCCTCTCGGAGGAAGATCGTGCCTTGGTTATACGCTTTGGGCACGACTGGGATCCGACATGTATGAAGATGGATGAGGTTTTGTACAGTATTGCTGAGAAGGTGAGATCCTCGTGTTATAACTATTATTCTTATATGTTTCTTAATTGGGTATAGGAGCAGTAATTAACACTCACATTTAATTCCTCTGGATACATGAACTGTAGTCCCCATTTATTTATGTTGTCATATCCAATTTTGCAACTTTAAAGTATCATTGAAGGTTGGCTACTTATCTATTTCTGTACCACTATACTTATGTTATTATGTCTTAGATATCCGGCGTTTGCATTGCAGTAGAATTATTTTGGGGATTTATTGGTAACTAGCAACTTGCCCGTCAAAAATGACAGCAATAAAATGTTAAGCCTGGCAATGCGGTTTGCCACACGATGCGAGGTTCTCCCCCCTCTAACTTGTGGGCCTCGCAATGTGTGCCTTCAGCGCACATAGCGGGCTTTGCGTTGAGCACTTTGACGCTCATTGCAGCCCCCATCAAACTCGTAACTTTCAGGCCTCAGAGCTCATTGTGCATGTGCAACCTGTATCTTTTAACATAGCATTACCAACAAACTCACAATTACGACAACTATATATGTGATGGATAATAAGTTTGTTTATATCAGCAATATCCGATTGATTGCCAGGCATTTATTTTGTACTTCTTTATTTGCAGATGACATCATTTGTTTCTTTCATTTGATTTTATTTAAAGGTAAAAAACTTTGCTGTTATCTATCTTGTGGATATCACAGAAGTACCTGACTTCAACAAAATGTATGAGTTGTATGACCCATGTACAGTCATGTTTTTCTTCAGGTAAGTCTTACTGCATCTTCCACATCCACAACGTAGTCAGTCATTTGTTACAAAATGTACCAAGGTCAAAGTCTATTTGTAAAATGACATTTGGGCCCGAGATCCATTTTATCCATTGATAAATACACACAAAGAATTTAGATTAGTTTCCCTGTCCAACCTCAATTTCTTATCTCTATTAATTTAGTTATGAGTAAATATTATAATTGTAACAAAATGGCATTCAAGAGTGTCAAAATCTTGTATGTTGAAGGAGGCCCAAAGAAAGTTCACCATTTAATCAATAGTTTATTGGAAGGTCTTCTAGCTTCAGGAGGGATAAATAGTAATGCTGTGTGGGTCGGAAAGTGAGGAACCTGAGGTCCACATTCAGGCTCAGATCTGCCTATTGACAATGCCTGTTCTATAGCTTAGTAAAGCAACATGTTCTTGGATCCGCACCTTTTTGTAATCTATGGTTACGGTAACGTGGAGAAAGTAACTGGTGGAATCTGGATAGTTTCTGGCTAATGTTTTCACCTCAAACTGAGAATAAGTTCTACTTTTGCATGTCTAGAGAGTTTTAAAAATGTAAAATTTTCCTGTCTCTCTAGGAAGTATAGCTAAATATCTGCTGCCTTCCCTTGCCTGATCGTGCAATGGATGTGATGTCTTTGGTTGGAGCTGGAGCCATGATAGCTGAGCCTCCATAAGATAAAATATGTGTATGGATATCTCTTGTAACTGGCAGAAGCTCCTACCATGGGAATCGCATATAGAGGATGATCAGAGAGAAAAGGCACCTTTTCCTGGGAAAGCTAGAAGAAGATTTTATAAACTCCAAGGGCCTCATTCTATTACCGGCCGTAGGAGATGCGGGGCAGCAAGGAATGGCCGCAAGCTATTCTGCTATTCTATTCCCCTCCGGCCGGGGATTCCGGCAGGCTTGCGGCCGGCGCCTTGCTATCCCTTGCGGCCGCCTGCGCCGGAGGAAAGCCTTTGATCCAAAACGGCCGCAAGAAAAGCCCGGTTGCTATTCTATTGCTCCGGGAACCCTCTCTGCAAGGCTAAAAGCGAGCCGCAGCTTACTTGCAGGAATAAGGTCCCGCTAGCACCAATTAAGCAAATTATAAAGCCGAAATAAAGCCATCCTGCACTCTGAGGAGACTATAAAGTGATTGTAGGTGTTAGCATTAATAGCACAACATTCCCCTACACTCAAATCCGTAAATAAATATTTTTTTAATTTATGTCACATATCCATGGAAAAAGTCCAGAGTGCTTGGAGCACCTCAGACCCGCCCACGCTGCGGCCAGAAAATAAACAGTTAATGTATACTCGGATTTGGGCTGATGTGCAAGCTTGAGAGGGGGTTGATATTAATCCTCATGTCCCCCAATATGATCCCTAGCATTTACAGTGCAGTCTTGAATTTATTTTTGCGTTTTACGTTTTCTGAGCTTACGGCCGGTTGCAAGATATACGGCCGGTCGTAAGAGGAGATCCTTGCGGGGCCGTATAATTGAATTCCAAGATAACGGAACCCCCGCAAGGAATCGCAGCCTTGCGGCCATTTTACGGCCGATAATAGAATGAGGCCCCAAGGGTTTTTAACTTTTTTATTTTAATACATTTTAACAGTAATTTATAAAAATAGAAAACTGTAAATAACATATATGAGGTAGGGGTTAAGGGGAAGGGACACAAAAAGGGGATAGGGAGGGGTAACAGGAGTCTTGTAATATATGGTACCATGTTTGTACAATATAAACAATAAGAACGATAAAGGTTAACATTTAGGTGCCAATTTTATCTTTATTTCAAAGTCATTTGTTTTAAAGGTGTTTGCCATATGCTTTTAAAGGGCAATATAATCTCAAACTTTCTAGTTGTGAATGAAAACAGTCTTTTTTTTTTTTGCATGGAATATAAATGATATTTAAGAGGTATTTACGTCACAAAGTGCTTTTCATGGTGTGAGAGCACAAAATTGTATGTTAAAATCTATTTTCTTTTTTTATTACACTAATAACAGCTAAAAATCTACAGTCTATTTACAAACACAGTCCTGACTGATCCATGATTAACAACATCTGCCAACACCGATTGGTGAAGGCTCCACCGTGAGTACAAAGATTTGTAGTTTCTCCCTGAAATTCAGGGGTGTATCAGGACATGTTAAGCCCCAGCTGTCATTTTTAGCTGATTCCAGCAGTCCTTTTCCTGTATAGATGAATTTGTGATGGGTTTACTCTCTTTCTACTTAAGCTCTCTGCACGCAGCTGCTGTGGCTTTGTCTGGGGGCACTGCCGGTGACTCATGTAAACAGATTGCATTTATACATTACTTTTTGAAATACATTATTTTTTCGCACAGAATTTCAACATGCTTTAATGAGAACTTTACAGTGGTGTGGTCCAAGTTGTACTGAATTAACTGGACCTTTTTAATGAAACGTGGACACGGGCACAAGATTGTTGCAGTCTAGAGATACCCTGGCCTGCCTGTCCCTTTGTTTTTATGTAACTTGTCTGTACAGCGGAGAGAAAGCAACTCCACACCTTCTCAATTTTATTTAATGTTTCTGTATTCTAGGCCACTTTTTTAAATTTAAATAAAAGCCTTTTGGTAATTTTTAAATATGATCTTTTAAATGCATAATCACAAGTTTTAGACTGCAGTAGCCTTTTAAGTAATTGAAAACTGATGTTATATAACTTCAGGAATATCTTATAATTCATTCTTCATTTTCTTCCAACAGGAATAAACACATTATGATTGATTTAGGAACAGGTAACAACAACAAAATAAACTGGCCCATGGAAGACAAGCAAGAAATGATCGATATAGTAGAAACCGTTTACAGGGGAGCTCGAAAAGGCAGAGGTCTGGTGGTATCCCCAAAAGACTATTCAACCAAGTACAGATACTGATATGTTTACCACCTAATAAAGATCCTTTCCTTTCTTATACTACCATCATATGAACTTTTTTAATAGTCGCAGTTATATATTTAAAGGTGTTGAAACTGTTTGGAAAACATGGTCGTATTGTCAGCATTAAAGCTCAAGAATTCAAGCCTTAAATGCTCTATTTATGTCATAACCCTTTTTTTTAAATAATTGTGTACATTGTAGCATTGAATAAATGTGTGTTTATAAAAGTGATCTCACAAAACTCTGTGATGTGGTTGCTCAAAGGGTAGATGATCTGGGTACAAATATTATGAGGTGCTCCCCAAGGGTAAATTGTAACACAAATGAAAAAAACAAAAAGAGGCCTTGTTAATGGGCACACTCATGAGACTGAGCTCCTCAGTAATGCAAATGCCCCGTTCATATACACAACTTCCAGCAATGTAGCATTAAGTGTCCAGTAGAAGCATCAACATTTTTCCTAATTAAAAACTAGCTTAAGTACGTTTTCTATGGTTAATTTTCAGACACATTTATTTTCATTGTACATTAGTCCAGGCTGATATATTACAGTACAGTAAACCTGTACATTACAACAAATAATGTCTAATGGGTGAGAGTCCTTTGTCTGTAAGGTTGCTATCAGGTAAGTGTGTTAAACCTGCGTGGCATCAGAATTATGGATAATAATATGATATAAGGGTTAAAATACAGAAGATCCATATATATATTACGCCTGATATACCTAAGTGCAGTTTGTGTTCTGATCACATGATGGCGATATCTTTGGTAGGCGCAGTCTGACCTCAAGCCATAGAGCAAACCATAGAGAGCGCAAGGTATCAAGTTACTGTGTTCAGATGGCAAAGGCCAAGATGGAGAACCTAGTGGCCATGCGGCCTAATATTATGAATATCAATATATTACCATAATTAATCACACCCAATCTATAACATTTAATGGAGAATCAGCCTATTTTTCTTACCGTGTACATTCACTTGCATTTGGGGGGTGGATTTATTCCAAAGTCTCTTTGTGATTGGCAAGCGTTTTCTACGAATAAGTAGTCTTGGGCCAGGACTTAGGATTTATAGGCAATTGAAGTAAGACGGACTTAATTTCTGGGGATCCAGGGATATCCAGATGGAGGAATCAAAGTGGGATGCACACCTTTTAATTTGTGCCCTCTACCGTGTCTCTCTCCCCCATGTCTCTCTCCCACCCTTTCCCTCCCCCGTCTCTCTCCCACTGCTCCCCCCCTCCCTGCGACGCAAAATGTGCGGCTATCGCCATGAGCTGCACACAGCATCTTTCCCACTGCCCCCCCCCCCCCCTTTGCACTTGCAATGCGTGACTATTGTGGCACATTGCTTGCTCTACTATCGTGACGCATGACACGCTCTTATATAGTTTCTTTATGTGCGTCCGGCATTACACATATACGGAAACTATCTTAGTGATAGTATTACACTGGGGTGTATATGTAATGACAGCTCATGTGACACTTAGATAGGTGGACATCATTTCACTAACTATGTGACTTCTGAAGGTAATTGTTTGCACCAGGGCTTTTTATGGGCTTCATAACAAAGGGGGTGAATACATACGCACATGCCAATTTTCTGTTTTCTATTTCTAAAAAATAGTTTTATGTATATATTTTTCTAATTTCACTTCACCAACTTAGACTACTGTGTTCTGATCCATCACATAAAATTCGGATTAACAACACATTGAACTTAAGGCTGTAATGTAACAAAATAGGTGAAAATTCAAGGGGGGGTGAATAATTTTGCAAGGCTTTGTACATGCTACCGATAGAATAGGACCAAAGTTGATGTTGATTGTATTTCATAGCCACACACAGGCAGAACACTGGGGTTGAACGCTTCAGCACAGCACCCGGTGGTGAAAAAAGTTAATGCAGGGAGTGATTTTGAGTTACTTTGGCGGCCCAGCAGCACAGGAGGCCTCCGATTGTGGTGTGACGTCTGAGGCCACAGAAGACCTCGGGGCTCTCTCCCAGCGCCGGATAAGAGTTGGCGCAGACCCCGGTGGCGGCAGGATCCGGCCGTGGTCCCAGGGTGATCCCTCTGGCCAGAGTGTGGTCACTGAAGACGGGGCAGAAAGCCCGCGAAACGTGGCTGCCATCTTGAAAAGGCGTCTGGCGGCTGCAGGTAGGGGAGATCTTCCCTAGAGGGCTGTGGATCCCCAGGGGGGCCCCGGGAGAGTAATAGCAATCCCCAAATGAGGGAGCAGAGCACTCAAAGCCAGTGGAGGGGGATTAGAGGGCAAGAGGGGTGCTAAGATCAGCACTCTCCCCACTGATAAGGAACTGTGGCTGCTATAGGAATAAGAGTCATGGTGGGGCAGGAGGAGGAAGCTGTCTAAATTCTCCCCAGCTTGCAAGGCACACAATTTCTTGCTACTCCCCCACAAAATTCTGAGATCTGGGGTTAAGGTGGGGTGAATCAACTCTTTAAGCTATCCACTAAGGACTAAGCCTTTGACACAGAGACGTTTTCTCGCAGCATTGCCTGAGGCTGAATTGCACAATATTTTGGAGCCTTATGGAACTTTTATGGAACATATATACATCAAACAAAAATATTGTGTCTACCTATACTTGAAACCTGTGCTTTCACTGGCAGATACATGGACTGTGTTAATTTCTTACAACATCAGCACACATTATGCCACCCTGTGGACTTTTGCAATACTGCAGATCATCATCGGCTTTATACGAATAATATAAGATTGGAAGTCTCCCTGCCATTCATTGCTGCTTATTATTTGTACTGACCTATTCTACAGCTGAGTTCTACTTAACAGGCTCCTGTCAGCAAAAACAGACAGGCTACCCGAAGAGGGTAGAACTTTTTGTGCCACTCTTCTACCAAGAACTACTCTCTGCTTGACCGGATCTCCAAAGGCTTTCCCGGAGCCCCGGTTGGGGACTACACTTTAATTATGGAATAAAGAGACGAATGGGGACTTGGCCTGGCAACACAGCTATCACCTGCCTCAACTAAACTTTATAAACTGGACAAACTCTACTAATTGGGCAAGCGGACTTTCACTCAGAACACTTGGGGCACAGCTTTCCCCTATACTATACCTAGCTGATTCCATAACAGACTCTTTGCTGACTCCTGCGGCCCATCCTCCAAAATGCCGAAACCCAAAATAACTGCTTCTGTGAAGGGCATACGGGAGCACTTTACACCTAAAACTGCCAGATGCTCCCCCCCTGCGGAATCCGCCTCAGAACACTCGGATGGCTCGGACAGGGAAGTTACTCCTGATACTCCTAGCCAATACATGGACCTCTCGGCCAGGTCAGTGGCTACTATTGAGCGGCTCCTGGCAAAAGCTATTGACCCTCTAAGACAAGACTTGAAGGACCTGGGGCAACGTACTCAAATATTGGAGGACACGACGAATCGGATGGCCAAGGCGCAAGAAAGAGATCGATCCTCTATTGCTCAAAACTCCATTCACATCTCTGACCTCACGGATAAGATAGAGGACCTGAAAAAACGGTCCCGCCGACACAACAACTGCATCCGTGGTATACCAAGAGCGATACAGGACCTGTCTGGCTACCTGAGGGATACAATCCTGATAATCCTTCCTAATCAGCCTGAAAGTGTGTGGGAGATTGAGCGTGCCCATAGAGCCTTGGGAGGTACGAGAAGCTTGGAGGCTCCCAAGGATGTTATTGTTAGATTTTTAAGGCAGCAGGCCAAAGATCTTCTACTATCAGCCACCAGGAAGCTGCATACTATCAAGGGGCTGGATGATTCAACCCTGCAGTTTTGTTCGGACCTCTGCCCGGATACCCTGCATAAGCAGAGACTTATGAAACCGGCTACTGCCATTCTTCTTCAGCACAGGATCCAGTACCGCTGGAACTTTCCGTTTGCTCTGCCTTTCACTTTTCGAAGCAAGACTTATACCACCCGCTTCCTGGAAGACTTTTTAGATGTGTTACAGAGATTACATCTATGCCCGGAGTCCACGACAGAAGCAAACAAAGAGCATCTTGTTTCGCTAATCCCTAAGAGGCAGCAGACTCCAAAGCCAGCACAAGCTCATGGCAAACAAGTCCCTGCCCTGGAGGGGCCCAGCGGCTTCCGGGACTATATAGGCGACCTGCAAGACAAACGCTTGGTATACTCGGCAGATTCTGGTCTCTCTGCCACTTCAAAGTCGGGCCCGCGACCTGAGAGACCTCCTACCTAGCTGGACTTTGATAACATCTTGCTGATTGTTTGATGTCCACTTCTCGTTATTTACAGTTCAGATAGAATGTTGCTAGAATAGTTTGAACTATTGCTATTTAGAATTATTATAGTTTGCCAGACTAATTCCCCACATTATGTGGGTTTGATTTTTACTTTATCTTCTAGAAATAGAGATAGAAGGGTTATGTGTAGACGACTGTTTTATGCTTATCCTGCTATATTTTTGTAATTGCGGCTTGAGGTTCAGACGTACTGTAAACTTACTGTTTTACTGCTCTGTTTTTTTTTTTTTTTTTTTTGTTTTTTTTTTGTGTGTTTTATTATTGGTTTGTTTGTTTTGTCTCAGATTTACCTACCTCTCTGATATTAAACTGCCTTTCTCCCTTCTCATTGCTCTCAGCCCTCTTGATAAAAGGGAGATTCTTTCGCTGCCAACAGCATACTCGCTGGGACTTCTGTTTGCTCTCCGGGCTCCTCCACTCCTTGTCGCTCACATGCTCAGCTACCAGGTAAGGTTGCATACATCTAGGACTCCACTCCCAACTTCCAATGGCTACTTCTAAATACACCATAGTAACCCATAATGCGAAGGGCTTCAATTCCCCCTTTAAAAGGAGGAAGGCCTTTGCATTCTACAAAAAACACACTCCCTCTGTCATTTTCATGCAGGAGACCAATTTCTCCCTTGGCAACAAACCTAAATTCTTACATAAGGATTACCCCACCTATTATCTGGCATCTCTCCCTACTAAGAGAGCTGGTTGTGCAATTTTATTGCATAGAACCTTCCCCTTCCAGGTAGAGTCCACTCGGGTAGATGGGTACGGTAATTACGTTATGGCAACTGGGACTATAAGAGGGGAAAGAATAATGCTACTATCCCTGTACTCTCCTACGAACTCTCCCTACTCTGTTCTCATAGACCTGTTGAAAAAACTAGAGACTCAGGATTTGGGGAAATTGATAATTGGGGGGGACCTTAACCTGACCTTAGACCCGACCCTTGATAGATCTGGAAAACCGACCAACAGATTTCCCAACAAGACTAATCAGATTAAGTCCTTACTAAACGTTTTGGGGTTAGTTGATGCCTGGCGGGGTAAGCACCCAGACAAGAGAGAGTACACATTCTACTCCCCGACTCACCTGACATACTCTAGGATTGACGCTCTTCTTATCACTTCCTCATTGTACGACTCTACCATAAACTCTGAAATAGTCCCCTGCCCCTGGTCGGACCATGCTCTGGTACTAGTTGAGCTGGATCTGGGTCCTAACCCTCGACTTCCCTATAAATGGGCTCTGAACAAATTCCTATTGTCTAACCCGAGTAGTATGGATTCCATATCCAAAGACATTCAGCTGTTTTTTGAGACTAATGTCTCCCCCGAAACTGGGGCTGGCTGGCTTTGGGCTGCCCATGAGGCTTTTGTTAGAGGAACTTGCATTAAGCTGTCCTCTATACATAAGAAACTTCTTAGGCAGAAGGAGACAGAGCTTTCAACCTCATTAAAGAGGTTGGAGGAGAAAAACCAACAGTGTCCCTCTCTTCAGGGGCGTAAGTTAATTGACCAGACTAGGCTAGAGCTGGACGCTATATTGTCCCATCGAACTGAACGAGCTATGAGAAAAATGAAGAACCTCTATTACTGGAAGGCAAACAAACCTGACTCCCTTTTGGCTAAAAGACTAAACAATAAATTCTCCCATCCCAGAACCACCCAAATTAGGATACCTGGCGATCAAATCTCCTACAGCCCCAATGATATTCAAAAAACGTTTCAAAATTATTACCAAGAAATATACTCCTCGCAATCCCACTGCAGTGGATCAGATATAGACTCCTTTCTAAATTTATGCGATCTCCCTAAAATACCGGATTATCAACTGGATGATTTGAACCTAGAAATAACCCAGGAGGAGGTTAAACTTACCATCCGGAATCTTAAATTGGGCAAATCCCCAGGACCGGATGGCTTCACTAATTTGTATTATAAAAAATTTGAACCCCTTCTTACCCCCCACTTGACATCTCTTTTTAATGCCATACTAAACGGAGAGCCTATGCCCCCGGAGCTAAACCGGGCTGACTTAGTGGTTTTTCCAAAAGACGACAGGGACCCTCTAGAGGTGAAAAATTACCGCCCTATATCCCTAATCAACGGGGATGTCAAAATCTTGGCGAAAATTATGGCCACCCGCATCTCTAAATTTCTACCAGATTTGATCCACAAGGACCAAACTGGGTTTGTCCCCTTCAGAGAGGCCGGGGACAATGTTAGGAGGGTTCTGAACTCTCAGTTCATAGCTCAGAAGTCTAATATACCAGTCTGTCTTTTAGCTTTAGATATAGAGAAAGCTTTTGACACGGTAGAATGGCCATATTTATATAAGATTCTGGACAAATTTGGATTCAAGGGACGCTTTATTAATCTAATTAGGAGATATTATGACTCCCCAGCAGCCAATCTAAAACTCCCAGGGGATCACAAAGCCGACATCCAAATTCGAAGAGGGACCAGGCAAGGGTGCCCGCTCTCCCCACTGTTATTTGCTCTTGCCATAGAACCCCTTGTGCAAGCGATTAGAGCCAATCCAGTCATCCAGGGGGTACAGGTAGGCCTCCAGCATTTCAAATGCTCTCTCTTTGCGGATGACATGCTTTGCACCCTGACCAATCCCCTTTCATCCATACCAGCACTCATGTCCACTGTTCAGGATTTTGGCAGAATCTCGGTTCTCAAGCTGATCGTTGAGAAGACTGAGGCGCTGGGGATGAGATTGCCGCAGGGTGAGATTGACACCCTTAAAGCTAATCATCAGTTTATTTGGCCCGCACAGTCTATAAAATACTTAGGCGTCAGACTTACCTCCAAGTTCGGGGATATGTACGGGGCAAATTTTCCCCCCTTGTATAGATCTCTGACATTGGATATGCAGAAATGGAGGAGCTTTAAAATCTCATGGACAGGCCACATTGCGGCTGTGAAAATGAATATCTTACCTAAATTACTGTACTTATTTAGATCCCTTCCTATCCCTCTCTCCCTTAAAGACATAGATAAATTCCAGAATAGTATTTCCCGGTTCATATGGGACGATAAACGCCCTTGCATCCCCAGGCAGGTGATGTTTCGCTCCAAGAATAGAGGTGGTCTCGCGACCCCGAATTTAAGACTTTATCTTAAAGCCGCTCAATTGGCCCCTTCACTCTACGAAACACCATCCATCTTGGGTCTTTATGGAAAATTACCAAATGTCTCCACATAGTTGGGATAGGTTGGTTTGGATCCCTGAAGACTCTGCCCCCTTCATAACTCATCAAAACCCCATGATCTCCTTAACGCTTCAGGCCTGGAGATGGGCTAACTCTAGGCACCGACTTAGCTCCGAATTATCACCTCTTCTGCCAGTTATGTCCTTTCCACAAATTTTAGCAGACTCAAGCACTATGTCTAAATTCTGGTGGACTTCCAGACACCTGGATCGCATAGGAAACTGGCTCGCCAATGACAAACTACTGACCTATTCCCAATTTTGCACGACTCACGACTTGCCAACTACGGAACTCTACAATTACTTAAAAATTAGAAGTTGGGTTACCAAGATGGTTAAGGATTCCGGGCCCCCCAGAGCTTCCTGGCTATCAGTTATCTGTAAAAATCTCCCGCTTGCCAAAGGTACTCTGAGCTCTCTGTATAACACCTTTCTGGGCACTACGGGTGGCCTGAAACCCAAGTTTATGCTGCATTGGGAAAAGGACCTGGGGGTAGAATGGGACTGGGACAAATGGACTGAATCTTGCTCCAACCTTTCAAAAGGATCACTTAATTCGGCTTTATTAGAAACATCAATCAAAGTTTTCCACAGGGCCTATTGTACTCCCGATAAAATGCAGAAGTTTAGGCCGCAGGAGAGTAATAAATGTTTTAGGGGATGCCAGGATGTGGGGGATCATATTCATGTATGGTGGTCCTGTCCACGTGCCCAGAATCTCTGGGAACAATTGACCTGTTTAGCCTCCACAATTTTTCATAAAGAAGTAACTCCTTCGATAGAATCCTGTTTACTGGGGGTTCACATTAAAAACTTGTCGCATCCCCAGAACAAGTTGTTTCAAATAATGGCATTAGCTTCAAAGATTCACATAGCCAGTAGATGGAAGGACATGAATCTAAACTTTCAAGAGGTGACTAGGAAGATCAACTACTTACTTATTAACGACCTTTCAGTGGTTCTAGATGGCAAGGAGGATCTGAGGTAAGAGTGAGAAACCATCCAGGATTGCTCCGTGGCCGCCTAGAGGGGCCAATAATTATTTTTTGTGATATGGTACACGATAGTTTAGTAAAAATAGATAGGTATTAACTTTTATATGGTATGCTCCTATCAACTGTGTACTCTTGAATTTAATTGGTTTATTATGCCTTGTATTTTCTTTATGGTTGGAAAAATCAGTTTAGACACTAGAAAATGTTCTCACTAAAAATAAAAAAACAAGAAGGTTTAGTCAGTTAATTGCTGCAAAATTATAATTTTGTGATTATATGACTTGATAAAACTGACATTTATGACTGTTAAGAATGTTTTATTTATGTATGGAATTTGTATACCTTCTAATAAAAGAATATTTATTCAAAAAGTTAATGCAGGCAAATAACTATTTGCAGCCTAGGTCTCACGGGCCTCGCAGTATTGTGCCTCAAGAGCTCGATTCGCGAGGCTTACAAAAGCGTGACCAACATCGCAAACGCCCCCAACATTCTCAAGATCCACAACTATATATGTAATCTATGTATCTATTTACATTATGTACTTTATTTCATTAAAAAGTGCTTAAAAGTTCGGTTTTTATTCTGCCTAAAATCACAGAATTTGTACATGTTTGGGTCTGCCCTCTGTGAAGCACAGTCTTTCAAATTAGCCAATCCGTGAACTCAAGTCACATGTTTCCACTGATTGGTTACTATGTGACTGTGTGACCCCTGTATGTAGAAGTAAACTGTCTTTATGAGCTACAGAGGGGGGAAACCTGTTAGGAACTATTTGTAATTTTATAGTTAAAAAAAAAAAAGTTTTTAAGCACTACTTAATAAAGTACATAAAAGTAATGACATACATAGTTATATTGTATTCCTAGTGAATCCAGAAATCTGTAATGTCCCTTTAATCATAGTTATAGACATATTATAGATGAATGTTTAAGCAGTTAAACTGTACATTGATTAATTCACTGTAAAGCTAGATGAAAATTCAAGTTTTTCAGCCCTTTTTTTAAGGCTGAAAAGGGTCCCCTCGGCTTATACTCAAGTCAAACGCCCTCCCCTCTTTCCCTCCCCCTCCCTTATCATCCTCAACCCCCCCATCCTAATCCTAAACCCCCCTCCTCATCCTAAACCCCTCTCCTCACTTTACCCCTCTAATTACCTCCCCCTTTCCCCTCAATTACCTTCCATCTGCAGCTGCTCCTCCACTCCTCCGTGATCCTTCCGTCTGCGTCGGGACCTGGCATATGCTAATGACATGACGTCACTTGCGTGTCATGTCATTAGCATTGGCCGGGTCAAGAGGCAGCCGAGAGGAGCAGCTGCAGATGGAAGGTAAGTGAGGGAAAAGGGAGAGAGGGAGGCAATGAGGGGGGGTTCAGGATGAGGAGTGGGGTTGAGGATGGGGGGTTGAGGAGGGTAATAAGGGAGGGGGAGGGAAAGAGACACAGGGAAGGGAGAGGGGGGAAGAGGCACAGGGGAGGGAGGGGAAGGGAAAGAGACACAGGGAAGGGAGAGGGGGAAGAGGCACAGGGGAGGGGAAGGGGAAGAGACACAGGGAAGGGAGAGGGGGAAGAGGCACAGCGGAGGGAGGGGGAGGGAAAGAGACACAGGGAAGGGAGAGGGGGGAAGAGGCACAGGGGAGGGAGAGGGGGGAAGAGACACAGGGGGGAGAGAGAGGGGGGACAAACAGGGCTCAAGAGGGACACCCGGGGCAGCACATTTCCCACCCGCCGCTTATACTTGCGACATTAAGTTTTCCCAGTATTTTCTGGTAAAATAGGTGCCTCGGCTTATACTCGGATCGGCTTATACTCGAGTATATACAGTATTACCTTGTTAAAAATGTTCTGGATCTCAGAGCCGGTCCCTATGAGCACAAAAGGTTGAGAAACACTAACCTAGAGCTTTAAAACATAGTATGTTTGGCACATGTGCTGTGTCCCTTTAAGCTTTTAATAGATAGATATCCAGTGATGAGGACTCTTGGACTTTTATAGGACGTAAGATCCCCAACTGGATCTACATGAATAAACCCTCTAGCACCTAATGATGCCAAGGAAGCTCTTGGTACAGCTAGTTGTGATGCATTTGCTGACTGAAGATCAAGGGTAGGAGAGTAGTGAATAAAACTGGTAGGATGAGTGTGATTGGGGAAGAGCAAGATCACATATACGGTATTGGTCCGAATATAAGCCGCACCTGTAAAATTAAAGGGGAAAAAATAGAAAAAAGATAGTACTCGCATATAAGCCACACCCTTAAAATTGGAGAGACAAAGACTCTCTCCAAGTGATCAGCCATTGCAACAAACAGGCTTTCTAATTAGTACTGTAACTTTTTTTTGAAGGTTACAGGCCTTACAGGATGTTAGAATCACTAAAACCGAAAATCGCTATTCAATTGCTAAAATACCGCAGTCTCAAGCACGCAAATCGGCAGTAATTTTCGCCACACGGAAATCGGCTGAGCAAGAAAAAAAATGGCCGCCAAAAAAATGAAAACGAGGCAACACTACCTAGGTACAAACGCAAAACACTGCAATCTGCGTAGCACTTTACACATCACACTACGACCTACAAGATACACTATTACAAAAGCTGGAAAATGCTCACGAGACGCGCACATTAATAACATTACGACTATACAATGCCGCTTTACACAATAAACCAACGGCTTTACCTTGCGCACGCAGCCTATTTAGAATGCACAGTTCAAACATTCATTACACTTTATAAGCAGGGAACTAACACTCACAATGTACAGTGGATATAAAAAGTCTACGCACCCCTGTTAAAATGTCAGGTTTCTGTGCTGTAAAAAAATTAGACAAAGATAAATCATTTCAGAACTTTTTCCACCTTTAATATGACCTATAAACTGTACAACTCAATTGAAAAATAAACTGAAATCTTTTAGGAAGAAGGAAGAAAAAATATAAAAATAAAATAATATGGTTGCATAAGTATGCCCACCCATAAACTACTACTTTGTTGAAGCACCTTTTGATTTTATTACAGCACTCAGTCTTTTTGGGTATGAGTCTATCAGCACGGCACATTTTGATTCGGCAAGATTTGCCCACTCTTCTTTGCAAAAAAACTCCAAATCTGTCAGATTGTGAGGGCATCTCCTGTGCACAGCCCTCTTCAGATCACCCCACAGATTTTCAATTGGATTCAGGTCTGGGCTCTGACTGGGCCATTCCAAAACTTTAATCTTCTTCTGGTGAAGCCATTCCTTTGTTGATTTGGATGTATGCTTTGGGTTGTTGTCATGCTGAAAGATGAAGTTCCTCTTCATGTTCAGCATTCTAGCAGAAGCCTAAAGGTTTTGTGCCAATATTGACTGGTATTTGGAACTGTTCATAATTCCCTCTATCTTAACTAAGGCCCCAGTTCCAGCTGAAGAAAAACAGCCCCAAAGCATGATGCTGCCACCACCATGCTTCACTGTGGGTATGGTGTTCTTTTGGTGATGTCCAGTGTTGTTCTTGCGCCAAAAATATGTTTTGGAATTATGGCCAAAAAGTTCAACCTTGGTTTCATCAGACCATAACACCTTTTCCCACATGCTTTTGGGAGACTTCAAATGTGTTTTTGCAAAATGTAGCCTGGCTTGGATGTTTTTTTTCGTAAGAAAAGGCTTTCGTCTTGCCACTCTACCCCATAGCCCAGACATATGAATAATATAGGAGATTGTTGTCACATGTACCACACAGCCAGTACTTGCCAGATATTCCTGCAGCTCCTTTAATGTTGCTGTAGGCCTCTTGTTAGCCTCCCAGACCAGTTTTCTTCTCGTCTTTTCATCAATTTTGGAGGGAGCTCCAGTTCTTGGTAATGTCACTGTTGTGCCATATTTTCTCCACTTGATGATGACTGTCTTCACTGTGTTCCATGGTATATCTAATGCCCTGGAAATTCTTTTGTACCCTTCTCCTGACTGATACCTTTTAACAATGAGATCCCTCTGATGCTTTGGACATTTTAACAGGGGTGTGTAGACTTTTTATGTCCACTGTATATTCTATGCAGACGAAAATACAAACAGATTGTTAGCTCTTCAGCCTATTGCTTGCTGCATATATCAATTATAAATAAAGTATATTCATTTATTGCATAAATAATTAATTCTTAATTAATTAATTGAATAAATCATTAATTATTAACTACATATACATAGAAATATCTATATCTCTCAGAGGACCAAAGGTACACGACAGGAGAGGCTTGCAATGAGCCGAAGGCGCTCATTGTGAGGCATGCGATGAGCACCGAAGGCACTCAGCACAAGCCTCGCAATGAGCGCCAAAGGTCCTGAGACTCACAATGAGTGCCGAAGGCGCTCATTGCGAGGCATGCGAAGAGCGCCGATTGCGCTCAGCGCAAGCCTCGCAATGAGCGCAGAAGGTCCTCACAGTACAAAACGGTTTCAATTATGTCTCAAACAACATTCCCATGGCTTAAAATTTTATTGCCCCGTCATTTTTGAAGTCGCTAGTACCTAAATAATTTTTGATAGTGCGGAGGCACACGTCATAGGATGTATACCCGCCTAGCGGCTCCATAGTGTCGTCCGGCGGCTAAAAATTCCTGGGAAGAACACAGGATATAATGTTTTTTTCATATTTTGCAAAAAAATTTTTGTAATAAAAAAGCGATGTTATAGTGATAATGTAATAGACAACTGCCAAGAAAGAAATGACAAGACCTCATGATGCTGATGGGTTTACAGTGGTTTCTTGTTGATAAGGCACGCCTAACAAATTAATGTAAATGTAAATAGTTTCTCCAGGGTATTATTTGTCGCCATCCAAATATACTGAACTTTGGGGCAGCCCATAACATATGTTTTAAGAAACCTATGGTGTTGCAACCTCTGGAGCAATTGCCATCCAACTGACTATTCGAACAGTGAAGTCTAGCTGTGGTAAGATACCATCTCAAGATAGTTTTGTAAACATTTTCCTTCAATATAATGTATAAAGAGGTGTTTGCTGAGTTTTTGATAATTATACCCCATTACATAGTTACATAGTTACATAGGCCCTCATTCTATTATCGGCCGTAGGAGATGCGGGGCCGCAAGGACCGGCCGCAAGCTATTTGCCTATTCTATTCCCTTCCGGCCGGGGACTCCGGCAGGCTTGCGGCCGGCGCCTTGTTATACCTTGCGTCCGCACGTGCCGGAGGCAAGCCTTTGATCTTAAACGGCCGCAAGAGTTTCGGCCGCAAGGAAATCCCGGTTGCTATTCTATTGCTCCGGGAACCCTCTCTGCAAGACTAAAACCGAGCCGCAGCTTACTTGCAGCAAAAAGGTCCCGCAGGCACACAATTAGCCACATAATAAAGCCATAATAAAGCCATCCTGCACTCTGAGGAGACTATAAAGTGATTGTAGGTGTAAGCATTCATAGCACAACATTCCCCTACACTCAATTCCGTAAATAATTTTTATTGTCATTTATGTCAAATATCCGTGGAAAAAGTCCAGAGGGCTTGGAGCACCTCAGACCCGCCCACGCTGCGGCCGGAAAATAAGCAGTTAATGAAATCTCGGATTTGGGCTGATGTGCAAGCTTGAGAGGGGGTTGCTATTAATCCTCATGTCCCCCATTATGATCCCTAGCATTTACAGAGCTTTACAGTGCCGTCTTAAATTTATATTTGCTTTTAAATATTTCTGAGCTTACGGCCGGTTGCAAGATATACGGCCGGCCATAAGTGGATATCCTTGCGGCGCCGTCTATTTGAATTGCAAGGTAACGGGAGCCCCACAAGGAATCGCAGCTTTGCGGCCGATTTACGGCCGATAATAGAATGAGGGCCATAGTAATTAAGGTTGAAAAAAGACTTTCAGTCCATCAAGTTCAACCTTTTAAGATCTCCTCTGATCTGCAATATGCAGATTAACTATTAATTACTTAATTGTTAATTTATTATTAATCAATTATTTAATTTTTTTATTATTATTAATCCAGAGGAAAGCAAACAGAAAAAAAAAAAACGAAGTAAGGCTTAGCCAGTCGTCTCAAAGGAAGAAAAAAAAAAAAATTCCTTCCTGACCCCAGATACTGGCGATCGTATTTCTCCCTGGACCAATACTGTCTCTCTAATTATTCATGATAACCCTGAATTCCCTTTTTAATTAGAAATAAATCCAGTCCACTTTTAAAGTTATCTATCGAATCCGCTGTCACCACCTCCTCTGGTAGAGAATGCCACAGATTAACCACCCTTACTGTGAAGAACCCTTTTATTTATTTAAGGTGGAATCTTTTTGCTTCTAACCTCAAGGGATGTCCTCTTGTCAGTTGAAAATCTCTTGGCACAAAAAGCTCCCCTGACAAATCTTTATACTGACCCTGGATGTATTTATATAAGGTAATCATTATCTCCTCTTAGACGCCTTTTTTCTAGAGAAAATAAGTTTAATTTGGTTAGTCTTTCTTCATAACTTAGCCCCTCCATTCCCCTTATTAGTTTTGTTGCCCTCCTCTGTACCTTTTCAAGCTCTAAAATGTCCTTTTTATGAAGTGGTGCCCAAAATTGTACTCCATATTCCAAATGAGGGCGTACTAGAGATTTATATAGTGGCAGAATTATATTTGCTTCCTTGGCTTCTATACCCTTCTTAATACATGATAATATTTTATTTGCTTTTGCAGCTGCTGCTTGGCTTTGAGCACTGTTACCTAGGTGGTTGTCCACAAGCACTCCCAAATCCCTTTCGATATCTGATACACCTAGATTTGCTCCATTAGGATTATAAATTGCATGGCTGTTTTTCCTTCCCAGATGCATAACTTTACATTTATTCGTATTAAATCTCATCTGTCATTTAGATGCCCATTCCTCAACTTTATGTAAATCCCTTTGGAGGGAAAGCACATCATTATCTAATTTAATTACCTTGCACAACTTTGTGTCATCAGTGAAAATGGAGACACCACACTCCAATCCTAGCTCTAAGTCATTAATAAATATGTTAAAAATGAGAGGACCTAATACTGAACTCTGAGGAACCCCACTTACCACATTAGTCCAATCGGAGTATGTTCCATTTACAACAACCCTTTGCTTCCTCTCTTTTAGTCAGCTCTCAATCCATGAGCAGAGATTTACTGCAATTCCTATATCTCTTAGTTTGCACAATAGTCTCCCATGTGGCACTGTATCAAAAGCCTTTGCAAAATCCAAAAAGACTACATCCACTGAGTTGCCTTGATCCAGGTTCCTACTGACCAACTCATAGAAACTAATGAGATTTGTTTGACATGACCTAACCCTCATAAATCCATGTTGACTCCTACTTATAATCCTGTTCAAATAGACATATTATTGTATATTATCCCTTATTAACCATTCTAAAAGCTTCCCCACTACAGAAGTGAGGCTCACTGGTCTGTAATTCCCCGGATTTGCTCTTGCTCCCTTTTTAAATATAGGTATCACATCTGTTTTTCTCCAGTCAACCCAGTGTTGAGTGAATCTTGAAAAATTAAATATAATGGTTTGGCTATTACAGAACCCAGTTCCCTCAGTACCCATGGATATATTCCATCAGGACCCGGGGCTTTATTAACATTTATTTTTTCAAACCTCTTTTGGATTACTTCCTGTGTTAACCAATTATTTTGCAAAGGTAATGTAGCCCCATTATGTTGCCGTGTCCCAACCACTGGTACCTCCCTTGTGTATACCGAAGAAAAGAACCTATTTAGCTCATCTGCCTTTAACTGGTCACTAATTATCAGATGGCCTGTGTTACATTGTAATGTTCCTATAGCTTCCTTCCTCGCCTTCTTCCCATTAATATACTTAAAAAAACATTTTAGGGTTAGTCTTACTCTGTTTTGCAATTCATTTTTCATTTTCTATTTTATCCAGTCTAATAGCCCTTTTGCAAGCCTTGTTGATTTCCTTGTATTCCCGTAAAGCAGTCTCTGTCTCCTCTTGTTTGTATAATTTAAATGCCTTCTTTTTACTCCTTATCATGATCTTTAAATCATTGTTAAGCCACATTGGATGGGATATACTCCTTTTACTTTTATTCCCACATGGTATATGCCGATGTGTATGTATATTTAGTAAGGATTTAAATATTGTCCATTTATGTTCAGTGTTTTTACCTATCAGTTCTTTGTCCCAGTCTATACTTAGTATTGCTGCCCTATTCCAACATTTGATACTATATCAATATTATTTGTGATGAGTAAATCTAAGATAGCTTCATTTCTAGTAGGCTCTTGTACAACCTGGGTCAGATAATGATCCCTGAGTGTACTCAAGAACCTGCCCCCCTTAGATGAACTGCTGGTCTCATTTATCCAGTTTATTTCAGGGTAATTAAAATCTCCCATTATTAGAACTTGCACATGCTTAGCTGCATTTCCAATCTGTAACAATAATTGTATTTCCTCACTTTCAGCTATATTTGGGGGTTTATAGCATACTCCTACTAATATTCTTTTGGAATTTGCTGCTCCGCTATTTAACTCTACCCACAAACATTCAGCTTTATCACTAGGTCCACCAGAAATATATTCTCTGACTATAGGCTTTAATTCAGGCTTAACATACAGACAAATCCCTCCTCCTCGTTTACCATTGCCTCTATCTTTCCTAAATAGGCTATAACCATCCAGATTAACAGTCCAGTCATGAGATTCATCCCACCACATTTCAGTAATGCATATTAAATCCCATTTTTCATTAATTGCTAATAATTCTAACTCTCCCATTTTTCCTGGCAATCTTCTGGCATTAGCAAGCATACACCTTATGTTATGAGTTTGTAGTTTGAAGTGGCTGCCACTGTACTTGAGTTACTTAGTACTACCTCCCTATTGACTATACTACCCCTCCCCCCATCTCCTCCCCTATGAGTTGTTCATCATCTAGGCTAATATTGAGCTCAGCCTCCCAGGAGGCCCTATAGGAGAGATTGTTGGGCGTGGACTGTTCATTTAGGTAGTTATAGTAAACTCCCCATTATCCGGCACCCATTGGGAGTCTCTATTGCCGGATAAGTTTAGTTTCCGGTTAATCGGGAGTCCCTGAATTTAAAGGTTTAAACGAACCTTAAACACCCCAAAACCCCTCAAAACGCATTTAAAAAGGCATTAGCACTTAAACTGGGCCATTTAGGCCCAGAATTTTATTTATTTTTCAAATTTAGCTTTTTTTTTTTTTTTTGCAGTCTCGAATTCCGGATAGTGCCTGTTATGCCAGTTTAGCGGGAGTAAATTTAGGTTACTGTACTCCCAACTCTAATCTACTGGCTAGTATGGACTAGAATGGGTAGATATTGATTAGTGTAACTTGGGGTGCTGCCGCAGGGACATGTTTTTGTTTTTTTTACTTTTTATTCTCCCATCATTGTACATTAGGGGATGGTGGAACAGATGGGTCCCTACGGAAACACCATTTTTAGTAGACTCCAACTATATTATATATTATCCCCACCCCAAGGTCTAGAGGAATGTGGGATGAGAGAACTCTAAAGGAAGTTGGAGCATTTCAAGGATGACAGAAAGATTAAACAAAGTGTAATCTTGAGATGGTTTGTAGCATATCATGTGCATGCATTAATAGTTTAATCTTGTATTTGACAAAATATTGCGTGTCGATTACCTGGTATTGACCATTTTCTAATTCTTTACCTAAGTATTTCAACGTCATAATTATTGTATTCATTACTTATGTGTCTGGAAGAGCGTATTAGACCCAATGGTCCACTTATGTTGAGCTGTTTGGGTAACTAGGATCTATACCTGTAGCTCTACACCTATACATCACTTTATGGGAGTATTCCATGCTATTGGCTGCTTTTCAATTAATTCCCAGTTAATGTTTTGTAGGTTACAATAATTAATTGGGAACAACTGATAATCATCCCTTGAATACTGGTACATGGTATTTAATAAACATTATTATTCTAAATAAATTACCATAAATTATTGTAACTATTCTTAGCCAATTACCATTGGGTAATTGTATGTAGCACCAAATCAAAGTGCTTCCCTCCAATTGGGGCAAAAAAATAAATGAGCCATGGTCATTTACTATTGGCTACATACTTGTGGGCGGAAATAGACATAACCACGCCCACATCGACTTCATGCAAATAAGACTAGGCAGGGCCTTTGTGCAGACCACGTGACTGTTCATCGTCACAGTGATGTCACTGATGCCACGCCTCCCAATGACTACACATTGTGTCACCTACTTTCACAAGACGGTAGGGTATGAGCACAATAGAGGTTGCAAGGGACACATCTAAAGATGGGGTGCTATATACAGACAATGCCCCCCAAAAGATACCCAGAATATAGAGGGGACACACAAAAACCAAAGAGCTGAAGGCGTGGCCTGATTGGACAGTTAGTGCATGCAAATATGGGTGCTCTGACGTAACTTCCTAGCTATATACCGGCCGCCATTTTCTGGCAGTGCGTGAGGAAGGAGTATCGGTGGCGGGATAGCGTTAGAGGAGCGGGCACAGAGTAATCAGGACACCCACCCACACGGTGTAGGGCAGCATCATCATAAACAGAGGGCGGGAACAGCTCGGACCGGGAAGAGGAGGCGGGGCACTACTCATAGGTGATAAGAAGCGGAACAGCACCGACGCCGGGTAAGAACAGCACAGGAGGAAGTGTGCCCGCCGCATTATATTGTATGTATGTATTATACCACTTATGTATAATACTGTATGTGTATACGCATGTACTATCATATATCGTATACACTGCGTATAGTGCCGTGGGTATATACATAGCATCCTCCGTGTGTATATATTGTATACGTGCATATAGCATTCACATTATATTGTAGTGCATGTATATAGACAGCATACACTTTACATATATACTGTGTATACAGATTGCATGGATATTATGTTACTGTGTGAATAGACAGGGCCCCCACACACAATATATATATATATATATATATATATATATATATATATATATATATATAGTGTGTGAGCTCACTATGCACACAGTAACATAATATCCATGCAATCTGTATACACATAATTTATATTATATAGGTAAAACTCCAGTTTAGGTGCGTAAATTATTTGTTGTTGTTTTCAACATATTTTAAGCATTGAAAGCTCTGTATTGTAACAAAACTAACCTGTGCACACACCACTGTCCTCTCCTCACCCTGTCCTGTGTATACCCCAGCTCTCTCACATCCTGTCCTGTGCACACACTCTTGTCCTCTCCTCACCCTGTCCTGTGTATACCCCAGCTCTCTCACATCCTGTCCTGTGCACACACCACTGTCCTCTCCTCACCCTGTCCTGTGTATACCCCCAGCTCTCTCACATCCTGTCCTGTGCACACACCACTGTCCTCTCCTCACCCTGTCCTGTGTATACCCCCAGCTCTCTCACATCCTGTCCTGTGCACACACTCTTGTCCTCTCCTCACCCTGTCCTGTGTATACCCCAGCTCTCTCACATCCTGTCCTGTGCACACACTCCTGTCCTCTCCTCACCCTGTCCTGTGTATACCCCAGCTCTCTCACATCCTGTCCTGTGCACACACTCTTGTCCTCTCCTCACCCTGTCCTGTGTATACCCCCAGCTCTCTCACATCCTGTCCTGTGCACACACCACTGTCCTCTCCTCACCCTGTCCTGTGTATACCCCCAGCTCTCTCACATCCTGTCCTGTGCACACACCACTGTCCTCTCCTCACCCTGACCTGTGTATACCCCCAGCTCTCTCACATCTTGTCCTGTGCACACACCACTGTCCTCTCCTCACCCTGTCCTGTGTATACCCCCAGTTCTCTCACATCCTGTCCTGTGCACACACCACTGTCCTCACCCTGTCCTGTGTATACCCCCAGCTCTCTCACATCCTGTCCTTTGCACACACCACTGTCCTCTCCTCACCCTGTCCTGTGTATACCCCCAGCTCTCTCACATCCTGTCCTGTGCACACACTCCTGTCCTCTCCTCACCCTGTCCTGTGTATACCCCAGCTCTCACATCCTGTCCTGTGCACACACTCCTGTCCTCTCCTCACCCTGTCCTGTGTATACCCCCAGCTCTCTCACATCCTGTCCTGTGCACACACCACTGTCCTCTCCTCACCCTGACCTGTGTATACCCCCAGCTCTCTCACATCTTGTCCTGTGCACACACCACTGTCCTCTCCTCACCCTGTCCTGTGTATACCCCCAGCTCTCTCACATCCTGTCCTGTGCACACACCACTGTCCTCTCCTCACCCTGTCCTGTGTATACCCCCAGCTCTCTCACATCCTGTCCTGTGCACACACCACTGTCCTCTCCTCACCCTGTCCTGTGTATACCCCCAGCTCTCTCACATCCTGTCCTGTGCACACACTCCTGTACTCTCCTCACCCTGTCCTGTGTATACCCCCAGCTCTCTCACATCCTGTCCTGCGCACACACCACTGTCCTCTCCTCACCCTGTCCTGTGTATACCCCCAGCTCTCTCACATCCTGTCCTGTGCACACACTCCTGTCCTCTCCTCACCCTGTCCTGTGTATACCCCCAGCTCTCTCACATCCTGTCCTGTGCACACACTCCTGTCCTCTCCTCACCCTGTCCTGTGTATACCCCCAGCTCTCTCACATCCTGTCCTGTGCACACACTCCTGTACTCTCCTCACCCTGTCCTGTGTATACCCCCAGCTCTTTCACATCCTGTCCTGTGCACACACCACTGTCCTCTCCTCACCCTGTCCTGTGTATACCCCCAGCTCTCTCACATCCTGTCCTGTGCACACACTCCTGTCCTCTCCTCACCCTGTCCTGTGTATACCCCCAGCTCTCTCACATCCTGTCCTGTGCACACACCACTGTCCTCTCCTCACCCTGTCCTGTGTATACCCCCAGCTCTCTCACATCCTGTCCTGTGCACACACCACTGTCCTCTCCTCACCCTGTCCTGTGTATACCCCCAGTTCTCTCACATCCTGTCCTGTGCACACACTCCTGTCCTCTCCTCACCCTGTCCTGTGTATACCCCCAGTTCTCTCACATCCTGTCCTGTGCACACACTCCTGTCCTCTCCTCACCCTGTCCTGTGTAACTTTCCTCTCCGCATCAGAACCAGACTGGAAAACCACAACAACAACAAACCCTCAAAATAATTTACGCACCTAAACCGGAGTTTTACCTATTTATTTATTTTTATATATATATATATATATATATATATATATATATATATATATATTAGTGTGAGCTCACTATGCACACAGTAACATAATATCCATGCAATCTGTATACACAGAATTTATATATATATATATATATATATATATATATATATATATATATATATATATATATATATATATATATATATATATATATATACTGTGTATACATATTGCATGGAAATTATGTTACTGTGTGCATAGTGAGCTCACACACACTATATTATATATATATATATATATATCACATATTATAATTGTCAAACTGCGATTCGTCGTAACGCTTTGCGACAAATCCGATCGGGGCGCGTAAATGCGCTTTGTGCGGCGTCCCCACACACACTCACTGCATTCCCAGCCACTATCTCCTCTCTCACCTCAGTACTGTCAGTGCCCCCCAGGCCTCCTTCACCATACACACTGCTCTGTCCTTCCCTCCTAACCCCACACACTCACTCTCTACTTTGTATTATCCCTGTCCCTCGGCAAGCCTTCTCCTCCTCCATACACCCCGCTCTCTGCTTCCCCAGTCACTCTCTCCTCTCATCACCATGCTGTCACTGTCCCCTCCGCAGACCCTCTTCAGACACTTCATGTGCAAGCCACTAGAATATATATATATATATATATATATATATATATATATATATATATATATATATATATATATATATATATATATATATATGCGACTTGCCTGTCAAAAATGACAGGGCAATAAAATTGGAAGCCATGGGAATGCTGTTTGACACGCAATGTAAACCGTTTTGTACTGTGAGGACCTTTTGGCGCTCATTGCGAGCCTCTCCTGTCGTGTACTTTTGGTCCTCTGAAAGAGATATATATTTCTATGTATATGTAGTTAAGTAATAATGAATGATTTCTTAAATCCATTAATATACTTTAATTATGTATAATTGATATATGCAGCGAGCATAGGCTGAGGAACTATCAATCTGTTTGTATTTTCCGACAGCATAGAATATACAGTTTGAGTGTTGGTGCCCTGATGATAAAGTGTAATGAATGTTCTAAGTGCGCATTCTAAATAGGCTGCGTGCGCGAGGTAAAGCCGCTGGTTTATTGTGATAAGTCGTAATGTTATTAATATGTTACGCATCTTGTGAGCATTTTCCAGCTTCTGTAATAGTGTATTTTGTAGGTCGTAGTGTGATGTGTAAAGTGCTACGTGTTTGGGGTGGTCCGTGGTCGTGTAGCCTCCTTTTCATATTTTCGGCGGCCATTTTTTTCCTCGCTTTGGCGATTTTTGAGTGGTGAAAATCGTCTAAATAAAAGTCCCACGGTTGTGAACCGCTTGCACGCCAAGGCGATCCCCCGTTTTAAGTGATTTTTGGCCAAGTCCTGCGCTTTGTAGTGGCTTAACGGCTTGCAGCGATGAGCGCCAAAGGCCAAGTCCTACGCGTTAACGGCTCTCCTCGTTTTGCAAGGCTCGCAAAGCGGTGAGCGACTGTGGCGCTCATCGCGTAACTCGTACGCACCTCGCAAAGCGTGACAACGCCTCTCAGTCTGACAACGATTACATGTGATAGATATATATATATATTTACACACACTCCTTGGTGCCCTGCTACTACAGTGGGTTATGCTGGCTGCTAGACTCCTGCTCGAGCGAGAGCTCCACTGTTGCTAGAAAGATCGAGACGGACATCATTGTTTTGGGCAACAAGCTGGCTTGCTTTAGTCCTAATGTATACATGCTACTGATACAATAGACAGCAACTTTTTTTTATTTTCAAATTGAAAATGTTATGGATAGAACTAGCATAAACCAATCTTTTTTTTTTTTTTTTTTTAGCAGTATTAAGTATAGTAAGTCCTTTGCCCTTATCAAACATGGCCGCCCATGTTCCTGCTCGGCGTCCTCCTTGTGTTGCCTCTTAGTGCCTGCAGACTGTTGCTTGAATATCTGGTGCATGGTTTGGGCGAGTAGATCAGAAGGTGCACTGTAATCCCAGCATGTTACACAGTGTATGTAGGTACAGAGGGAGATGATGATGCTCATGATAGTAATAGCAGTCAGAATACAAGAAGATGAAAGGGGCTTAATTCAACTTCCTGTTCAGGTGATAAAAAACTGACTATACATTGTACTAGCAGTTTTTCTCTACCATATATAAATTCTGAATTATTTAGAACTGATATTGTGGTTCAGTGTGTGTGTGTGGGAGAGGGGTCTAACTGCCAGATAACATTAGTGGACTTTGTTTTAGCTACTACAGAGACAAAAAAGTAAACTGCAATCCTAATTAACATATCAAAGCATCTAATATACATGAACTGCTCATTTACATATAAATACAGCAAGGAGTTTCCCAGGATTGATTTATTTTAGGAAAAATGTATAACACAACATAGAGCCAGTTTTCATGTGTTTTAAGAATAATACAAAAAAACAACTACTTGAATTTGGCGTGACAGGGTCCCTTTTTTAAGTAAGATTGTGATAAAAAAAAATCCCCCATTGTTTAGTTTTAATAATAGGAGGTAGAACCACAACTTGTATATAATTTTCTTCTCCTTAATTTCAAATGGCTTTGCAATTATTTTCTAGATATTGGGTTGCCCAAATGTTCGGGGACACAGATACTTAGTAAACCAACACAGCAAGAGTTCCATATATAGTATCATTAATGTTGTGATAAATAGCAAACACATTGTCGGTTGAATGTTTAAAAATAAATAAATAATAATAATAATTACATTAAGCTAACATTGAAGTCTTCCATTTTTAGCTGTCATCCAGCCTTTCCCATCCACCCACACAAAGAGGTTCTAATATGTTGTTGGTAACAGATCACTGCCATTAAAGGTATATGCAAGTGAGCTGGATTATGAATGCATCTGAGGAGAAATAGACGTGTATGAAAAAAATTGTTTGCATGAAAAAATACCAAAATTAACATTTAAACAGTTACCCTAAAGTTTGCTGAATTTCTTGCATTTGCAAACTGTTTTCTATCAATGCTGAATGCTGACACCCCCTTAAAATCCCAGGGAAAATTAGCATACATAATACATCTTTTTGGTCTGGGGATTTAGCTGCAGCTTTTCTTTTAGATTTCTGTAATACCCAGAACAAGGTCTGTGTCCCTTCATTCACCGATTGTTTTATCTACATCCCAGGTGATACTTCCCCCAGACTCAGTGACTTGGCCCTGAGATCTCTCCCAGCCCCAGTTAATTGCATGGACTCACTCGGACACATTCGCAGAAATCATTGCAGGACCATAAATCAAACATAAATACTCATTCGCCTAAAAGACAAATTTAGAATAGGAAGAAGAAACTGAAATGTTTGGTTTCAGTAAAATTATAATTTGTCAGAATTTATCAAGGATAGGGTGTATGTCTAAAGAACTGTGTAAGAGGTCATGTTGATTTATGGACCTTTAAGGACCCAGTGTAGCTGGCTGCATACAGCATTGCTGATTGGCTGCAAAGCTGAGCATGCTCACGTAGACAGGGTTCGCTTTTACCCTCTCAGGAGCCTAGCTCAATCCTAGGGGTGTAAACATCACCTGCAATGGTATTTTTTTAATTTATTTTTTTATGCAAAGTTAAAAAAACATAGTGCATGCAAATAAATGTAATCATACGCTACTAATTCCCCTCTATCAGATGCATTCGTAACCCAGCTCAATTTAATATGCCTTTAAGTACAAAAGTCCACTGAGCAGTCACCTATACATTGAGCATGCCTTGTTGTGCTTGAGAGTGTGTGGATGACAGTGGACCCAATAATTTGGGGGCTTAACAGTAATTAATGCCAGTGATCTCTCATTAACGATCTGTTCTTGTGGGTGGATCAGAAAGACCGAAGAGAGCTCAAAATGGCAGAATTCAATGTTAATATACTATAAGAAAATTCAGTTAATATAGTTGTTATTACTTTTGCTTCTATGTACTTTATTTCATTAAGAAGTGCTTAAAAGTTCTGTTTTTATTCTGCCTAAAATCACAGAATTTGTACATGTTTGGGTCTGCCCTCTGTGAAGCACAGTCTTACAAATTAGCCAATCGGTAAACTCCAGTAACTTGTTGCCACTGATTTGGTTACTATGTGACTGTGTGACCCCTGTTCACTGTCTTTATGAGCTACAGAGGAGAGAAACCAGTTATGAACGATTTGTAATATTATAGTTAAAAGTAATGACCTACATAGGTGTATTGTATCCCTAGTGAACCCAGAAACCTTTCATGTCCCTATAATCATAGTTATAGACATATTATTATAGAGGAATTTATAAGCATTTAAACTGTACATTGATTAACGGTAAAGCTAGATGAAAATTTGGTTATTTAGTTATAACAATGTTAAAAATGTTCTGGATCTCACACGGTCCCTATGAGCACAAAGGTTTGAGAAACACTAACCTAGAGCTTTACAACTTAGTATGTTTGGCACATGTGCGGTGTCACTTTAAGCTTTTTATAGATAGATATCCAGTGATGAGGACTCTTGAACTTTTATAGGACGAGTGATCCCCAACTGGATCTACATGAGTAAGCCCTCTAGCACCTAATGATGCCAAGCAGGCTCTTGGTACAGTTAGTTGTGATGCATTTGCTGACTGAAGATCAAGGGTAGGAGAATAGTTAATACAATTAGTTGTCTTGGATATAAATGTGATTGGGGAAGAGCAAGATATCTAAATAATGTTTGATGGTGCAGAGGCACACGTCATGGGATGTGTACCCGCTCAGCGGCTTCTGGGGAGAACACAGGATATAATGTATGTTATGGTGGTAATAGACAACTGACAGGAAAGACATGACAAGCCCTCGTGATGCTGAGGGGTTACAGTGGTTTATTGTTGAATGTAAATGTTGAAAAATAATGGACTGAATTATTACATTTTTTGGAGTCTGATTATTGAAGGGAAAGAATGTGTTCATAAAAACAAAAATAAAATATATGCATGAATGTAGGGGAATGTATAAACTAGTTGCAGGTATGCATTGACAGCATTTGAAGCTAATGTTCCACCTAAATATAAGTTGCATCATTAGATGCAGTCATGGAGCATTTTTGTCTTTTAAAGCTCTTCATTGGAGGATGGAGGGAGTCATTTAATATTATTGTATTGTTGTTATAGGGTCAGAACTTCAATTTGCAACATCAACATTAGACGCAAAACTAAGAGCATTACTAGGCATTGAAACTTATGACATATTTCCATTTCTTAAATAAACATTGTTTGTACATAAATTTGTATATTTAAGTGGAATAACACCTTTACTCTAGTATTAGGATAAGAAATAGACATTAGATTATATTTATTGACCTTTTTCCCCACTAGGATTAAAACAAAGCTGTCAGGATGTCGTACATGCTACCTCATTTGCACAATGGCTGGCAGGTTGACCAAGCCATCCTCTCGGAGGAAGATCGTGCCTTGGTTATACGCTTTGGGCACGACTGGGATCCGACATGTATGAAGATGGATGAGGTTTTGTACAGTATTGCTGAGAAGGTGAGATCCTCGTGTTATAACTATTGTTCTTACATGTTTCTTAATTGGGTATAGGAGCAGTAATTAACACTCACATTTCATTCCTCTGGATACATGAACTGTAGTCCCCATTTATTTATGTTATTTATGTCTAATTTTGTAACTTTAAAGTATCATTGAAAGTTGGCTACTTATCTATTTCTGTACCACTATACTTATGTTATTATGTATAGGTAATGGATAATTACAGTTTGTTTATATCAGCAATATCCGATTGATTGCCAGGCATTTATTTTGTACTTCTTTATTTGCAAATTACATCATTTGTTTCTTTCATTTGATTTTATTTAAAGGTAAAAAACTTTGCTGTTATCTATCTTGTGGATATCACAGAAGTACCTGACTTCAACAAAATGTATGAGTTGTATGACCCATGTACAGTCATGTTTTTCTTCAGGTAAGTCTTACTGCATCTTCCACATCCACAACGTAGTCAGTCATTTGTTACAAAATGTACCAAGGTCAAAGTCTATTTGTAAAATGACCTTTGGGCCCGAGATCCATTTTATCCATTGATAAATACACACAAAGAATTTAGATTAGTTTCCCTGTCCAACCTCAATTTCTTATCTCTATTAATTTAGTTATGAGTAAATATTATAATTGTAACAAAATGGCATTCAAAACGGTGTCAAAAGCTTGTATGTTGAAGGAGGCCCAAAGAAAGTTCACCATTTAATCAATAGTTTATTGGAAGGTCTTCTAGCTTCAGGAGGGATAAATAGTAATGCTGTGTGGGTCGGAAAGTGAGGAACCTGAGGTCCACATTCAGGCTCAGATCTGTCTATTGACAATGCCTGTTCTATAGCTTAGTAAAGCAACATGTTCTTGGATCCGCACCTTTTTGTAATCTATGGTTACAGTAACGTGGAGAAAGTAACTGGTGGAATCTGGATAGTTTCTGGCTAATGTTTTCACCTCAAACTGAGAATAAGGTCTATTTTTGCATGGCTGAAGAGTTTTAAAAATGTAAAACTTTCCAGTCTCTCTAGGAAGTATAGCTAAATATCTGCTGCCTGATCGTGCAATGGATGTGATGTCTTTGGTTGGAGCTGGAGCCATGATAGCTGAGCCTCCATAAGATAAAATATGTGTATGGATATCTCTTGTAACTGGCAGAAGCTCCTACCATGGGAATCACATCTAGAGGATGATCAGAGAGAAAAGGCACCTTTTCCTGGGAAAGCTAGAAATAGTCTTTTTAAAGCCTAAGTGTTTTTCTCTCTCTATTTTAATTTTAAAACCTTTTTAACAGTAATTTTATACAAAAAGAAAATGGTAAATAACATATGAAGTACGGTTTAAGGGGAAGGGACAAAAAAAGGAGATATGGATGGGGTAACAGAATAAAAAAAAAAAAAAAACACGAGTCATGTACTATATGGTGCCATGTTTGTACAATATAAACAATAAGAACTCTAAAGGTTAACATTTAGGTGCCAATGTATCTTCATTTCAAAGTCATTTTTTTAAAGATGTTTGCCATGTGCTTTTCAAGGGCAATATAATCTCAAACTTTCTAGTTGTGTGTGAAAACAGTCTTTTTTTTGCATGCAATATAAATTCTATTAAAGGGCCATTTACCTCCATAGAAGTGCTTTTCATGATGTGAAATAGCACAAAATTGTATGTTAAAACTACCTATTTGTTTTTTTAATACACTAATAACGGCTACAAATCTACAGTCTGTTTAGAAACACAGTCCTGACTATTTCATGATTAACAACATCTGCCAACACAGAGTGGTGAAGGCTCCACTGTGAGCACAAAGATTTGTCGTTTGTCCCCGGTGTAGTAGGACATGTTAACCCTGGCTTTCATTTTTAGCTGATTCCAGCAGTCCTTTCCCAGTACAGATGCATTTGTGAAGGGTTAACTCTCTTTCTACTTAAGCTCTCTGCACGCAGCTGCTGTGGCTTTGTCTGGGGGCACTGCCAGTGACTCATGTAAACAGATTGCATTTATACATTTCCCTGCGAAAAAAGAATGTATTTCAACATGGTTTCTTGAGAACTTTACAGCAGTATGGTCCAAGTTGTACTGAATTAACTGGACTTTTTTAATTAAAAAAAATGTACAGTCTAACCACATGGAAAAGTATAATAAAAACGTGTTTGATCTGCCTTAAGCCTACTAGTGAATTGAACAAGACTTGAAAGGAAATATAAACCGGGACACTTGAAGAGCCCGTTGTCTGTAATTTGATCTTGTTCTGCATTTAAAAGAACGTGGACACAGGCACAAGATTGTTGCAGTCTAGAGATACCCTGGCCTGCCTGTCCCTTTGTTTTATGTAACGTGTCTGCACAGCGGAGAGAAAGCAACTCCACACCGTCTCAATTTTATTTAATGTTTCTGTATTCTAGGCCACTTTTTTTAAATTTAAATAAAAGCCTTTTGGTAATTTTTAAACATGATCTTTTAAATGCATAATCACAAGTTTTAGACAGCAGTAGCCCTTTAAGTAATTGAAAACTGATGTTATAGAACTGTTCAGGAATATCTTATAATTCATTCTTTCATTTTCTTCCAACAGGAATAAACACATTATGATTGATTTAGGAACAGGTAACAACAACAAAATAAACTGGACCATGGAAGACAAGCAAGAAATGATCGATATAGTAGAAACCGTTTACCGGGGAGCTCGAAAAGGCAGAGGTCTGGTGGTATCCCCAAAAGACTATTCAACCAAGTACAGATACTGATATGTTTACCACCTAATAAAGATCCTTTCCTTTCTTATACTACCATCATATGAACTTTTTTAATAGACACAGTTATTTGTTTAAAGGTGTTGGTAGTGTTGAAAATGTTTGGAAAACATGGTCGTATTTTCGGCCTCAAAGCTCAAGAATTCAAGCCTTAAATGCTCTATTTATGTCATAACCTTTTTTTTTTTTTTTTTTTAATGTGTACATTGTAGCATTGAATAAATGTGTGTTTATAAAAGTGGCTGAATTGATTTGTTTTTGTACATATGAGGTGCTATATGAACTAGGATACTTGAAGAAAAATAAGATTCTGTCGTTTTTGGGTTTTGTTTATTTGAAGGTATATATTAAAGGTTTATCTTTGGGATATTTTGGGAAAATCTGAAATTTTGAAGACTTCATGAATATAGGAATCAATTTTGTTTTTGTTACAGCAATTTAGATAACCTTATTCAAGCCTTACCAAGACAGCCTAATCAATACTATCTCCGTTACAATCTTTCTCATATTCACAGGGCAGAAATGTGTGCTGCTGTTGGTCTGATAATGGCTCCTTCCAACCCCAATTGTATATACACACAGAGCCTTGCAATTAATATGGATTGTTTGAGGATTTGCATCATTTAATTTACAGAACATGCCCACAACTTTAAAGTTTTTTTAATTTTTTATTGTGAAGCAAATTACAAATTGGACAAAATAACAGAAAAAGTCAATGTGCATAACTATTCACCCCCCTAAAGTCAATACTTTGTAGAGCCTTTTGCTGCAATCAGAGCTCCAAGTGGCTCTGGATAATCCTCTATGAGCTTGCCACATCTTATCACTGGTATTTTTGCCCATTCCTCCTTACAAAACTGCTCCAGCTCCTTCAAGTTGGATAGTTTGCCCTTGTGAACAGCAATCTTTAGGTCTGACCACAGATTTTGTATTGGATTGAGGTCTGGGCTTTGACTAGGCCATTCCAACACATTTACATGTTTCCCCTTAAACCACCCAAGTGTTGCTTTAGCAGTGTGTTTGGGGTCGTTGTCCTGCTGAAAGGTGAACCTCCGTCCTAGCCTCAAATCATGCACAGAGTGGTGCAGGTTTTGCTCAAGAATGTCCCTGTATTTAGCATCATCCATCTTTTCCACGTGCCATTTTGTTTTTTCCTGAAAGTAATGGCTTTCTTCTGGCCACTCTGCCATAAAGCCCAACTCTATGGAGCGTACGGCTTATTGTCGTCCTATGTACAGATACTCCAGTCTTTGCTGTGGAACTCTGCAGCTCCTCCAGTGTTACCGTAGGTTTTTGTGCTGCCTCTCTGATTAATGCCCTCCTTGCCCGGTCCGTCTGTTTTGGTGGGTCGGCCGTCTCTTGGCAGGTTTGCTGTTGTGCCATGTTCTTTCCTCTTGGTTATGATAGATTTGATGGTGCTCCTGGGGATCATCAAAGATATGGATATTTATTTTTATATCATAACCCTTACTTTTACTTCTCAACAACATTGTCCCATACTTGTTTGGAGAGTTCCTTGGTCTTCATGGCAGTGTTTGGTTAGTGGTGCCACTTGCTTAGGTGTTGCTGCAAGTGTGACATTTGGCTAAGATGTAAGCTGTGAACCAGTATTTTCCATTTTGTTAGATATAAGTTATGAAATAGTTAAATCTGCATGACCCATGATTTAGCAGTTTCAGTTTTTGTCCTAAAATCTAGTCCCAAGGTTTAATAACACGTTATTGACTGGCCAGAATATAAAATATAGAGGTTGAAATACGCACTGATTTAGCTAGCTACGTGTTTTCATTATAATTGGCTCTAATGAAAATAATAATTTGTTGGTGTAGTGATGGAATAGACCATGTTTCTAGAGGGTGGGGATGGATAATGCCATTGTCTTTATGTAAACATTATAAAAGCTGTGTTTTGTTTATTTTTGGGTCCAGTGAGCCAGTAGCAGGAGACAATTGTAACAGGTCTTCTGTTGCTAATTCAATCAGAGGCCTCTGTGTTATGGGTATCATGACTGGGTAAAATGTGGTTTGTGGGTATAGGTTTTCCTACAACACATAGTACCTGAGAAGCACTCTGCAGGAGTAGACTTCTAATTTGTGTTTGGGGAGCAGATATTTGGCCAAGCCTTCTTGGATCCCTTCTCCAATTCATTTGCAAAGTTCAATGCAAAAGTTCCTGCCTCTGTTTGCTGATTGCACCAATGCAGGATTTATGAAAGAGTTGTAAAAATTACCTAGTAATGTGACCACAGCAGCCATCATACTAGCCCTGCAAAGTATCACCAATCCAGCAGATAATAATCAGTGTACAAAAACATAATAAAACAACTCTTCTTATAATCTAAAATGAAATGCCCCAAATGTAGATATAGACTATCCCGTTATACACACAGCCTTTGAGGAAGCCGCCATAGTGTCGAAACAGACACAAGGCTCGATATAGGAGAGCAAATGACTCTTGTGAAGAGATACAGGGCAGCTGCAGTCATTTGAAACATCCATGTTCACTTGATTTCCATGGTAGACAAGTGTGTTCCTTATTTATTTCACATGGAGGACAGGACCACTTTCTATTGCTGTATCCAGGGTGAATACCAGGCTATAGTCCATAAGTGGAAAGCTGTGGGGAATATTTCAACACAAATAGGTACAATTTGTAAATATCATATATGATAATTAGAGCTATACTTGTACTTACATTTTGTGAATGGTTACATTTGGAAGGGGTTGTTGATGGATTCTGGCTAGCTGTCTCATAGTGTCCCATGCAGTGTGGCTGACCATCAGCAGTCTCATGCAGTAGATTTAAAGGGCCATTGCAGTAATCCTTTTTTTTTTTTTTTTTTCATGACTTTTACGTTGAGAAATTGTATATACTGATCATTCCAAGTGGATTTTTGTTGTGGCAAAACATACACAACAACATTTTATTTCTCTACCATCTTTGATCTGGAGCTTGTTCCATCTTTTAAAACTGACTGTGAGTAACTTTCAGTGTAACATTTCTCACAAAAGATTAACTTCACAATTCATTCTTCTTTACATGTTAAAAGTTTCTATGAGATTTTCAAGCTGTGCCTATGCAAGTTATTCACTGCCTAAAGAAATACTGTCTTGTGTTCTGCACATGAAAATGGTCTTTTCCTATACCTGATCTTTAGACTAATTATTCTGCTTATGCTCAACGGGCAATATCCTGGGAACCTGTCAGTGGCCCATTAGGTAACGTCATCTGTATATTTTAACATTTGTAGACTAGCAGAACTTTTATCTTTGATAATTTAACCTGTTCCGAATATACTGTCTCTAGTGCACATGTTATGATGCATTATTATATGTAATATCCAGTAATTTCAAGGCCCTCACTGGACGAAATAAGTCTCGATCTGCAATAGCATTACCCATTTATTGACTTGAAAAGAAGTGTTAATTCACAGAGAGCCTCTTTTCTGTGTAATGTGAACTTAATTTACATTAAAGATAACGAGGACAAATGCCCAAAGACTGCCTCTCCTTTTTTCTGTAACAAGTTACGAATGAAGAGGAAAAAACAATGTCACTTGGTCTTAATTTTCTGTAATTTTTCTACACTGTAGACCATCAAGCCCTCGAGGCCACCAGTGGACAAAGTAAGCCAGTCTGGTGATTTATGAGGGATTAATCCCAACATTTCACATGGCAAAAATAAATCTTCTGGTCCTGAACCTGAGAAGCCTTACAATATACAACACACATTCAACAGTAAAACTACCAGTAAGGAATGATTGTTTTAGCAATTATATTATAGTAATTACATACATAAATCATTTTAATACCCTTAAAAGGTACTTGTATCTCCAAACAAACCCACTTGATCCAAAAGACCAGTGGCAACATGATCTCTTTAAATATAATTTAAGTCTTTGTTTTCTTACAATTGAATTTTACAAAGCTACTACTGGTTATCGTTGTGTATTTTATTTGCAAAGGAGATCCTACTAATAATATTAAAGCTCCATGAATGTCAAATGTAATCCATTGCTTACTTTTATTACTATATATATATATATATATATATATAAGTTGTATCTAGTGACAATGCTGTTGTAGTAATCATATAACAATATTGATTCTCATAGTGTAGCTATATAATTTCAAATCTTTTTTAAAGTATTAAAAACAATCTCCTTTTATTATAACTTGGTCTCTGCTATTGTACAGTAAATATAAGATTTGTGCCCAAATAAGTAAGCAGCTTTGTCCTACAATGTATCTCAAATCATGTAAATATTGCCATGGATAATATCTATTTGTTACTCTTGTTATATAAATATCCTTTTTATATAGTTGTGGATTCTTCCAAATTGTGGGAAATTATTAGTGTAGTATCTACATATAATGACAATGTTGTTAATATTATATATCATAGCATTATCTAGTTTGCATTGTATAGCTGTTATAATACTAGTTGGAGAGAACATTTGCATCACTGTGCTATGTACTTCCCTAGCCAGGTATATATTTTACTGCACTGGAGTAAAGTAGCTCCTAAAAATAAGAAAACCTACAAAGGTCTGATAAGCATGGGTTTGGGGCATCTATTGCAGAGACTTATGTATTTTTAAAGATCCTGTTTATAATGAAGTCCAGAAAGGGCAACAAAACTCACCAGCCATTTGCTATTTTATTGCTAGTTAAGTGCATATTTCTGTAAAGATAGTTAATATTATATATCCAAGTAGCTCTCTGAGTTGTATAATAAATTGGCTCAAATTAAAGAAAGGAAGCTTTGGAAAAATAACACTTACAGCGAGGCATCTAGAGGCATGTTACACAGCAATCAAGTGACCGCCAGAACACTGGACAAAGTGTTTTCCCCAAGATTTGGCTTGTGAAAATATGTCTTTGTGTTTCCCAGCTTGACCATGAGCATATCTCAATAGAGAGTAAGACTGGGAGCATGCACACTATTGTCATCTTCATCAACATTTATGCTTACGCTGGGAGATAGGAAGGACTCCATCTCATGAGACAATTCTCAGGCAGAACACTTTGTCTGGTGTTTTGGCAGTCACATGATTACTATGTGACAAGCTTCCAGATCTCTTCCTAGTGAAAGGGATCTGACTCGTTGTAAGTGTTATTTGGGAAGGTCACACTGCATTCTTCTTTTACTATAGTTTTGTGGCCTGCACAGTGGTCCTTTAATAAAACAGGCTTCACTATTTTGTAGATTTTTACCAAAACTGGTGATACATTTTTTGGTCTTTAGTAAAATAAAGCCTAATGTAAGAAAATATTGACCACTATATCTGCATTGGTGATAGAAAAATGATAGTCTTTAATTGCCACTAAATGTGTATAACAGGTATGTAAACAAAAACATATACATGCTACAACAAAATAGTTTTAAAATAGTTGGTACAATACATTTATTTACTAAATAAAATACTTAACACACTTTATTAGAAAATACAAAATATATCTTGTCTGTAGTCATACGTAGTTAGTCTCTTGCATCAGGGTTCTATTCAGTGCTGCAAGAAAGTAAAAATATGTATTACTGAATTTGATTTAGAAATATAATAGTGGGATTTGAGTACTGTAGCACTATTATATAAAGTCTGCATATCACTTTGAACTGTTTTATGCCCACAGACATGTCTAAGTCTTATGACATTTTTCTGGTTAAAGGACCATCGAAGTAAAAAGCAATTGATGGTTTAATCAATATTTCACTTTACAACCATTTATTTTATGAATATAGTATTTAAATGGATAAATGTATTACATATTCACTGTACAAGATGCTCTAATAAAAGCTGTATATTAGAATCTGTAAACTCATCGTGGTCATTGAGTGTCAATTTAGTGTGGCGCACTGAACATTTGGAAACAATTTTATAGGCCACACGAACAGTAATCCATCCATGTGATATATTTAAAGCAATGGTTTATTGTTTGTATATTGATATAGGTGTTGTGGAAAAAAACAATTCCATATTAAAGAAGTTTCCCCACAGCTTCTTTTTGTCCGTTATGGATGGAAGTGATGGCTGCTTCTGTATTATGGCGAATAACAAGCATAATAAAGAGCAAAGTATAAAAATTAAAGGGATAACACTACATACTCATGATTTGATACTATCAAGGGAACGCCCAGGAGAACAAGACACAGTCCTCAGGGTACTACCAATACGAACATTTCTAGCATTATCACTGAGGAAGTCGTCAGCAAAACGACGAAACGCGTTTGAAGTGTATTTACACATTAATATCATCTCCAACACCTCAAAGAAAGTGGAGACATCATTTTTGTGCACCAACCTAGCAAAGTTTGAATAGGTTTTAAACCTTTTAGAGTTTGTTTTTACTTTTTATTTTCTCTTTGTTTTATCAGTTGTATATGACATACACCAAAGACGGACTACTGTGTATATTTTATCTGCGGTATTCTATTAATAAAACCTGTTTATCAACCCTGGTTCCATCTCATTGATTTGGGGTGCGTTTGAAGGATCCATGGCTGTTTAGACACTATCATTACAGCAAAACCGCAACATCAACAGGTGGCCATATCCACAGTACTAGTCTACCTCACTGCCACTGGGATCTTTGCACTGTGAGAACGGATCTGAATGGCAACCAGCCAATTGACGATACATAGCATTTATCTATCTGTCCACCATCGGTACAGTGTATATATAAATAACATTTCTACATAAGAGAGACCAACATTGAGAGCTTCAGACCAAACATTACCCCATAACATTGGGACTACTGAAGGGATTGTGCGCTTATTCCACTCCACCTTTGCATATGAGGGAATACAATTTGGTTATCTTTTATTGCTGTCTAAAAACATTTATAAATGGTTATGTGAAGACAAATTGTGTGCATATTCTCTTAATCCGTTGTCAGCAGTGGGAGAGCATAACCTTCTTCAACAGCTCATAGGTCATTATATCTCTCAACAACTAGCAAATCACTCTCTCTTGAACTCCCAAAATCTTTACATAATTCATCATTACCCCCTCATTATCTATCCTTCTATCACTAGGCAATATACCCCTACTTCTCTCCCACAGTGGTTGCATCATTTTATGCTACTTTTACGAATACTATTCATTACCAGTAAAAAAGATTTTACTCAGGTCTTACCACCACATCATCTGTGTTTTCTATTCCAGCTTGGGTCATCAGGTCGCTAACATTTTTCTGTAGGTCATCGATATTGGAGCCCATATCTTCCAGTAGAATGTTAAGGAATATATACATATATGACTTACATGTTCTATACATTTACACACACACACATATATATATATATATATATATATATATATATATATACATATATATATATATATATATATATATATATATATACAGTGGATATAAAAAGTCTACACACACCTGTTAAAATGTCAGGTTTCTGTGCTGTAAAAAAAATGAGACAAAGATAAATCCTTTCAGAACTTTTTCCACCTTTAATGTGACCTATAAACTGAACAACTCAATTGAAAAACAAACTGAAATCTTTTAGGTAGAGGGAAGAAAAAAAAAAAAAAATATATATATATATATATATATATAATAATATGGTTGCATAAGTATGCACACCCTTAAACTAATACTTTGTTGAAGCACCTTTTGATTTTATTACAGCACTCAGTCTTTTTGGGTATGACTCTATCACCATGGCACATTTTGACTTGGCAAAAATGTGCCCTCTCTTCTTTGCAAAAACACTCCAAATCTGTCAGATTGTGAGGGCATCTCCTGTGCACAGCCCTCTTCAGATCACCCCATAGATTTTCAATTGGATTCAGGTCTGGGCTCTGGCTGGGCCATTGCAAAACTTTAATCTTCTTCTGGGGAAGGCATTCCTTTGTTGATTTGGATGTATGCTTTGGGTCGTTGTCATGCTGAAAGATGAAGTTCCTCTCCATGTTCAGCTTTCTAGCAGAAGCCTGAAGGTTTTGTGCCAATATTGACTGGTATTTGGAACTGTTCATAATTCCCTCTATCTTAACTAAGGCCCCAGTTCCAGCTGAAGAAAAACAGCCCCAAAGCATGATGCTGCCACCACCATGCTTCACTGTGGGTATGGTGTTCTTTTGGTGATGTACAGTGTTGTTTTTGCACAAAACATATCTTTTGGAATTATGGCCAAAAAGTTCAACCTTGGTTTCATCAGACCATAACACCTTTTCTCACATGCTTTTGGGAGACTTCAAATGTGTTTTTGCAAAATGTAGCCTGGCTTGGATGTTTTTCTGCGTAAGAAAAGGCTTTCGTCTTGCCACTCTACCCCATAGCCCAGACATATGAAGAATACAGGAGATTGTTGTCACATGTACCACAAAGCCAGTACTTGCCAGATATTCCTGCAGCTCCTTTAATGTTGCTGTAGGCCTCTTGGTAGCCTCCCAGACCAGTTTTCTTCTCGTCTTATCATCATTTTTGGTGGGAGCTCCAGTTATTAGTAATGTCACTGTTGTGCCATATTTTCTCCACGTGATGATGACTGTCTTCCCTGTGTTCCATGGTATATCTAATGCTTTGGAAATTCTTTTGTACCCTTCTCCTGACTGATACATTTTAACAATGAAATCCCTCTGATGCTTTGGAAGCTCTCTGTGGACCATGGCTTTTGCTGTGGGATGCTACTAAGAAAATTTCAGGAACGACCAACTAGAGCAGCTGAACTTTATTTGGCGTTAATCAGAGGCACTTTAAATGATGGCAGGTGTATGCTGACTCCTATTTAACACGATTTGGAATGTGATTGCTTAATTCTGAACACACATCCCCAGTTATAAGAGGGTGTGCAGACTTATGCAACCACATTATTTTTCTTTTTTTTCTCCACCTAAAAGATTTCAGTTTGTTTTTCAATTGAGTTGTACAGTTTATAGGTCACATCAAAGGTGGAAAAAGTTCTGAAATGATTTATCTTTGTCTCATTTTTTTACAGCACAGAAACCTGACATTTTAACAGGGGTGTGTAGACTTTTTATATCCACTGTAAAGATCCATGGGAAGTGGAGTTTACAGATTCTTGACCATTAAAAAATGACAAGGCTCCTAGGATTTTCCCACGTTTTTATTATTATTAATATTATTTTTTTTTTATATATTTCCGTTAAAATACAAGACGCGGGACTTAGAAAAAAAAAGATACGAGACGCAAAAATTTACGAGATTAGTGACCGAACCAAAAACCTGAAAAACACATTAAATACACCCCGAAAAGCCTGGGGCAACAGCCAGGACCTCTGAGAGTGAGGTGAAACGCAAATTTAACTCGATTTAGGCGATTTTCGCCACTCGAAAATTGCAATTGCAAGGAAAAAAATGGCCGCCGGAAAAAATGAAAACGAGACTACACAACCCTGGACCACTCAAAACACTGCAAACCGCGTAGCACTTTACACATCACACTACGACCTACAAAATACACTATTACAAAAGCCGCAAAATACTCATGAGACACCTGGCACATTAATAACATTATGAATATACAATTCTGCTTTACACAATAAACCAACGGCTTTACCTTGCGCACGCAGCCTATTTAGCATGCACACTTCAAACATTCATTACACTTTATAAGCAGGGCACTAACACTCACAATGTATATTCTATGCAGACGCAAAATACAAACAGATTGTTAGCTCTTCAGCCTATTGCTCGCTGCATATATCAATTATAAATAATTAAAGTATATTAATTGATTTAAGAAATCATTCATTATTACTTAACTACATATACATAGAAATATATATTTCTCTCAGAAGACCAAAAGTACACGACAGGAGAGGCTCGCAATGAGCGCCGAAGGTCCTCACAGTACAAAACGGTTTCAATTATGTCTCAAACAGCATTCCCATGGCTTCAAATTGTATTGCCCCGTCATTTTTGATGGGCAAGTCGCTAGTATCTTAATAATAACCAAATCAATGAATGCTTACTGTTTAAACTAACAAGAACATGTTTTATCACCATTGCTCATGCCTATTATCCCTGGTTTAAATGAATCACTGGTATCAATGAGTCCTTCATGGCTTTAATTCATTTTATGTCTCCTGCCTCAGTGGCCCCACTTTGTTGCAATTATCTTTATTTATTTCTATGATAACTGGGACATTTACTGTGTAACTAACACAGACCACAGCGACTGTTCAATTTATTGTTTCAAATTATTTTCTTCAAATATGTTATTTAGTATTATTTAGCACTGTTCTGTTTTGATCAGCAGTTATTGCAATTGTAAAACAAAACAAAAGGATATTTTTCTGTGTCAGTTGTTCTGATAAAGACTGGAATCTCTCCTGAAGGTTCTGCAAAAGAGTTTCAGCCTGGAAGCAAAGAAAACACATATTATTATTAGGGTTGGATTATTCATTTTTTTACATTAAAATGTTTATTGCAATTTTATTTGTGAGACATAGATTAGCATACATTTGCATGTTCCTGATGCTCCTGCAATCCCTACTATTAGCAGGAAAGCATAGAAAGCAGAAGAAAATAATCCAGGATGTCCACAGAGAAGAAATGTCAATTCCTTTTAGATGGAAAATTCAAGTTCAAATGTGCAGAAAGCAAGTCAGTTAAAGATGAGCATCTGTGAGAAAATGTTCGATGAACAGCTCAAACACTGCCATTTAAGCTGTGCAGCAAATAAGCAGTAAAAAAAAAAAGCATGGGTAAACATTTACAGTCCCCTAATAATCATGCAATTAACTGCACAACTAAAAATAAATAATTTAGTTATTAATGGCAATTGAAAAAAAAAATCACAATTTTTTTTCAGTGCATTTCATATTTATGAGCAAATGAGGCATCTAAGGTTTTACAAAGCAAAAACATATTTTATATCAAAGTAGTGCTTGACAAATTGTAGGAGTTAGGGAGCCCATGTTACTGCCGGATCCTAACCTTTAAGCGATTATATATGAATTTATAAGCCGAGTTTTTCAGCCCTTTTTTTAAGGCTAAAAAGGGCCCCCTCGGCTTATACTCGAGTCACTCTCCCTGTGTCTCTCTAACCCCCTTGTGTCTCTCTAACCCTCCCTTCTGTCTCTCTACCCCCCCGTGTCTCTTTCCCTCCCCCCTCCTCATCCTCAACCCCCCCTCATTCTAACCACCCCCCTCCTCATTCTAACCCCCTCACTTACCTGCTCCGGCCTCCGCTCCTTCCGGGTCTTGATGTGGCGCGCATGTGACGTTACATGCGCGCCACGTCATTAGCATATATACCGGGTGCTGGCACCTGGTATATGCTAATGCCTTGACATCACACGCGCGGCACGGCATTAGCATATACCAGTATATGCTAATGCTGTGACGTCACATGCGTGCCACGTCATTAGCATATACCGGGGGGGGGGGGTAGAATGAGGGGGGGTTGAGGTTGAGAAGGGGGTTGAGGATGGGGGGGTTGAGGTTGACGAGGGAGGTTGAGGATGAGGAGGGGGTTGAGGATGAGGAGGGGGGTTGAGGAGGGGGGGTTGAGGATGGGGAGGTTGAGGATGAGGAGGGAGGTTGAGGAGGGGGTTGAGGATGAGGAGGGGGGTTGAGGATGGGGGGTTGAGGAGGCGGGGGTTGAGGAGGGAGGATGAGGAGGGAGGTTGAGGATGAGGAGTGGGGTTGAGGAGGGAGGTTGAGAATGAGGAGGGAGGGATGAGATACAGGGAAGGGAGGGGGGGGAAGAGACACAGGGAAGGGAGAGGGCGGGAAGAGACACAGGGAAGGGAGAGGGGGGAAGAGACACGGGAGAGAGAGGGGGACACAGAAGGCACAAAAGGGACACAGGGGGCAGCACATTTCCCACCCTCGGCTTATACTCGAGTCACTCATTTTACCCAGTATTTTGTGGTAATATGGGTGCCTCAGCTTATACTCCGGTCGGCTTATACTCGAGTATATACGGTATATATAATCCATACCCTGGCTCCTAAAAATTGTTTGGCTAGCTTCCAACTTAGCTGGCTCCTGAGGTTTAGATACATTTGTTAGCTCCTGTTTTATAGGTGATGCTTGTTTCAGCTTGGAAAACACATGGACACTTGCGCATTAGATGATGTAATATGGATATTCACAGCTTCTTGCCTGTTCATAGTGACATGCACTGAGGTATAGGAAGGAGGAGTTAGGCCAAATTGTCCACCTTCTAGAAGTGTGCAGAAGGAAATAAAAAAATAGCTATAGTTTATGACTAAATATAATTTTGCTATTATGGTTTTCATAAGACTAGGTTCAAGTTATACTTTTAAAGGGATATACCTTATTTTACTATGTTTTTGTTCCCTTTAGATGTAGTTTTCAATGATACCAGACGTAACCTTTTCTGTGTCCCTTTTATAGAACGTATGCCGGTACTAAAAATACAATTTGCTGCACAATTTACTACTTTCAACCACAGTTACCGAACCCTTTAATATACACTGATATCTCAGAAGCCTTCTGCAGTGTGATAATCTCAGGTATAACAAACGTTTCTTTTCATTACGTATTTCAGCTATTGCATTTTTCGGTAGTATATGCAATATCAGAGAAATAAATATTTCAGTGCTGGGCAGTGACAGAGCTAGTTAATGGAGGGCCCCACTGCAAAATAATTTGGGCCCCTCCACGGCAACTTCTTTATATAAGGTAGGGAGGGGTCTTTGGGAATTAATAAAATAGCAAAAAAAGAAATACATGGTTGGTCTGATCACTTGTCGGGTGATCATGTCATCTTTCAATAAACATAGTTATCTGATATTCTACCTTAAAAAGTTCCCTTTACTCTAGGCTGCTGCTAGTAGCAGAGGGACCGTAACACCTTGTGGGCCCTGGTGCCTTGCACCTGCTGTACCAGCATTAGCTATGTCATTGGTGCTGGATCAAATGGAGAAGCAAAAAACAAAAGTTCGAAACAATGGATTCATGAAGAGTCATGTAATCATGAATGCACAAGGTTACTTCTTATCTGATTGGCTTCCTTGTACAGAATTATTGCAAAACACTATAAAGACATTATCATTTCAATGTCAACTATACAATACATCACTCTATAACACAAGGGTACATGAAGATGTATCAGTACTGAAAGAATGTTTGCATTATCTGTGTTTTCCAGAGACTATTTATGATGTAATGAAGCAAGGTCAAGAAGACAAACCCATAAATTAAATATTATTCACACATTCCTCATAGAAAACAGTAATTGCAGTCATCACAATGTAAGGCAAAATATTTTATATACTTGTCACTTGCCAATCAATAATGACGGCATAAATTGTCTTAAAAATGGTGTCTTCTGTCTGTTTGTGCGCCCTCTCTCTCTGTGCCCCGTCTCTCTCTGCACCCTCTCTCTCTCTACCTCCCTCCTATCTCTCCCCCTTCTTCTCCCTCTCCTTCCCTCTCTCTTCTCCCACCTTCCTTTTCTCTTCTTCCCTCCCTCTCCATCTCTCTCCCTTTGCTACGCAATGAGAGACTGGCAATGCGCAACTAGCAATACTCTATCTCTCCATCTGTCCTTCTCTCTCTCTCCTCATTCTCTCTCCCTCTGCTCTGCCTTCCTTCTCTCTCCTTTCCTCCCCCTTTCTCAGGCAATGCAATTCTCTCCCTCCTTCTCTCTCCCTCCATCCTTCTCTCTCTCTTTCCCAGTACTTCTCACTAATTATCTCCCTCCCTTTGCTTCTCACTCTCTTTCCCCCTCCTTCCCTCTCTCTCCCTCCCCTCCTTCTCCCTCTCCCCCTTCACCGGCATCTCAGCGCGCAAGCGCAACTCGCTATTTTTCGACCGTTACACACAAGCTCACAGTACGACAACTATATTAGTGATTATAGGACTTAAATCATGGGTTAAATCATCATGTTGTCACTTTAATGCAAGCTTTTGGACATTGTGTGTTATATAAGGAATAAAACATATAATTATCCCAAGTGTGCAATATTAAACATATTAAGGTTCACCCCTGAATTTTATATATGTTTATGGTCACCGAACTGCTGGGCGATTTGTAATATACTTATTATGTACAGTTGGTTTCTGTTAATCCATATGCAATGAATGTATGAAGTATTAAAGACCTACTGTCATCATATTTACCCACAATGCATATGGAAATTTGTTTTTTTTCTTTGTTGCATAAGAAAAAGGGTATTTACTAATGTTCCACAGCTTGTTTTCTTTTTTCAAATAAAGGTCTCAGAATACAAAAAACATATTCAGAAGTTGAATTGCTTCTTGGGGCTTGTACTCTGCCAGCCAATGAGACTGAATAACTCTTTCTACATTTCCTGATAGTTTAAATTACGTTTAAACAAGTTTTACTTAATATTCTTTCATGTTCCTTTATGTTCAATCAATTTCAGATGAGTCAGAGATATATGATCACCCCCTGGTGAATACAGATGTATGAGTGTGACCATACTAGCAGAATAAAGGGTTAAAGTGTCCTTCAGGCTGGCACAGGGAATGCTATAAGAAGGAAGGCAAGTTACTTACAAATTCACTGAGGTCCTGGGGGGTCTTGGGGTCGTTGTCAGTCATGGTGAGTGCAGATTCAGGAGCTCTTACACACTGAGGGACACTGGCAGCCAAAAGAGCAGTTCAGTTCCTTATCAGCCGTGCAGGGGGTGGAGGCAGCGTCTGCAAACAAGCCAAACAATGCTAATCCCAACTGACTTGGAGACTTGTGATGCTGTGACTCCCAGACAGCCCTCCCCCAGGACAGGCTCTCAGGAATAATTGCTGACTCCAGCATATTATACATTTATAATTTGTTTCTCTGTAGGTTTCTACCAAGTTGTATATTAAATATTATATACAAAGTGTCCTTGTAAATATTCTGTAGCAATTTATGGTCAGATTTCAAAAGCATTTTGTAGAGTACAGCAATCTCCAGCTGTAGTGATTAATCTTCATATCTAAAAGCAGAGTATGTTTTCTTCACAAAAGTCTCCTTTTGGAAAATGTACACATATTTTTAGAAAGCAGCTTACCATTAATGAGCTAGATAGACACACAGTACATGTATTTCTCTCTCTGTATAGTAGTACAAATAAGGAATAGTACATTAGTGATTCTACTTGAATGTCTAAAAATAAGTTGATAAAAACTTATTTCCTGCTCAAATTTCTCAGAAATACAGTATATGCATTGCAGTCTGGGAAAACTGGCGGGAAATGCAAATGAGGCCACATAATGCACCATCACTCTGTCAATCCAAACCATTTTAAACATGGCTCCTTTAAAGCATATGCTTACTGTGTTTCACAGTTTTAGACATAGCAACGGATGGATTTTTCACAAACCAGGTCACTTAACCACATACAGTACTGTTTCACGGTTACTGTCGATCCTCAGTATGGTGTGAGTGCCTGGTTTGTGTGTTGATTGTTGTAAAGAGTAGATCTATACAGCAATTGAGATATATAGATACACACAGTGCATTTATTTATCTATCACACTCTCTTTTTTATAGATAGATAGACAGATAAAGATACACAGTACATGTATTTCTTCCTCTCTCTCTCTCTCTCTCTCTCTCTCTCTCTCTCTCTCTCTCTCTGTACTTATATTCACACACATACACACTGTATTTCTATACACATATACACACACACACACCTTCCCAGAGCTCAACATGTTCGATACTCAACCTGTCTGTATGAGCAAAAAATCTTGGTACTCATCACAGTATCTTGGTACTCATCACATTTGCTAAAACCAATTTACATTACTCTTAATGGGAGTTAGGTACACAAACCTTTTGGTACTTCATCTGCTGTCTGGAACTGATTAAAGTTGAGAACCAAGGCGCCACTGTATATTTACAGTATCTCACAAAACTGAGTACATTTCCTCACATTTTTGTAAGTATATTATTATATATTTTCATGTGACAACACTGAAGAAATGTCACTCTGCTACAATGTAAAGTAGTAAGTGTACAGCCTGTATAACAGTGTAAATTTGCTGTCCCCTCAAAATAACTCAACACACAGCCTTTAATGTCTAAACCCTTGGCAACAAAAGTGAGTACACCCCTTAGTAGAAATCTCCAAATTGGGCCCAAAGTGTCAATAGTTTGTGTGGCCACCATTATTTTCCATCACTGCTTTAACCCTCATGGGCATGGAGTTCACCAGAGCGTCACAGGTTGCCACTGGAGTCCTCTTCCACTCCTCCATGATGACATCACAGAGCTGATGGATGTTAGAGACCTTGCACTCCCCCACCTTCCGTTTGAGGATGTCCCACAGATGCTCAATAGGGTTTAGGACTGGTGACATGCTTGGCCAGTCCATCACCTTTACCTTCAGCATCTTTGGCAAGGCACATGTATCTATCTATCTATCTATCTATCTATCTATCTATCTATCTATCTATCTATCTATCTATACACACATCCCCTTCTGGATCACTACCATGTCGTGGAGAAGGGGCTTGTGTACCTCAATAAAGCTGTGAGCTATACCATCAAAAATGACGGGGCAATAAAATTCGAAGCCATGGCAATGCTGAGCGCCTTTCTACGAGCCTCTCCCATCGTGTCCTTCAAGTTTTGTGCTTTGCAACGATCATGTTTGGCGCTCATTGCAAAGACAGATATATAAGTACAGTGTTAAATATACAATGTTTTTAGTGCAGTATAAATTAGAAAATGTTTTCAGGTATCAGAGCATAATAAAGTGATTTCAATATGTAACTGCTTTGAGAGTGCTATCGCTGGCAGCCAATGAGCAGCAATCAAAATATATATAACTGCAGTATAAAAAGTAAAAAAAATTTAGTGCAGTGGAAGGTATAGATTTTTATTTTCCATTACTAATTAATACTTATTAAATTAATGTACGTTAATAATTAATTCTGAATAAACAAATGTATTAGGAAGTGCGAAGCATTAATGTATTCATAAAGTAACAGTAGTGTATAAAATATGCTATTTTTTTTTATTAATTTTTTTAAATTAAATTAATTTACTTTACCTATTTGTAATTAATATATCCAGCAATCAATATCCTGAAGAGCTAACAATCTCTTTTGATTTTCCTGCAGCATACAATGTACAGTTGGACTGTTGCTGCCCTGATGAGAAAGTGTCAGCAATGTGCCAAATGTGCAGTATAAAGACTAAACCATTGGTTTAGCCGGGTAAAGCGCCATTTTAGATTCGTAATGTTATTGGTTGCAAGTTAGTGTTGTAAAATGGCGGTGATTGCATATGGGTTAAGCGATTCGCAATCATTTTCCTTCCTTTTTAATAGTGTATTTTGTACCTCTTACATTCCTGGGTACGCGTCTGGCGGTGTTTTGCACAGTTCGAGGGTTGTGTAGCCTCATTTTCATTTTTTTCAGCCGCCATTTATTTCTCGCTTAGACGATTTCCGAGTGCCGAAACTCGTCAAATTCGGCTTAAATTCATGTGCAACCTCACTCCCAGACATCCTGGCTGTCCCTCCGTGCTGTGTGCGAGTTTTTTTTTCTATTTTTTGTGTTTTTCGATTTGCGCAGTTCAGGCGTTAACTTTTCTCTGCTCCTCGCAATTTTTTTTTCTCGAAGTCCCGTGTTCCTCAACTGCTTGCAACCTAAGGCATTGCTGCATTTGCTAACTGCTTGGAGGCTAAGTCCCGCGTTTTTCAATGTCTCAACAGCTCGCCTCGCAACGCGAGGCTTGCAGCTATGAGCGCCTTTGATGCTCATCGGCTAAGTGCTCCGAGCTCGGAAGACTCCTGTGTTTCAACAGCTCGCCTCGTTACACGAGGCTCACAAACATGACAACGATTCGCAGTTTGACTTGCGGTTTGACAACTATTATATGTGATATATATATATATATATATATATATACATATATATTTTACAGGCATGATTTTGTATTATCATATACAGGGAGTGCAGAATTATTAGGCAAATGAGTATTTTGACCACATCATCCTCTTTATGCATGTTGTCTTACTCCAAGCTGTATAGGCTCGAAAGCCTACTACCAATTAAGCATATTAGGTGATGTGCATCTCTGTAATGAGAAGGGGTGTGGTCTAATGACATCAACAACCTATATCAGGTGTGCATAATTATTAGGCAACTTCCTTTCCTTTGGCAAAATGGGTCAAAAGAAGGACTTGACAGGCTCAGAAAAGTCAAAAATAGTGAGATATCTTGCAGAGGGATGCAGCACTCTTAAAATTGCAAAGCTTCTGAAGCGTGATCATCGAACAATCAAGCGTTTCATTCAAAATAGTCAACAGGGTCGCAAGAAGCGTGTGGAAAAACCAAGGCGCAAAATAACTGCCCATGAACTGAGAAAAGTCAAGCGTGCAGCTGCCACGATGCCACTTGCCACCAGTTTGGCCATATTTCAGAGCTGGAACATCACTGGAGTGCCCAAAAGCACAAGGTGTGCAATACTCAGAGACATGGCCAAGGTAAGAAAGGCTGAAAGACGACCACCACTGAACAAGACACACAAGCTGAAACGTCAAGACTGGGCCAAGAAATATCTCAAGACTGATTTTTCTAAGGTTTTATGGACTGATGAAATGAGAGTGAGTCTTGATGGGCCAGATGGATGGGCCCGTGGCTGGATTGGTAAAGGGCAGAGAGCTCCAGTCCGACTCAGACGCCAGCAAGGTGGAGGTGGAGTACTGGTTTGGGCTGGTATAATCAAAGATGAGCTTGTGGGGCCTTTTCGGGTTGAGGATGGAGTCAAGCTCAACTCCTAGTCCTACTGCCAGTTCCTGGAAGACACCTTCTTCAAGCAGTGGTACAGGAAGAAGTCTGCATCCTTCAAGAAAAACATGATTTTCATGCAGGACAATGCTCAATCACACGCGTCCAAGTACTCCACAGCGTGGCTGGCAAGAAAGGGTATAAAAGAAGAAAATCTAATGACATGGCCTCCTTGTTCACCTGATCTGAACCCCATGGAGAACCTGTGGTCCATCATCAAATGTGAGATTTACAAGGAGGGAAAACAGTACACCTCTCTGAACAGTGTCTGGGAGGCTGTGGTTGCTGCTGCACGCAATGTTGATGGTGAACAGATCAAAACACTGACAGAATCCATGGATGGCAGGCTTTTGAGTGTCCTTGCAAAGAAAGGTGGCTATATTGGTCACTGATTTGTTTTTGTTTTGTTTTTGAATGTCAGAAATGTATATTTGTGAATATTGAGATGTTATATTGGTTTCACTGGTAAAAATAAATAATTGAAATGAGTATATATTTGTTTTTTGTTAAGTTGCCTAATAATTATGCACAGTAATAGTCACCTGCACACACAGATATCCCCCTAAAATAGCTAAAACTAAAAACAAACTAAAAACTACTTCCAAAAATATTCAGCTTTGATATTAATGAGTTTTTTGGGTTCATTGAGAACATGGTTGTTGTTCAATAATAAAATTAATCCTCAAAAATACAACTTGCCTAATAATTCTGCACTCCCTGTATGTATTACCTCATCATATTGCTAATACAGTTATTAACGGTTGCATTAAAGATGTATTTATTTGTATAGACTTATTTGAGTTGAAGCTGTTTATACTTATAGCCATTGCAATATAATCTGGCAATATGTATTAGATAAAAGAGCTGCTTCACCAGTGGTTTGGTTGCTAGGTTACCACATAAACAGCCATGTTACCATGGGAGGGGAAGAGAAGCCAGATAGGAGATAGTATCAGTATGGGATGAGTTTATATTATGTAGTATATAATGAGTGTAAGTGTGTAACGCTCCATAAGGATAATTTATGATGGGCAAACGACTAGTTTGAAATAATATATTAATGGTTTATGTGCATTATAACAACTTGTATGGAAATCTGCAGATATATCTTTAGTTCGCTAAGCAATAAAAATAGTTTTTGAAACACAGCACACCTCTGTGGAGCTGGAAAAACCTGTTCTTTGTGTGATGCGTTCAGCTGTCATTCGAACTCAATATCTTTGTAACTTGTGTGAGATCATAAAGGAAAACGCCTCTTTTTATTGTAACTTTATTATTGGCCTAATGAATTATAAATAACTAGCGACTTGCCTGTACAAAATGACGGCAATAACATTTTAAGCCTTGCAATGCTGTTTGCCACAAGCGAGCCTCTCCCATAACTTGCAGGCGCTCATCGCAGGCCCCGCAATGAGTGGCTTCATCGCAGGCCACTCCTGTGTCTCTTCACCCCCCATCCTCCCCTGTGTCTCTTTCCCCCTCTCTACCTCCCCTGTGTCTCTTTTACCTCCTCTCCCTCCCCTATGTCTCTTTTACCTCCTCTCCCTCCCCTGTGTCTCTGTCCCCCCACTCCTTCTGCAGCGCCTCTTTCCCCCTTACCCCTCCCCTGTGTCTCTTTTACCCCCTCTCCCTCCCCTTTGTCTCTTTCCCCTCTCTCCCTCCCCTGTGTCTCTTTCCCTTCCCCTCTCTCCCCTCTCTCACTTGGAGGCTTGGCGGTGGTTGAATCTGTAATTCTTTTTCAAACCTGCAAAACTTGAAGCTTAAATCGGATTTGCTCCAAGCCTTGCGGGTTTGAAAAAAAGTTACGGGTTCAACGCTGCCAAAATACGCAAATTGAATTACATATAAACTTTCAACCTCCTTTATGGACTCAGGAGGAGGCAGGGAGACCATAAGTGAGGTTGGTAGCCAATTTTCTATTCAATCAACATCTTTTGGTAGCCTCCCAACCGCCTCTGAGTTACGGGCTTGAAAAAAAAATGGCGGCTTTTTTTTCAAGCCCGTAACTCGGAATCCGGTCAGAGCCTCTTTTGCGAGCGTTCGACGCTCATTACAAGCCTTGCAGGCGAACTGATAAGCGCCAAAGGCCTACGGCCATTGGAGCTCAATGTGGGCCTCGCAAATGACCGCTTTTAGCGCTCATTGCGAGCCTCTATCCGACCATCTCAGTTGCGGGCCTCGCATTGAGCACCTTCGGAGCTCATTGTGGGCCTCGCAATGAGCACCTTCCCCCTCCTCTACTTTACGGGCCTTGTAAACTTTTAACATAACGTGACCGACAAATCCCAATTACAAATATATATGTGATATATATTACAGCTATGTTGGCAAAGTAATGACAAACTGTACATTAGAACAATTATCATAGTACAGTTATTACCAAGGTGCAGTACAGCCCTCTCAGGGCTCTCATTTGATAGATCCCCAGAGTTGGCACTTGTGCATATCTTTCCTGATGCTTTAGGCAGAACATTTGAACAGAAAAAACTATAATACAACTATTTCTGGTAGTTAAAAATCTGCAGCTACTACAAAATCATCAGTTACTAGCAACTGAAAGATAGGTGCTTGCTCATTGTCCAAGATATGTAATAAAGCAAATACATTTTTAGTATGGAAGGGGAAATACAGATTTATTTTTCAAAAATTGCGTTTTTGGATAATTTGGCTAATATTGAACAACTTTGGTATCACTCTGAATTGCGTTTGTATTTTATAACCTCATATTCCATCTCAGTTATAGATGGGGAGAATATTACAGATAAGTTACATACTAATGCTCAACCCTAGTAATGTTTTTGTTAATTTATTAATTTACTGTATATGCTATGGTATATTTTTCTTACAGTCATTTAAATATATGTTTTATTCAAGAATGAGGAAACCCTTTGATGTTTATGACATATAGCTGTAAGCAGATTAATACATATATGTTTGATCTTTGTATTGTTTGTAACTAAGTTGTTTCTTACTAATACAAATATATATATAAAAAAAATTATGTTAAAATATGGCAAGCATAATAAGGTAAGGTGAATTATATATTAAAATCAAGAAACAAAAGTTTTTTCTTAGGTGAAAAGATAATATTTATACAAATGATTAATAAAGGACCTTATCCAATTTGAGACATCGTAATTCACATTTTCAACTGCGGGAGCTTTTTTCAGTGAAGTTACGTTTGTATTCAATCGGGTTCACTCATAATGTTACGTATCTCACTCAAAATACGTAAATTCATGTCTTTTTAGTAAAGTGCAAGGTGTAGAATTGTCTACTTGTAAAATTTTACTTAAATACTTGATGAGACACAGCCCTAGGAAACAATAGAAAACGCTAGCCCTTTACTCAACGATGCAATAGAACATATGTTTTAGTCCATGTGGGTTTCCTGATATGTATTAACCTATTGAGTACTGGGTTCTATGTTACCCTGAGTATTGTATAATGACACAAACATAATAATAAAAAATCATATCTTTAAATTGCACATTTGTGCCTATGGGACTGTAATGTATTTATTTATAATATATTTACATGCTTTTCTATGATGTGTTATTATTGTACTGTCTCTTTAACTTAATTTCCAGGTCTGAAGATCTTACTGAAATCCTTTCACCCAATATGCATATTGACTTTAACACATTAATAGAAAAAAAAATGTTTTCAAATGTCACATTTGTACCTCTGGGACAGCTGAATATTGAATTCTCATGCACCTCCATGCTTTTACATTGTTTTTTAGTACTTTGCTGTCGCTTTAACTGCTGTTGTGGGTCTCAGAGAGGCTTTGAAAACCATTTGTGGGTTCATACTTAATTTGCGAACAATCTGTAAAATCTCAATTGAACAGTGATTTAGTGTAAAACTTTGAAAAAGTCACTTGTAATTTTACGGATGTCAAAAAAATCAATGGGAAATCTTGCTGTAATTTTGTGTGTCTGGCTTTGTTTCTTCTATTACTGGCAGCTCACTCGCAATTATGAAAAACAGGGTCATTTGAAAAGTAATGTTACTTAGCACTCTTCAGTTATGTAACTTTATGAATTAGGGAATTGGATAGGACCCTAAAATTCCAGCTTCATCTCCCTTTTCTTATTTATATAGAATATATCTAATAATAATTATACTGGTTTGGCAACCTGTAGCATTCCCTGTAAGATATGGGGCTATAGCTACAATCCCATAACCCCCTGGATCTCCAAAGTGAACAGGTCTAATTATTGTGATCTGAGATAAAATGTTTATCTTCTTTTCAGTAGTGACTAGGACAATGGGAGAAGTGAGAAAGGGTACAGCAGCAGCCATTAATGAGGTAAAGTGTGTTTTTAAATTATTATTTTTTGGTTAAAACTTTGCTGCTGTCTATACATTTTTTATGTCAATTAACTGTGAACTAAAATAGATTTAATAAAAAGTTCATACACTGGTCCTTTAAGCCTCAAGAAACAGTCAATTTCTTATAGAAGTTAGCACCACTCCAAAGATAATGCAGTATGGAGCTAAGTATGTGTGAAAGCGCAGTTTCTCAGACTATATTCTTGTGTGACTAGGTATACCACAATAAACTAGTAAAACAGATGCATATCTATGCAATGCTTCATGGTTATGAGAAGGTTGTTAGGGATTTTGAGATCATTAAGACCATTTATGGTCCTAAGGGGAGGTTTTAGAGCCTGTGTCCATATTGAAACATTGAGAAGGAGATGCACGACTCCATAGAAAGCTTGTTGTTGTCATGGGTTTTCATAAATACATATATCCATTCAAAAGGTTGAATGGTTAAATTAGTTTGTTAATCATAAATTAGATTGTGACTTACATCACTATCAGGGCAAGGGACTAACTGAAGTGTAATGCATGTACATGCCCACTGGGTGATGATATAGCATTTCATCTTGCAGGAAGCATACATAGCACCTGGAAGAGTTGAGAAGGAGAATACAAGTGAAAACACCTCAAAAGCTGATTTTAACAGAAACATTGCTTTGAAGAGGTAATGCAGTGATACCTGTTAGAATTCATTTTTCTATATGAGTATGATAGCTGAAAGATGAAGATCTCATGGAAAACCTCTAATTTAAAGGGACATGGAAAGTTTAAGGATTTCACAAGCAATATTAAATACCTATGTATCTATGTGCTTTTATGTAGTTTATTTTATTAAGGAGTGCTTAAAAGCCCTGCTTTTTCTGCCTAAAATAATACAAATTGTGCTGCCTTTTATGAGCTGGGGGGAGAAGCAAACTGGGAACTATTTGTATGATATTATGCATAAAAAAGTTTTCAAGCACTTCATTATAAAATAAAGTACACAAAAGTAAAGAGATACATAGGTATATTATATTCCTAGCAAAATCCAGAAACCGTCCATGTCGCTTTAAAGGTGGCCGAGCTGTGATCACCCAGGAATATTAAAACAATTTACATGGAAGCCTCCTAGAGTGACTAAGCAACAAAGGATCACATAAACTGCTTGATCAGAGATGCGATACACGTGGGATAAAAATAAAATAAGCCTCTTTTAGCTCACTTGTGCCCTTCACAGGGAGAAATATCCTGTAGTATATCAGTCTGGTCTCACTCAAAAGAGTGATCCAGCCCCGAGATACCAGGCAATGCTACCCTGAACAGGAGAAACAGCAAACCCCAGACGCGTTTCGGCCTTTATGGGCCTCGTCAGGGAGGTGCAGCTAAACTCCCTAAGGCACAGTGAGCAAGGGGTCCACGTCTGGAGTCCCCTATTACCCTTAGGGAGACTAATCACTAAAGGTAATTTGCATATACAAAACAACAAAGTCAGAGGTGCTCATCAGAGAACGAACCAACCTTAATAGGTTAGTTCTATAGCCATGATAAGCTACTCTGAGAGCAGCCTCTTTTAGCTCACTTGTGCCCTTCACAGGGAGAAATATCTTGTAGTATATCAGTCTGGTCTCACTCAAAAGAGTGATCCAGCCCCGAGATACCAGGCAATTCTACCCTGAACAGGAGAAACAGCAAACCCCAGACGCGTTCCTAAGGGTAATAGGGGACTCCAGACGTGGACCCCTTGCTCACTGTGCCTTAGGGAGTTCAGCTGCACCTCACTGACGAGGCCCATAAAGGCCGAAACGCGTCTGTGGTTTGCTGTTTCTCCTGTTCAGGGTAGAATTGCCTGGTATTTCGGGGCTGGGTCACTCTTTTGAGTGACACCAGACTGATATACTACAGGATATTTCTCCCTGTGAAGGGCACAAGTGAGCTAAAAGAGGTTGCTCTCAGAGTGGCTTATCATGGCTATAGAACTAACCTATTAAGGTTGGTTCGTTCTCTGATGAGCACCTCTGACTTTGTTGTTTTCTATATGCAAATTACCTTTAGGGTTTAGTCTTCCTAAGGGTAATAGGGGACTCCAGACGTGGACCCCTTGCTCACTGTGCCTTAGGGAGTTCAGCTGCACCTCACTGACAAGGCCCATAAAGGCCAAAACGCGTCTGGGGTTTGCTGTTTCTCCTGTTCAGGGTAGAATTGCCTGGTATTTCGGGGCTGGGTCACTCTTTTGAGTGGGACAAGACTAATATACTACAGGATATTTCTCCCTGTGAAGGGCACAAGTGAGCTAAAAGAGGTTGCTCTCAGAGTGGCTTATCATGGCTATAGACTTAACCTATTAAGGTTGGTTCGTTCTCTGATATGCACCTCTGACTTTGTTGTTTTCTATATGCAAATTACCTTTAGGGTTTAGTCTTCCTAAGGGTAATAGGGGACTCCAGACGTGGACCCCTTGCTCACTGTGCCTTAGGGAGTTCAGCTGCACCTCACTGACGAGGCTCATAAAGGCCGAAACGCGTCTGGGGTTTGCTGTTTCTCCTGTTCAGGGTAGAATTGCCTGGTATTTCGGGGCTGGGTCACTCTTTTGAGTGACACCAGACTGATATACTACAGGATATTTCTCCCTGTGAAGGGCACAAGTGAGCTAAAAGAGGTTGCTCTCAGAGTGGCTTATCATGGCTATAGAACTAACCTATTAAGGTTGGTTCGTTCTCTGATGAGCACCTCTGACTTTGTTGTTTTCTATATGCAAATTACCTTTAGGGTTTAGTCTTCCTAAGGGTAATAGGGGACTCCAGACGTGGACCCCTTGCTCACTGTGCCATAGGGAGTTCAGCTGCACCTCACTGACGAGGCCCATAAAGGCCGAAACGCGTCTGGGGTTTGCTGTTTCTCCTGTTCAGGGTAGAATTGCCTAGTATTTCGGGGCTGCGTCACTCTTTTGAGTGACACCAGACTGATATACTACAGGATATTTCTCACTGTTAAGGGCACAAGTGAGCTAAAAGAGGTTGCTCTCAGAGTGGCGTATCATGGCTATAGAACTAACCTCTTAAGGTTGGTTCATTCTCTGATGAGCACCTCTGACTTTGTTGTTTTGTATATGCAAATTACCTTTAGGGTTTAGTCTTCCTAAGGGTAATAGGGGACTCCAGACGTGGACCCCTTGCTCACTGTGCCTTATTGAGTTCAGCTGCACCTCACTGACGAGGCCCATAAAGGGCGAAACGCGTCTGGGGTTTGCTGTTTCTCCGGTTCAGGGTAGAATTGCCTGGTATTTCGGGGCTGGGTCACTTTTGAGTGACACCAGACTGATATACTACAGGATATTTCTCCCTGTGAAGGGCACAAGTGAGCTAAAAGAGGTTGCTCTCAGAGTGGCTTATCATGGCTATAGAACTAACCTATTAAGGTTGGTTCGTTCTCTGATGAGCACCTCTGACTTTGTTGTTTTCTATATGCAATTTACCTTTAGGGTTTAGTCTTCCTAAGGGTAATAGGGGACTCCAGACGTGGACCCCTTGCTCACTGTGCCTTAGGGAGTTCAGCTGCACCTCACTGACGAGGCCCATAAAGGCCGAAACGCGTCTGGGGTTTGCTGTTTCTCATGTTCAGGGTAGAATTGCCTGGTATTTCGGGGCTGGGTCACTCTTTTGAGTGACACCAGACTGATATACTACAGGATATTTTTCCCTGTGAAGGGCACAAGTGAGCTAAAAGAGGTTGCTCTCAGAGTGGCTTATCATGGCTATAGAACTAACCTATTAAGGTTGGTTCTTTCTCTGATGAGCACTTCTGACTTTGTTGTTTTCTATAAAAATAAAATGTTTTAAAAATATGTAAGTTTAATCCTTTTAAATAATAAAGTCAAGTAGTCATTTGCCCGTCATAAATGATGGTATAATATGTCATGTGTCTCCCACCCTGTGTCTCTTCCCCCCTTGTGTTTCTCCCCCCCTTCCCCCCCTACCCCCCCTACGTGTCTCTTCACCCCTCTCCCTCCCCTTTTTTCTATGCAGAAGCCAAGTGCTCTGTTTAATAGGCCTCATGATGATATGCAGCTCAGTGCTAAGAGGAATGGAACAGGTCCACACCTTGGTGGCACCTTCTGGAATTCACTGAGTTATAAATCCACTATCCCATGTTCAAGTCTGGTTGAACAGTGGCATTCAGTGTAAATGTCTTATGTCTGTAGGAATTGATGAAACAGCATCAGAAATATGGATGTGACTACTATCAATGAGACCTTACTATAACGATACAGGTTATTGCTTCAGAAACGAACTCACTGATGTACAAAAGTGAAGATCAACCACAAACTAGGGTTATGGGTCCAGGGCAAATTCATATAATGCATTAGATAGGTAGAGGACAGGACAGGGCTGGTGCAAAATGAGGTCATGCTGAATTGCTGAAAAATGCAGGGATCTATCCTATTATGTGCGAGCACGGCACGGGAAGCCTCCTGGTGCCAGGCGGGCTTGCGTCCCGCGTGCCAATGTACTCCCTAAGCCCCTAACTCTCTATCCCTAACCCCCAACACCCCTTGGCGGCCCTAACCCTAACCTCCTAACCCTCTTAGCCTAACCCTAACCCCCTAAAAGTACCTTCCTAACTCTAACTCTAAGCCCCTAACCCCCTACACCACTTACTGGCCCTAACCCTAACCCCCTAACCCTAACCTGAAAACCCCTAATCACTTACAGGGCACTTACAGACAGCTACATCGGGACGTCCACGGCACGCTTACCAGCGCTGAAGCACCCAGTCGCACCCAGACAGCAGAGTTCCTTGTATCAGAGACATTATTTGCATTTATACAACTAGAGCAAGCAGGATTGGAAACAGACACTGTAGAGCCTTTCAGACAACATTTAATTAACTTCAAACACTAATTATAATTATTAAAATGATTCCCATCTGAGGGACATGGCATATACAATAGCTATAAAGCTAACAATATAATCACACCAGTGTGTCTTTAAAAAAAGTAATGAAAGGAATATATGGACGCAAGAGTGCTCATCTAGTTGTCGGCTTTGCAAAAACATGAGTTCTCACATGAGTTCTCTTTGAGTGGCAGCTTAACTTAAAGATGGATATAAGTAAAAAAATGTCTGTCATGCAGTTAAAACATGTCTCAGATACTTGAAACTTGCAAGAAATGCAAGTCCCAAGACTGTGCCGGACAAAGTAATCTTCAGAATATATATATGGATGTTGGATTCAAATGCTTCAAGCTTTCAGCATTTGACACCTCGTCAAAGTATAACAAGCCTTGTAACCGCTAGACATTAGCAGTTGTACTACAATACGAACATCCTATTTTCCATGCAGTGAACAGAAAGAATAGCAAGAATATTAGCCTCTAGATACTTTTATGGCAATAACTTTAGTTGTCATTTTGTTACATAGTTTGCATGTGCACTTCACAAGTTTTTCCCAAAGTACAAATGGTACTTTAAAACTTATTAGCTGACCTGGTGACACTTTGTAGCTGCTGAAAGGTTATGGTTAATTTACATCAGTTAAAAAGAGAATTAATATATAAAGCAAACAAACGTCTCGGATGAAGAGTATGACCAAACAACCGTAAGAACTGGCTATTAGCCCAGACAGGTTAGATACATTTAATCCCAGTCTTTCACCAGCACCTGATGCTTCGCCACCTTCAAAGAAGACATCTTGCTTAGTCTAAACCCTAAAACATTAAGATTGTCCTTCCTAGTTTTTTCAAAGAACACATATACAGGGCCACTGAAGTCTTCATATGTGCTAAGCAGCATTAGATAGAGAGTGAACATGTAGGTAGAAAAGTGTTTCATTTTTAAATTTAAAGGCGTATCTAAATTTCCTGGATTATTAATGCATCCATCTGATTGAGGAGAATCAGTAGTGCATGCAAAAAAAAAAAATGTTGCATGAAAAAATCCCAAAATAAAAATGTACAAACTCACCCTGATGTTTGCTAAATCTTTTCAGTTTGCAAGCGGAGGCTTTTGTCAGTTGACACCCCTGAAAATCCCTGCTAAGATTAGCATAAAATTCACAATTTGTTTTGGCCAGTCAGGAGAAAGCAGATACATTTGTATCATAATCTGGGGTTCCTGGGATATGTAGTCTCTTTCTCACTATATCCTTGTGCTCTGATTCAGTTGTAAGCTCAGACTCCACCCAACCATGTGGTTGAGTGAAAGGTCAACTTCTGTACCTGGCTGCATTTCCTCAGTGTACTATGTTATGTAAGCTCCCGGTGGGTGTGCAAAGCTGGATTTTACTTTCCTGCCTACAATTTTATAAGTACACTGAACTTCTCTATATAACACATCGTTTTCTGATGATCACTGCCTGTTTCTTACCAAACATTTGAAATCCAGGAAGCTTATATATACCTTTAATTCTAAATTCATGGCGCTATGATCAATAGAAGTCGGGGTTTCAGTATGTTACCTGTGCCCTGAATCAGTAATGAGCCTTTTAACTTGTGTTTATAATGAACACTAATTAGAACCAAGGCTTTGAACTTTGAATCAATCAGTGGCTTTGTTATATGTACAATAATTACTTGTATATGTCTTAGCTTTTGAGGTATCAAGTATACAGATAGCACAGTTAGTTAAGCTGCGCACTGTGGAGCTGTGGTTAATATAATGTGTATGTGTTTTGTGATTATTTTAAAATCATTTTTTTTAATGTATCTCACAAAAGTGAGTACACCCCTCACATTTTTTAAATATTTTATTATATCTTTTCATACGAGAACACTGAAGAAATGACCCTCTGCTACAATGTAAAGTAGTAAGTGTACAGTCTGTATAACAGTGTAAATTTGCTGTCCCCTCAAAATAACTCAACACACAGCCATTAATGTCTAAACCTTGGCAACAAAAGTGAGTACACCCCCTTAGCCTGCTTGTCTTCAGCAAACTGTTAGCAGGCTTTCTTGTGCATCAACTTTAGAAGAGGTTTCCTTCTGGGATGACAGCCATGCAGACCAATTTGGTGAATTATGCTGCATATGGTCAGAGCACTGACAGGCTGACACCCAACCCCTTCAACCTCTGAAGCAATGCCGGCAGCACTCATACGTCTATCTCCCAAAGACAACCTCTTGATATAATGCTGAGCACGTGCACTCAAATTCTTTGGTCAACCATGGCGAGGTCTGTCCTGAGTGGCCGGGTCCAAGGACAAGAGAAGAGGAAAATCAGATTCAAAGACTCTTTAGGGCTTGGAGCTCTGACCTCTGTAAACACTACCTTAAAGGAACATAAAGGGTTTCCTATTTTAAAAATTAAAATAAACAAAGTGTTTATTTGCATACTTAAACATAATTAAGTGCTTTAAAGCTGTTTTACTCACTGAAACCTTCCAAACAGTCAGTTTTTAGAGAGCAAAAATAACCATAAACTGTACATTATAAATGTGTAAATGCAATGATTCTTTACTGTAGGCTTACAATTTTTCTGCAGTGTGTCCTTGTAAATGAGCTTTCCATTAGTTATGTTGAAAGCACTGGTAGTTTTATTTGCAATATTCCCATTTTCTACATTTATAGTCTTCTTCCACCTAAGCAGAAAATGGTAGATTCCACTGTGGGATAACTGCATATAAAAGGTAAAATAATAAAATAAACAATGGATATTTTTACATTCTAAAAAACATTTTGCTTATTTTCAAGTGTAGTTCTTCAAATAAAGTATTTTAAATATAAGGCAACAGTAGCCCTCTAAATTATATTACTATATATGTAAGTGGAAAATAATAATGCAGTAGACTCTCGAGGAACCAGAAAAAAATGTAATCCTGTACTTTAAATAAAAATTATATTTCATTTTACAGAGATCAACAAATGCCAGGAGCCAGGTTGTCATGGCACATAATGCTTACAGACACCTAGATTACATCCACTGTATGTCTCTGCAATTCAGGTTTACCTGGAAGCAGACAGACACGAGTGACTGAGCCAGTGCAGTGTTGTTGTTTTATTCCCCCGGATCAGCACCACACCCTCCAGCCGAACGTACCTGTGTGTAACGGAGGAGTGAAAGCTGCTGCTGCTAGAACAGCCCTCACTGACAAATATATTTAGAAGAGCATCCAGAAACGACATGTATCTGGCAACTACCAATCCCCATGGGCGCCGGTTAACTGAGAGTCTACTGTAATAATATGTGTATGCTCAGGTAGTATACTGGGTATCTCATAAAAGACTGTACCAGAACTATGTAGCAATGATTTTTTTTTATGATGAATGTGCTCAGCTGTGTAACATCTTCACTTAACAGATTTTAGAAGTGGAAATTAAGAAAGTATTTTGCTTTTTTCTGTAATTGCAAATGAATTCACTCATTTTTCATAAAGTGTGATCCCCCAAAATATCACTTTGCACAAACTGCTCCTTTGAATGGGTATGTGGCCTGTTGTGACTACCTATTTAATTAAATGTCTACAGGGTGTGGATATATTGCCAGAGCACAAAACACCCAAGGTGTACACTTGAATCTTTGATGGTTAAGTACATAATGTGTATACTTAGCATAGATGGCACTACATTATAAGTCACCTAAGACTTTAAAGCCCAAAACTTGAGAGACAGGTTTGGCAATCATTTAACCGAAAGAAAACCAAATAAGGTAAGGCAACCATAACAAACAGCTTTGTATTTATTTACCTGGAATAACATATTACTTGGTTCACAGAATCAATATGTCCAGCACACACCTCTAGAAATGTAAAGTGGCCAAAGAGGGACGTATGGTTTATAATACAAATGTGCCATTTGGGAATGTTATTGCTACTCACTAATAATAGTAGCAGCTCGAGCTCTGTAAAAATATTACTGATGAATATGCTGAATATGTGCAAAACTCCGGTCCTTTCCATTTTCCTCTGCGCCAGTGCGAGCATGCGCACTCCACCGCCACCTACTCGCAATGTGGTACAACATTTAGTTTAAATTAGATTGCTCTAGGGGAGCAATCTATTTTAAACTGGATTGATGTAGAGGTGAGGGGTAGGGTTAGGGTTTAGGATTAGGCATAGGGTTGGGATTAGCCTACAGTCAGGGTCATTATATTTATTTTAGATATCTAGAGTGTAGTACACCACAGGTGTGCTGTAGGCACAGCTTCAGGCGCGCTCACCACGTTTGTGGAGATGTGGCACAGACGAAAAGGGAAAGATCCAAAACTCTCTTAAATACATGAAGAGGGTATGGGGTAGAGAAGCGCAAGATGCCCTGATAGTGTAGTATATTAAAACAATTTATTCACACATACAAAATATATAACATTGCACTCATATTTGATGATCACAGGAATATGAGGAATACCAGTAGCATAAAAGCGTAGAGTGCACTGGTCACAGGATATCTTCATAGCATGTATTTCCTTAGATAGACACTGCTCCTTTGTAATCAAAGCGGAGGTGGAATATATACACACTAAGTAGTAGTAATGGGGTACTAACACTTACAGATCTGATAATAATTGGATAGCTCAACTCAGCACTTCCCTCTAGTTATAGGTAAAGGCCCACACTCTAAGGGCTGTGTGACCCTAATTGTGTATGCCCACCTAAAGAGGTGTGGAAGTGGGTTTCACAATAAACAGGATCTCTTGTTAGCACCCCCCGAAAAAAAATAATCTAATAGTATAGTGCCAGTGCACTTCTCCCCAAATGCACAAAAATTCAGTTCACAGAGGCCACCCAAAGACAAATGCAGTATATCAGTCCTTCAAATAGGGGCTCGCAAATATATACATACTCAGTATAACTGTATAGATAAAATATAAATAGATACCAAACGCGTTTCAACTGTCCAGCAGTCTTTCTCAATGATAAAACAATACTTCTCATGAAAACCTATAATAAAAAGACTTTACACTACCAAAATAGTATAGTGTCTGGTAGTTCTCATATAGAGTACGCGTGTGAACAGTATTCCCACTGAAGAAGCAGCACTTTCCCTGCTGATTGTACAACTACCTGTGGATTTTCGGCACTGGAACTGTGATTTATTGAGATCCTGAAATTGTCCGTTTATTGCATGATCTACCTGTGGTTTGTTTTTATGTACTCATTTTTAGGTAGTGATTACTTTCATCAGTTCTGAGGATCGGCTCAGGGCTGATTATTATTATATCTCTACAGTATTCCCCACTCTCCCTCCCCTCTTCCCCACTCTCCCTCTGTGCCTCTACCCCCCCTCTTCCCCACTCTTTCATCTGCTCTCGTCTCGGGCCGCGCTGCCAAAACTGCGATTCGTCTGAAGCGTGACGACGAATCGCAGTTACACAATTATAATATGTGATATATATATATATATATATATATATATTTATATATAATTATTTATTACTATTTACTATGAGTACCATTGCCTTAGTAAAGGGATATGAAAGTGTCATGGATTAATACATTTTCTGCAAACCTTCGGCAAAGAGCAGCTTATATGTATGCAGCACATCTCATAAAACATTTTATTTTTATTAATATCTAAAAATCCTTATAATTATTATGTTGACAGGGGGGTGTCAACACAGGCATCGGATCCCCCCCAATCAGCATGCAGCATCAGGGGAGCAATATTAACCCACTATTTATTTGCTGTTGCTTGCTCAGCCAATCTACTTTCAGCTTCCTCTCTGTGGGCCTCATTCAATTGTGATTCAGCCAATTGAATAAGGCTGTATATAAGCACATAGGCCCTCATTCAATTGTGATTTGGCCAATTGAATAGGGCTCTAAATAAGCACATAACATATATTTTTTTTAAATACGTTTTTAGTTAGTGAAAACCTTGCTTTTGGATAGATGTTTACTAACTAAAAACTTCTTAAAAAAAATATGTTATGTGCTTATTTAGACCCCTATTCAATTGGCCAAATTGCAATTGAATGAGGGCCATAGCATATATATTTACAGTAGTTTTTAGGTAGTGAAGACCTTGCTTTTGGATAGAAGTTCACTAACTAAAAACTTCTGTAAAATATAGGGTCCTATTCAATTGACAAATCGCAATTGAATGAGGCCCTGTGTCAACAGCAATATATAGCACATATCAGTGATACACTACATATCAGGCTGCTTTGCAGCACAAACACGAACCCAGAGATAATTAAAAAATTTCAGCTAACCTGATTGAACAAAACAAATCATTTTAAATTTGCTAATTTAGCCTGGGTTTGGAGAGTGTTAACCCTAATTTGCAACGGTCAGAAATTACAAGACATTTTGCTGACTTTTTGTATGCAATTTTTTTCCATACACTACTAATTCTCCTCTATCAGATGCATTCATAATCCAGCACATTTACATATCCTATTAAACTGCATGTGTGGGTAGGCAGGGTCTTGTAAACATAATGAGATTTCCATTAGCACAATTGCAATAGTGATTGCCATAAATCCATTTTAAGAACTAAGATCTTGTCATTATTCAAGGTATTTTAGCTGTACAAGCAGATCAACACAAAGAGTTAGCTTAGTTTATTAATATAATCATGGTAGCATTTCTAAATATATGTCTGCGTTGTAAAAACATGTGCCCACTATCATGGCATAATGCAGGCAGATATTGGTGTAAATGTGGAGGGACAATTATTTCATAGCAATGGTTAATACATATATACACATGTCAGCACCTATATCCAGCCGTGTACTATAGCATGGTATGTGAGCACACAGTGACAGCCGCTGTGAGCCACGTGTAACTGTCACCACACAGCCTGCACCTGCACATTCCACTTCCTCTCTAATCTCACCCGGCGCCCGTTGTGACGTCATAGTACACTACCACGCCCACGGCCCAGGGCTCCAATCAGACGTACTGTGCACATGGCTGGGAGTGTCAGTGTACAGTGTGCGCAGTGCTGAGGCTCCCCGGGCAGAGATAAGGTGCTGAGGGCACAACATGACAGCACACGGCAGGTAAGATGCACATACATACATGATGGTGACATGGCAGCCGGGCTGGTGCTGTGACTGGCACCTGGAGGAGGAGCACACGGGCTGGGTCATGTGACAGGGAGCAGGATGTGCTGGCAACTGAGCAGCCTAGTTACCAGACAAGCCATCACCCTGTGTTACCCTTTGTTCATGTATATGGTGCTCTAGGTACCCCCTCATGTCAGTACCCTGTGTTAATGTATATGGTGCTCTAGGTACCCCCTCATGTCAGTACCCTGTGTTCATGAATATGGAGCTCTAGGTACCTCCTCATGTCAGTACCCTGTGTTAATGTATATGGTGCTCTAGGTACCCCCTCATGTCAGTACCCTGTGTTATCCTGTGTTCATGTATATGGTGCTCTAGGTACCCCCTCATGTCAGTACCCTGTGTTATCCTGTGTTCATGTATATGATGCTCTAGGTACCCCCTCATGTCAGTACCCTGTGTTATCCTGTGTTCATGTATATGATGCTCTAGGTACCCCCTCATGTCAGTACCGTGTCTTATCCTGTGTTCATGTATATGATGCTCTAGGTACCCCCTCATGTCAGTACCCTGTGTTATCCTGTGTTCATGAATATGGTGCTCTAGGTACCTCCTCGTGTCAGTACCCTGTGTTATCCTGTGTTCATGTATATGGTGCTCTAGGTACCTCCTTCATGTCAGTATCCTGTGTTCATGTATATGGTGCTCTAGGTACCCCCCTCATGTCAGTACCCTGTATTATCCTGTGTTCATGTATATGGTGCTCTAGGTACCCCCTCGTGTCAGTACCCTGTGTTATCCTGTGTTCATGTATATGGTGCTCTAGGTACCCCCTCATGTCAGTACCCTGTGTTCATGTATATGGTGCTCTAGGTACCTCCTCATGTCAGTACCCTGTGTTATCCTGTGTTCATGTATATGGTGCTCTAGGTACCCCCTCATGTCAGTACCCTGTGTTATCCTGTGTTCATGTATATGATGCTCTAGGTACCCCCTCATGTCAGTACCCTGTGTTATCCTGTGTTCATGTATATGATGCTCTAGGTACCCCTTCATGTCAGTACCATGTGTTATCCTGTGTTCATGTATATGATGCTCTAGGTACCCCCTCATGTCAGTACCCTGTGTTATCCTGTATTCATGAATATGGTGCTCTAGGTACCCCCTCATGTCAGTACCCTGTGTTAATGTATATGGTGCTCTAGGTACCCCCTCATGTCAGTACCCTGTGTTAATGTATATGGTGCTCTAGGTACCCCCTCATGTCAGTACCCTGTGTTATCCTGTGTTCATGTATATGGTGCTCTAGGTACCCCCTCATGTCAGTACCCTGTGTTAATGTATATGGTGCTCTAGGTACCCCCTCATGTCAGTACCCTGTGTTATCCTGTGTTCATGTATATGGTGCTCTAGGTACCCCACTCATTTCAGTACCCTGTGTTATCCTGTGTTCATGTATATGGTGCTCTAGGTACCCCCTCATGTCAGTACCCTGTGTTATCCTGTGTTCATGTATATGGAGCTCTAGGTACCCCCTCATGTCAGTACCCTGTGTTATCCTGTGTTCATGTATATGGTGCTCTAGGTACCCCCCTCATTTCAGTACCCTGTGTTATCCTGTGTTCATGTATATGGTGCTCTAGGTACCCCCCTCATTTCAGTACCCTGTGTTATCCTGTGTTCATGTATATGGTGCTCTAGGTACCCCCCTCATTTCAGTACCCTGTGTTATCCTGTGTTCATGTATATGGTGCTCTAGGTACCCCCCTCATTTCAGTACCCTGTGTTATCCTGTGTTCATGTATATGGTGCTCTAGGTACCCCCCTCATTTCAGTACCCTGTGTTATCCTGTGTTCATGTATATGGTGCTCTAGGTACCCCCCTCATTTCAGTACCCTGTGTTATCCTGTGTTCATGTATATGGTGCTCTAGGTACCCCCCTCATGTCAGTACCCTGTGTTATCCTGTGTTCATGTATATGGTGCTCTAGGTACCCCCTCATGTCAGTACCCTGTGTTCATGTATATGGTGCTCTAGGTACCTCCTCATGTCAGTACCCTGTGTTATCCTGTGTTCATGTATATGGTGCTCTAGGTACCCCCTCATGTCAGTACCCTGTGTTATCCTGTGTTCATGTATATGGTGCTCTAGGTACCCCCTCATGTCAGTACCCTGTGTTATCCTGTGTTCATGTATATGGTGCTCTAGGTACCCCCTCATGTCAGTACCCTGTGTTATCCTGTGTTCATGTATATGGTGCTCTAGGTACCCCCTCATGTCAGTACCCTGTGTTCATGTATATGGTGCTCTAGGTACCTCCTCATGTCAGTACCATGTGTTATCCTGTGTTCATGTATATGGTGCTCTAGGTACCTCCTCATGTCAGTACCCTGTGTTATCCTGTGTTCATGTATATGGTGCTCTAGGTACCCCCTCATGTCAGTACCCTGTGTTATCCTGTGTTCATGTATATGGTGCTCTAGGTACCCCCTCATGTCAGTACCCTGTGTTATCCTGTGTTCATGTATATGGTGCTCTAGGTACCCCCCTCATTTCAGTACCCTGTGTTATCCTGTGTTCATGTATATGGTGCTCTAGGTACCCCCTCATGTCAGTACCCTGTGTTATCCTGTGTTCATGTATATGGTGCTCTAGGTACCCCCTCATGTCAGTACCCTGTGTTATCCTGTGTTCATGTATATGGTGCTCTAGGTACCCCCCTCATTTCAGTACCCTGTGTTATCCTGTGTTCATGTATATGGTGCTCTAGGTACCCCCCTCATTTCAGTACCCTGTGTTATCCTGTGTTCATGTATATGGTGCTCTAGGTACCCCCCTCATTTCAGTACCCTGTGTTATCCTGTGTTCATGTATATGGTGCTCTAGGTACCCCCCTCATTTCAGTACCCTGTGTTATCCTGTGTTCATGTATATGGTGCTCTAGGTACCCCCCTCATGTCAGTACCCTGTGTTATCCTGTGTTCATGTATATGGTGCTCTAGGTACCCCCTCATGTCAGTACCCTGTGTTCATGTATATGGTGCTCTAGGTACCTCCTCATGTCAGTACCCTGTGTTATCCTGTGTTCATGTATATGGTGCTCTAGGTACCCCCTCATGTCAGTACCCTGTGTTATCCTGTGTTCATGTATATGGTGCTCTAGGTACCCCCTCATGTCAGTACCCTGTGTTATCCTGTGTTCATGTATATGGTGCTCTAGGTACCCCCTCATGTCAGTACCCTGTGTTATCCTGTGTTCATGTATATGGTGCTCTAGGTACCCCCTCATGTCAGTACCCTGTGTTCATGTATATGGTGCTCTAGGTACCTCCTCATGTCAGTACCATGTGTTATCCTGTGTTCATGTATATGGTGCTCTAGGTACCCCCTCATGTCAGTACCCTGTGTTATCCTGTGTTCATGTATATGGTGCTCTAGGTACCCCCTCATGTCAGTACCCTGTGTTATCCTGTGTTCATGTATATGGTGCTCTAGGTACCTCCTCATGTCAGTACCGTGTCTTATCCTGTGTTCATGTATATGGTGCTCTAGGTACCCCCTCATGTCAGTACCCTGTGTTATCCTGTGTTCATGTATATGGTGCTCTAGGTACCCCCTCATGTCAGTACCCTGTGTTATCCTGTGTTCATGTATATGGAGCTCTAGGTACCCCCTCATGTCAGTACCCTGTGTTCATGTATATGGTGCTCGAGGTACCCCCTCATGTCAGTACCCCCTCATGTCAGTACCCTGTGTTCATGTATATGGTGCTCTAGGTACCCCCTCATGTCAGTACCCCCTCATGTCAGTACCCTGTGTTCATGTATATGGTGCTCTAGGTACCTCCTCATGTCAGTACCCTGTGTTATCCTGTGTTCATGGCACACACAGCTGAGATGCACATGATGTGCATGGCAATACTAATGTGGGACATTGGGTATAACACATACAAAGCTTCCTCTGTGCAGTGTTTATTTTGACTGTTACTTATTAAGCTGTCATTTGTTGGTCTCTTCCTGACATGCTTTCCACATATTTATATTAGCATATTGAGTGTAGGCTTTACATGTGGTTTTACAGTCCTGCAGTGTCATGGTCATGTATGTTAGCACAGTGCCTGTAATTATCTCATATATATATATATGTTAATAACCTTCCCACAAAATCTAGGTACCAGGCCCACTGATGAGATCCATTTTAAGATGGGGAAAAAAACATGTCACAATGATAGGTACCCCTGACTTTAGTACTCGGCACCCTCCTTCCCCCAAGATATGAGCACAGAGTCTTCTCTGATAATACTGGGTGAGGTGTATAAGGAGGAAATCTGAGACTACTTGCAAAATCTACACATAAAGTTCAAAGGTGCAATAATAATAGGAGTGACCAAATATATATGGATATAAATAGCTCTCATTTAGCATATAATTAACATTGTTTCGTTAAGTTTGGAACCGGTTTGTAGAGTCCCGTGCAACTGCCAGATATCGTTGCAAGGCTCATTGGGAGTGAACGGGTTATAATGAAAGGAGGTCATGCATTGTAGGTTAATAACCCTCTACTGCTGTAAAAGACCAGACAGATGGTATTATCCAGTCTTTGCAACTGCAATTTCCCTTTTAGTGTTGAAATCTGCTAAAACATGTTTTGTTTTTTGTAATTATTTTTTTTTTGCCATTACAAATCTTTTAGCAGTTTCTTAAAGGATTCTGCAATTCTGAAATTAAACTGTTGCACTCTGCATAATCCATGTCTAATAGAAAAACCTGCACCAGATCACCGTAAACAAATCGCTAAAAAGGTACTTGAAATTTTTTTTTCTTTAATCAAGCATCGGCGCTACCTCCTACTTGTATTAATTAAATACAACACCACATCAAAAACTATCAGGAAAAATACATAATCCATATTATATTACTAAACATGTTATGTGAGCATTTAGGACTACAAAACACAGTTAAGCTGATTATGTGTTGGTTCATTTTTCTTAAAGGGAACACTTCAGTCTGCCAATACTGCTTTCTGTGATACGAAAGATGAGCAAAAAGGCTAAGAAATCGTTGTTGTTTATCAATTTTATTTACACAAAAAATATGAGATAAATCAACCCTTTCAATAAGGTAAAATATTGGCACCCCTTAATTTCTTTTGGATCACTACCTTGTTGTGGTGAAGGGGATGGTGTACCTCAATGATGCTGTGAGCTTATACTATATCGGGTCCCCCAAGATGGGCAGGTCATAGCAGAGAGATCAGACAAATCACAGTACACTGGAGAAGGAACTGGCAACCCACTCCAGTATCTTTGCTAAGAAGACCATATGGATAAGCACAAGTAGAAACACAGATAGATGTGCATGGACACAAATGAAGCCTTGCACAACAACCCTCCTTCTGCCAAGATAACAGCACAGAGTCTTCTCTTATAATACTGAGGTGTATAAGGATATTTGAGACTGCTTCCAAAATCTATTCACTTGGGTGATCACTTTATAGTTCCTTAAAACCCAGGTGTGGTTAAAAATATAAAATCCAATGGAAATATAGATCATTTTTTTTTTCATAAGGATTTTTTTTTCTTTCACTAATTTTACCTCACTGAAGTTTAGCTATCAGCTATAATAGTTGTTGTCTTTTGTGATGTTGGTCACGCAATGTTTATTTTTCGGCCCGAAAAGTTACTGTCATTGTTTATCCTGCAATCTCGCCAAAGGCACGAACCGTTACATCCTTTCGCATCCCTCAAGGCGCTCCTCGCTAGACCATTAGTTAAGGCCTTGCTGCTGCATGCGTTGCTCATGGGCATGCAATGCGCGGTTTGCTGCAAGAGTAGCGTATGCTCACGCAATGCGTGGCCGGCAAGACTGGAGGGGGTGAGGGGGAAAGGAGACACGAGGGAGGGAGAGGAGGGGGGAACGGAGACACGAGAGGAGGGGGGAACGGAGACCCGAGAGGAGGGGGGCAAAGGAGACCCGAGAGGAGGGGGGCAAAGGAGACCCGAGAGGAGGGGGGCAAAGGAGACCCGAGAGGAGGGGGGCAAAGGAGACCCGAGAGGAGGGGGGCAAAGGAGACCCGAGAGGAGGGGGGCAAAGGAGACCCGAGAGGAGGGGGGCAAAGGAGACCCGAGAGGAGGGGGGCAAAGGAGACCCGAGAGGAGGGGGGCAAAGGAGACAACGAGAGGAGGGAGAGGAGGGGGCAAAGGAGACAATGAGAGGAGGGGGGCAAAGGAGACAACGAGAGGAGGGGGGCAAAGGAGACAACGAGAGGAGGGGGGCAAAGGAGACAATGAGAGGAGGGGGGCAAAGGAGACAACGAGAGGAGGGGGGCAAAGGAGACAACGAGAGGAGGGGGGCAAAGGAGACAACGAGAGGAGGGGGGCAAAGGAGACAACGAGAGGAGGGGGGCAAAGGAGACAACGAGAGGAGGGGGGCAAAGGAGACAACGAGAGGAGGGGGCAAAGGAGACAACGAGAGGAGGGAGAGGAGGGGGCAAAGGAGACACGAGGGAGGGAGAGGATTCGTCACTTAGCCGTTATAGTAACTTGAATAACACAAGCTCTAACTTCCAGAGGGAGCTCAGTTTAAAAAATATGAAACAAAATGAATTCAGGAGTTATAGTTAAACTAGCGTATTGCCCGTCAAAAAATGACGGCAATGAGATGTGTATGTTTGGAAAGTTGTTTAGTTATTAATATACATATGGAATTGTAAGGTAGCTAATGTTGTTTTGTGTGTACTACTGAAATATAGAGTTGCGTCCGTATTTTTTTGCTATGGTTTAACTCAATGCCAAAGTGCTAGGGTTTAACGGCTCGCTTCGCTATGCGAGGCTCGCCTGCAGCGCTCATTGCCAAAGTACTACGGTTTAACGGTAAATATGGTAAAACGGTAAAATGACGGTCAATAAAAATTAAATGTTGTGAAATTTGTTTGCCACACAACATGAAGCTACATTTGTCCCTTTTTTTTTTCTTCTTAAAATACCCTTTTTTTTATAACTTTTTATTTTTTTAACTTTCAACTTATATTTCATCAAATGCGTTGTTTTAGGCGTGAAATCTGATGTTGCGCGAGACAAAGTCGTTAAATCTGTGTTAATGCGTAAATCTGTAATAGTGTTTCGTAAAATGTACTCGTTACTGTCTTTTTACTCATTGAGCGGTTAATCCGCATCCTTTATCTCGTTGTTTTTCAAAGACATACGTCTGTGACTGTGTTTTACGCAGTTCGTAGTAGTATAGCCTCGTTTTCATTTTTTTGGGCGGCCCTTTTTTTCTCGCTTAGCCGATTTTCGATCTTTGTAACTCGTCTAAATCGCTGTAAATTGCAGTTCCAACTCACTCCCAGATGTCCTGCCTGGTACCCCATGCTGTAAGTGACCTTTATTTTATTTTTTAGGGTGTATTTAGTGTTTTTTTTTTACTGTTTTGGTTCCGCCGCTTATCTCGTAATTTTTTTCATCTCGTATTTTTTTTCTCAGTGCTACGGTTTAACGGCTTGCATGCAATGAGCGCCTGTGGCGCTCATTGCAAAAGTGCAACGGTTTAACAGCTCGCCTCGCTGTGCGAGGTTCGCCTGCAATGAGCGCCTCCGGCTAGTTAATCACTTTGTTAGTTATATTAAAGGCTTTCAACAAGATCTCTATTGGCCACTTTCTCTTTATATCCTTTTCCCAGCCTAACATTTTTGACGTTTTTCCTGTTATTGATAGCTATAATTAAGGTATTAAAGCTTTTCGAGACTAAATGACTTTTATCCTTTTTGAATTATTAATTTTTCAACACTTGTCAAATCTCTAATGTTTTTTAATAATATTCAGAGCTGCCCCAAGCTGCTCTTAACTTTAAATATTCAATCCAAGATTGTTTAAGAAGCCCACGTTTGCATTAATTGATCAAATGAAACCACTTCATTATCCATGAATAAATCTTTAAGATAAATTATGGCTTTTTTTGCCCACTGCTTCAAAAATGGCAGACCTAACTTTACTTCTAATACTTCCAGGGGAATGAGTGGGCTTGGAAATGGCAACATTTCTCTATCCTTGTCCAGCTTAAACCAACATTTTTCTCAGATGCAATAATGTCCATCTGTTTGGTTAGATTGAGAGCCACGTCTGGTTTCATATATAACATTTGCATTATGTTTCTACTTTTTGACTATATACAGTCAGGTCCATAAATATTGGGACATGGACACAATTCTAATCTTTTTGGCTCTATACACCACCACAATGGATTTGAAATGAAACGAACAAGATGTGCTGTAACTGCAGACTTTCAGCTTTAATTTGAGGGTATTTACATACATATCAGGTGAACGGTGTAGGAATTACAACAGTTTACAACTTCATTCAAACTAACAGGAAATGCAGAGAGCCTTCTTTAGTCTGTAGATCTAATTGACTGGTAGATTGCAAGCCCCCAAAACAGTTAACATCTGAATATGATTGTGAGCTCTGACACCTTTTATTTAAAAAAGAAAATACACTTTGACTTTGTCAAACAAATTTTGTATTATTTCCATGATTCAATATTGAGGACTGTAGATCCCGTGTGGGCTGCATGTGTCAGTTTGTCTTATTATATTCGTGTCACTTTTTATGAGGGGTACACCATGATCTGCATTATATGAATATGTTTGTGTCTTTAGTCTCATTTTATGTGCACAAACAATAATTTTGTCACGCTTTCAATAGAAAAAAAATGTGCATACAAACAATATATGAATACTAGCGACGCATACAATTTTCAAGCCTCACACTGCTGTTTGCCACACAATGCGAGCCTCGCCATGCGCAGCAACGCCATGCATTGCGGGGCTCACGATTCTCTTTCTTTCTTTCTTTCTTTCTTTCTTTATCTTCTGCTACATCCTTACCTCTTGGCTCTTTGCCCCCCCTCTCCCTCTGTCTCATTTTATGTTTATGGGAGTGAAAATATTTGCGGGCTTGGAGAAATTGATTTGTGGGCCAGGTTATCAGTTACGGGTTTAACTGTCTCCTTTTTTTTTTTTTCAAGCTCCCCCCCCCCCCCCCCCCCCCCCCACCTACCTAATTACCACATCTGTATATATGATATACATTTATGATAATACTTATAATTTTGATGGATAGTTTCTGGAGGTTGCTAGTACTAAGGACTACCATGACTAGTTATAATATCTTGCAGTGTAACATCTGCTCTTCCCTCTGTCCCCGTTAGCCAGATGCCAAATTTAATGAGCTCCCTCCGATCATGAAATGTGCTGGAAGCTACTAAGACATATATACAGTTCAAGTAATAACAGGATATTGCAGGCTTGTTTATCAAAGATCAGGAACTAAGACAGATTGAAAGCTCTCTGTTTACTTTGCACTAAATGGATCCGGTCCATGGGATGAATTGACTGTTGCTTAAAATATCTATTTTCTTACATTGAAGTTTGCCATATTTAGCTGTCGATCAGCCATTCTGATCCTCCCGCCATGGACTGACTTGAATGTCTGTTTCTTGGAGACTTTATTGCCAGTAATTACGGATTACCCATTGGAGCTCTCACAGGATGATTTATCTAATCGGCGTAGTTACTCACTAAAGGCAATAGGTTCAGATCTCAAGGGAGTCATCTGTAATTACTGGCGATAATGTACCCGTTACACAGACAGTGGAGTCCGTCCTTGGTATGGCAATCAGAATGGCTGAATATTACAAACGTCAATATAGGAATACTGTAAGAAATCACTTTGTATTACCCATAGCTTTGTTATATACTGTTTGGATCCTCCTCTGTGTCATACTAAAAGAGAGTATTTTAATATGTTTTATATTCAGCACTGTGGAAGGAGGGGTGGTTGGATTTATAATGTCATTTGTGATTTAAATTCATGTTTTAGTATTTGATTTCTCATCCCCCTCCAGCACTTGCACTGCCGCAGCTCTGTACCCCCCACACTGAATTGGATCGACAACAAGCATCTTGGCACCAAAATCAGTAGCAAAGTATGCTAAAGTTAAGATGCCCTTTTTGCTAATGGAGTCACCCAGCTGTTTACAGACTTAAGTTTGTGAAGTACATTACTTAAATGGTGGGTAGCGGGATTGTCGCTCATCCTTAGAAGTGGAGCTACTGAGTAGTAGCCAGAGAGAGGTACCAGTAGCTCCCAAGCTATGTGTCGGGGCACACAGTACTGAAAGTGTTGGCCAATAATAGCATAAAGACTGGTATTAAAATTAAGGTTAGACCTAAAACAAAATCTAAAAAATGAAAAAGCTAAATTATTTGTGTAACCTTTTGCGTGATTTTATCACACTTTATTTATTAATAATAGATTACAAACAAAAATCATTTTCTTTATTTACCAATCCTAGGATTTAGTAATTGCGATGGGATGGAAGCAGTATCCTTCCATAATATTTAAATATTAAGAATTCTGAAGGGTGTATAATGTTTACGATGTAATCTTATTCAAAGGGAAATATATTTCAACATCATTACAGAAGAAACCTTTTACCTCTGCTCACTGTCCAAAACACACAGATGGACTGTGCAAAGATTGTATTAATCCATCTTTTAAAATTTAAACCAGTGATCTCCATAGAAGATATCTTAAGATAAATATCTAAGGATACTATCTAATTAAAATTTGACGTATGATGTGCTATTATGCTGGATACAGTGGTAGAGAATGTGTTGTATTATTTAAAAAAAAAAAAAAAAAAAAGGATATTTATTGACTAAAAACATTTGTAACATTTGGATATTGTTTAATTCCTATTGTGCTTTTCTTTCATTCCCCTTCCCCCGCTATCTTTTAGTTATATCTATATTTTTATAAACAATAGACTGTATACAACTTTTTGTATTCAGGTACACAAATGTTTATTGTATTGTTCTTCTTGTAATAAAATTAAAAATAATCTATTTAAAAAATATAATAAAAATAACTGGAATATATTCTTATTAGAACATACATCCAAACAATTGTGACTCCTCAAGGACTTTCAATGATAAAACTCAAGCAATATTTGCATATATCAAGATTGTCACAGGTGTTTAACTGAGAATAAATACTGAGAAAATACTGTAAGTTGTTGTATTGGAGTTCACCACCTATGCAGTCTTTTTTTGGCAGCTCTGTCTCTGGGGTATGGGGTAATGCAATCATGGACCTCTTCCTCAGTATTAATACCTAAGAATAAACATATGTCTCCGTGAAGTCCTTTATTAAAAAAACACAACTTTATCAGCATTTATATAATCCTTCAAAACACACAACAAACTGGATTTTCAAAGATGTAGCAGATTCTATAAACTATCATTATCTCTAACCAAAGAGAGAAAACCATTTTGTAGTGATGAATAAGTTAAATTTGGCCATTTTTTGTTGTTGTATTGTTCCAAATTGGACTGAAATCAAGGTGTAACCTGTCTTCCAGACGTCCTGGGTGTTCCCCCTTGCTGTGGGCAAGGTTTTTATTTTTGTTTTTTAATGTTTTCCTCTGTGAGCGGGTTGTGCGTTAAGGTCGTATTTTTGCAAGTCTGTAAAGCCCGCGGCTCATATTTTTTGTGTAAGTCCATATTTAGTCATTTTTTGCTTCGCGAGGGTCTGCATTTGCGGTCAGAAAATACATTTTTGTGGTGGTCTGAGGTCTCGTCGCTCATTGCGAGCTGTATTTTTTTTTTTTTATCAGAGGCGCTTTTGCTTTCATTGTAAGGTCTGTGCTGATCTGCTTTTTGCGATTATAGCATGGCTGCCCCTGGTGTAGTTTGTGTGCTATGAGCAGCATTGGCGCTCGTTGTGAGGCGTGCAGTGAATGTCTTTTGCGTTTATTGCGATAGTGTTTTTTTTTTTTTGTGTATATGTAATTTTTTTTAATGCTAATTAAATAAGTAATAAATTAATATACTTTACCTATTTGTAAGTAATATATGGAGGAAGCATGGTGCTGAAGAGCTGACAATCTGTTTTGATGTTCCTGCAGCATACAATGTAGGTTTGCAGTGTTGTGGAGCTGAGGTGTAAGTGTCAGCAATGTGGGAAGTGTGTAGTGTAAATAGGCTGCGTGCTGTAAAATGGCTGCGAATGTGTATGTGGTAGGCGGGTTTGTATGATGAAGCGTCCTTGCTAATGGTGTATGTTGTAGGTCGTACAGGTTTTTGTAAAAGCCCTATTTGTGGTATTTAGCGGCTTTAGGGGACGTGTAGCCTCGTTTTTGTTTTTTCGGCGGACGTTTTTTCTCTCGCTTGGTGGATTTTCGAGTGTGTAAACTTTTTAAATTTGACAGAATTTGACGTTTAAGCAGTGTTGCAGAGGTCCTGGCTGTCTCCCCTTGGTGTGGGTAAGTTTTTTTTTTTTTTTTTTTGTGTGTGTGTGTTTTTTTTTTTTTTTTGCTGCTGTGCACGGGTTGTCCCTTTTTTAAGGTTGTTTTTTTGCGAGTCCTGCGGCTTGTATTTTTTTGTGTAAGTCCGTAGTTAGTCATTGCGTGTATTTTTTTTTTTTTTTAGTTCCGCTTGTGTGGTTGTTTGTAAGGGGTTGCGAGGCGCCGTAGAGCCTCCACCTCCGCAAATGCGGCCCCTTGCTTTGCGAGGGTCCATATTTGCAGTCCAAAAGTCGTAAAGGATTGTAGGGATGAGCGCCTATGGCGCTCATCTCCACCAGCGCAAGGAGCGCCTTTGACGCTCATTGCCAGCCACTGCGGCCCTCGCTATGCGAGCCAGCAAGCGTTAGCAACAGCCCATATTGCTGACAACGATATATGTGATTAGAACTGTTCTTGTAGGGCTGAATCTATTGAGGCATGTGCGAGTAGTACATGCTAGTACCCTGGCATGCTTTATAAAAAATGCGTTGGCCGTTTTATCACTTCTGTTCAGCAGCTTAATTTTTTTTTTTTTTTTTAAATATAAGGACATAATGAAAATTATTATCTTCAACTTCATGTCAGAGCATTTGACTCTCTTTGTAACCTGAGGGCCTGAAAAATTACAGTGTAATATGTTAAAATATTTATTCCTTGAGATTATATGTCAAACTACTTAATGTTACCAAGTAAACCTATCCAATAACAATATTTTTATTATAACTTTACATTGTCAAAACACCCAACTTTTTATTTCATCTCAAACTAACCCAAGATATTTGAATAAGTGATGTGAAACAGATATATCTGCTATTATTTATCAAGCTTATACATAGGTTGATAAATCTAATACTTTTGTTGTAATTCATGTAATAATTCATTAGGGAAAGTTAACATTGTAACATTAAGGAGCCAGCCACAGTTTAATATTTAGGATTGGTAAAATTTTAGTAGGCTTGATGACGGTTCACTCTTGTTTTTTCACCAGTAAATGGACCTTAAGTTTTTTTAGAGACCGATGCCCTTTCCTAATGGAGAAAGTAAGGTTTGAGAGTGTAATATGGCAGGAGTTGCCATAAAAGTTCCCAAGTCCTTGATTGTATTATGCTACTAATGGCTGCTAAATCCGGTGTTGCTTTTATGACTGTACCAGAATTAATTGAGGTTCTCCAAAGTAGTCTATGGGTGTGTGTTTTCCCCATACCAAGTTAGAATAACCTTACTATATCTCCAAATCTACTATGTTGCTGAACAAATGCATTATTTTAGAGGCTCAAATGCTCATCTTGACAGTCAAATAATGTATGTGTGGATGAAATATACCATTTCACTTGTTCTATAGTACAGGTAATTCCACTAGATTAAAGTTTGGATTAACAAAAAACGAATAATTTTTCTTTTCTTTTTTTTTGCTAGCGTGAACTGTGGGATGTTAAATCCCGGCAGCTACCTGATTTAGCTGGACCTCTCCCGTAGTCCTACACTAGGAGTATACCAGTAGGAAAGCTGGGCCAAGCTGACCACATAAGGCAGCAAGCACTCGTACTAATGGAGGGCGAAGGTGTGGATTTGCTTGTGACCTCTTTACATCGGCTGGTATCATGGGGTGCATCTGCAGCCATGATCTTTGGAGGAATAGTGCCATATATCCCCCAATACAGAGACATTCGCAGGACTCAGAATGCAGAGGGATTCTCCATTTATGTATGTCTAATGCTGCTGGTAGCCAATATATTAAGGATACTTTTTTGGTAAGTAATTAATTTGCATTGTAGCTTGACAATTGTATTTATCGGTTTGCTTTATTTATTGACTGTGATAATTATTTGCGGAACAATATATCCCTTATAAAGTGTAAATCTGATACAGTGTCAGTGTAGGCCTTTCTTTCAGATGACCTCACCACTGTAGATCTCAAGATGCCTCATACACAGAGGTGGTTTGTTTTACTTATTTCGTTTTAATATATAAATATGCATAGTTATGTTCTTTGTTTCATACAGTTTTTTGTATTTTTTTTGTTTAAAATATATTTTTGACCATATTAGTTGCATATAATGTTTTAAGATAGTACTTATAACAAGACTAGAACTATAGAGAGTACTTAATGTATATCCTACATTAAAGAAGTCCCGTCTCCACTATAGACTATAGTAATTTATTAGATGAACTCTATCCTATGCATTTACAATATAATGAAAATTAAGAACATTTATTACTGCAATGGAACATACACAAGCAATAAGTAATACATTTATTTTATTTTTATTTTATTATGGCAGGTTTGGGCGCCATTTTGAATCCCCACTCCTATGGCAAAGTATTATTATGATTGTTACAATGCTTATGATGTTGAAGCTGTGCACAGAAGTACGTGTGGCGAATGACCTGAATACGAAGCGGCGCTCATTTACAGGTTTGTAATTAATCATGAAACAGATTTTCTAGAGGAAACCATATGAAATATGTTCGATACAATGTCTCCTTTTCTCTTCATGGCCTGAGAGAGATAACATTTTAGTGTACAATATAATCTGAATATATACGGTAATTGTCCTGAGGCTTGTCCCTGTCAATCAATGTGCAGAAATATAGCTGTATTATGCCAATAAGATACAGCAATATACTTCATACGCAAATAAGCATTTCCCGTTCGTTTTAAATAATGTTAAACAGGATTTACTATATATATTTTGTGCAAAAACTAAAGCATTTTACGTGTTTGATAGAGTCGCTTTAAGCAAAGTATTGGTTTTACAGCCAAAATGAAACTGTTACTGACAGGCTTGTATTTTAAGAGTCTACATCTTGAAGCCTCTAACAAATTTATATTAAATGATAATTAAAAAATAATATTCTGAACTTACCCTTTTGTAGTGGATGGGCATGTTTAGAAATCAAACTAGGGTCCATTTGTATAACCTAGAGCACTAGCACTAGTAGCAATGCTGCAGGGAAGGGGTATACAGTTGTCAAAATATAATTAAAAAAAAAAAAATCCTTTTAGGAAGGATCCCCCTTATTGTGATTGAGACCATTTTTGGTTATCAGATGGTGTTGGTTTGATGATTATATTTAAAAGTATCTTAATAGGTTGAATACTACCAGTCTAAAATAATACATGAAGTACATCAGAATTTGCAAAGTAAAGACAACATAGGAGTGACGGAGACATCAAAATCCACTATAACCCCAAGGCAGATGGCCTGAGGGTTTGAAGTGAGGGTAATTTATAGACTGGGAGGTATAATAGAAGGGGAAAGACATCCCTGCAGGAGAGTAATATCATGTATTTTCAGCAGTAAACAAACACATTGCTGTGGGTTTTTTTTTAACAGTTTGTAGCATCTGGAATGTATTGCATTTTCTCAAAATTCAACTTTTATTCCATAGTTGTAATCATTAACCTTGTAACAAGGAGAACCATGCCAAAGCTAACATTGGGTTGACTTATTTCTCATATTGTTAGGTCAGTCAATCATGTATTGACTTGTTGAAGAGCAAATATTAACCTTCTGAGAAATACGTGGTCATATTTCCTTTTTACTATTCCACAACGCCTGTGCACAAGTTCAGCAAGGTCCCTGTGTCTGATACATGGGTTTCTCTTCCACCACTTGTCAATGTATTGGACAGGATTAGCTTCTAATAATGTCACAGCTCGTGATATATGGCAAAGTCACAGAAATGTTTGTACAGAGCAGAGGATGGCAGTGTCATAGAACTTAACAGTACAAAGTACATGGTCATTCTGTCCTTACATTATGATTCGATTTGTATAAGTTACTAATAACTCTGTAAAGTTAACTATTTAAAGGGTCAACTTGTAAAACTTCCCATTACAAATGCCTATTTTATTATTTTTTTTTATGAAAAATGAGTGGAAATATTACATCTTGCATTAAAGTGGACAGGCAGGATTGTTTTCTTTATGCTGTCCTGTTATATAATACAGAGGAACAGTGAGCCCTTGGAATCTATTGTACACTCACAAGCTTGTATTTTACCATTCATTTAATGTAAAATTAGCTGTGCAAACTCAAATAAGAACAACAACCATTTAAGTGGCAAATAAAATTGTGTAACACGTAAACATTCAGCACGCACAGAGGAGAAGCGGACAGGGGGAGATGCTGGAAAGAGACACATGGCGTTCCCAAGCACAAAACTTGCAGGTTAACAAAACCTGCAGTGAGCGACCCGTACAGTAGGCTGGGGGAAAGGCTCGTAATGAGAGGCAGAGGTGCTCATTGTGAGCCAGGAGATGAGCGCCAAAGACGCTCATCGTGGGGGTCACGATGAGCACCACGAGCGGGAGAGGCTTGCAATGAGCGCATCAGGTGCTACTTGCGAGCCTCAGATGAGCGCCAAGGACGCTCAACCTGGGGCTCGTGATGAGCGCTGAAGGTGGTCAGTGCAAAGCAGGAAAGTTGAAATACACAAGGGAGAGGCTCACGATGAGCGCCGCCGGTGCTCAGAGGAGCAAAAGCCTCACAATTGTAATCACGTCATTTTTGAAGGGCAAGTTCCTAGTATGTATAATAAATTTAGGTGCCAGCAGTAACATTTTACAAGGTGTGGCTCCCTAGCTCCTGGTATTAGTCAAACCCTGATGTAAGTGTTCGGGTCAGAAGTTGTATTCTACCTTTCTGTGGGAAGCCAGAGGAGTGAGTTCCAGAGCCGCTGCAGACACCATTCAATGAGCGAGGAAGATGAATCCACCTCACTCAACGACACGCTTCATCATTGCATGTGCATAATAATTCAAGTTATCAGAAATGATTCTGTTTTTATGTTTTAACATCAGTAATACTTTACATGCTCCATCATAATTCTCCAAAGGCTCCAGCAAGCTAACCCACCTTTTTGTTCTTAAAAGTGCTGTGCATAGACCAATATACAGAAAGTCTTGGTAAACTACTGATGTTATTTAGGCTGAATTAATTTCATGCCTATGGTAGAGACATTAACACATAATAGACAAACATTAACTTGTTGTAAACTAACTGTTAATTGGTAGATTTTAAATCCAACTATTTATTTTGTTTCCTTTTCCAAAATAAAAGGATACCAAAACTAAATGCATGCTAATAATAAATACTCATAATTAATTTTATGTAACACTTTTCTCTCCAATGGGACTCAAAATGCTTATGAGAGAATAAACTCTGTGCCCCAGTCACTTTTAAAATATCCAAATTATTGATGTGATCGAGAGTTACAGAATCTTGGTGCTGCAAATGCAAAAGGATCTTGAGGTTTGTGTAGATATTCTGGGAATGTTTAATAGATTATCAGGTGCAGATCTGAGGAGTTGGATCATGAGGAATGAGGCGTCCCTTCAGATCACTGGGGCCTCATCATGTTGAGCTTTTTATGTCAGCAGGTCCATCTTGAAAATGATGCAGTCAGGGCATAGGGGGCTGGTGTTGTGTAGCAAGAACAAGGTTGGCTTGTTAGTAACCTCAAGGCAATGTTCTGCACCAACTGTACGGGATGTAGCTCTTTATTTGACAGTCCTAGATAAAAGCAGTTGCAGTAGGCCAGTCGTTATGACAAGGCATAAACCAAAGTAGGTGGTCTTCGGGGGATAACAAGTGCTTTATTCTTGCTATGATATACAAAATGGAAAAACAAGGATTTGACCACCGCTGACACTTGATGTTTTAGTGTCGGACCACAATCTAGAACAACTCCAAGGTTTAGCACGTATTGAGATTTTAACAGCTAAGAGTGCCCAAGATGTTATCCACTTCCATTTGGTGTACGAAAGCTGTTGTCATCTGACAGGGACGTACTGTCTTTGGTTTGGGTTCAGCCTCAGCCAGTTCTTGCTCTTCCAATGTTAGAGCTCTTCTAGATATCTATTTGGAGCAAAGGTTAAGTATTAATGTCTGTGTTGAAGGACAGATAAATCTATGTGTCATCGGGAAATCCATGGTAGTTCAGACCAGGATGGTCACTCCAAAAGATAAAGGGCTATATGCACTTTACTTCCCTTTATTTATATGGTTTACCATATAGCTTCAATATCACCAGATACCATTATTTAAGTCTTAGATATGACATATTGTATATATTAATGAGTGTAAATAAAAGTGATTAGAGTTGTAACCTAACATCAGTCTGTAGAGGCACAAAACAGGTGTGTTCCAGTTTATTTTTTTTGCTATATTCCCCATTGCCTTCAGGTCATATTTAAAGTATTTGGAAGAACTTAAATTGTTAAAGGGCCATTGAAGTAATTATAACTGCTATTCATAGTCTGTTAGAGTAGAGTCTTTAAGCCACCATACTCTAACTAGATAATGAGCTGAGCACTCTCTCTTTATTTATTAATTTTCCCTTTCTCTTGCTCGTTCAGAGATAAAGAGCTAAACCTTCATATTGAGAATGTCAGAACTCTGAAGGAAGCTTTGGATTTAAAAATACAAATTATATTTTTGCATGTTTGAAGAGAACTTTAAATTCTATTTCACCATCATACACTCTGTGTGTCTTTTAATGGTCAGTTTTTTTGTTTTTTTTAGATATTTGAAATAAATACATTTCATTTATTAACTTCTGTACAGCTATATGCAGTATTTGGGCAAGGGTGGAAGGGTCTTGGATGTCAATAAGGTTTTCGTTACTTGCACTGAAAGCTTGCAGATCCAGTACTTGTACAGCTGCATATTGGATAATGCATCAAAGGTTTTTGCTTTTTAAATTTCTAAAATAGTTTGGCTAGTATTATTAATAGCGAATAAAAAATATACAGTGCATGTGTTACTTCAGTGTCCTTTTAGACTGAGACCAAAATCCACAAGTACAGGATGCCTAGTTTTAGCAAACTTTCAATGCAATTCAATTTGGTGATGAAAACCTTGTTATCTTAGTAATTAATAAAACACAGAAACCCAAAATGCTCATGGTTTTTTATCTTTGTTAATCAGTCTCCACAATCTCTGACCTAACTAGAGACTCTTTGCAAGATAAATAACTTGAAATAACTTTGGTTACATTGATGAAAGTTTTTAAGAAGTTTATCTTTAGTCTTAAAAAATATCTAAAACTTTACTTAAAAACATCATAGCTGACAACTGAGATGTCTGTAAAAGCAAGAGCAAATCCGGGGAATTGTAGACCTGTAAGCCTCACTTCTGTAGTCAGAAACCTTTTACGAGGGTTAATAAGGTATAGTATACAAGAATATGTCTATTTGAACAGGATTATAAGTCAGTGTCAACATGGATTTATAGGTGATAAATCATGTCAAACAAATCTAATTAGTTTATATGAGGAGCATAGTAGAAACAAGGATCAAGGTAACTCCGTGGATGTAGTCTTTTTGGAATTTGCAAAAGCTATTGATACAGTGCCACATGGAAGACTCTTGTGCAAACTAAGGGATATGAGATTGTAGTAAATATATGTACATGGATCGAGAGCTGGCTAAAAGACAGGAAGCAAATGGTTGTTCTAAATGGAACATACTCAGATTGGACTAATGTGGTAAGCGGGGTTCCTCAAAGTTCAGTATTAGGTCCACTCCTTTTTAACATATTTATTAATGACTTAAAAGTACTACTCAAAAGTATTGTCTCCATTTTTGATGATGACACTAAGTTGTGCAAGGTAATTTAATCCGATAATGATGTACTTTCCCTCAAAAGGGATTTGCATAAATTAGAGAAACGGGCGACTAAATGGCAGATGAGACTTAATATGAATAAATGTAAAGTTATGCATCTGGGAAGGAAAAATAGCCATGCAATTTATAATCTTAATGGAGCAAATCTAGGGGCATTAGATTTTGAGACGGATTTTGGAGTACTTGTAGACAACCACCTAGGTAACAGTGCTCAAAGCCAAGCAGCAGCTGCAAAGGCAAATAAAATATTAGCATGTATTAAGAAGGGTATAGAAGCCAGGGAAGCAAATATAATTCTGCCACTATACAAATCTCTAGTACTCCCTCATTTGGAATATGGAGTACAGTTTTGGGCACTTCATAATCAGGACATTGGAAAAAGTACAGAGAAGGACAACAAAGCTAATAAGGTGAATAAGGAGAGGCTAAGTTATGAGGAAAGACTAACCAAATTAAAGTTTTTTTCCCTAGAAAAAAGGCATCTACGAGGAGATATGATTACCTTATTTATATACATCCAGGGTCAATATAAGGCTTTGTCAAGGGAACTATTTTGTGCCAAGAGATTTTAAACTAACGAGGACATCTCTTGAGGTTAGAGGGAAAACTATTTCACTGTAAAGAAAGAAAATGGTTCTTCACAGTAAAGGTGATTAATCTGTGGAATTCCCTACCAAAGGAGTGGTGACAGCAGTTTCAATGGTTAACTTTAAAAAGGGATTGGATATATTCTTGAGTAAACAGGGCTATCCTGGATAATTAGAGATGGAGTATAAATCCAGGCAGGAATCTGATTGCAATTATCTGGGGTCAGGATGGAATTTTATTTTTTTCCCGTTTTGAGACCATCGGCAAAGTTTCAATGTTTTTTTTTTCCTTTTTTTTCTTCTGGATCCTTTGGATCAATTACCAAATAACAATTAATCTGCATATTACAAAGATCAGAGGAGATCTAAAAAGTTTGAACTTTGGACAAAAAGTATATATATTTTTTAACATCAATTACTATGTAGCTATGTAAAATTATTATTATTATTATTATTATTATTATTATTATTATTAGATGTGAGATACACAGTTGATTGTTTCACATGTTTTGCAGGCCTTTTTGCCTGCTTCCAGATTAATACAACATAACATCATTATTCCTCCACTATTGCTTCCTTATTTTAAAAACTAATCCTGGGGTAGTCTGTTACTTTTCACAAAGGTACAGAAGTATTGTAATATGATGTCAAGGTCCTGAATCTATGTTTTAATATGGGTGTAGACAGAAATTGCTTAACGGCATCGAGATTTATTGCGGACAGTACTGTACAGGCCAATTCTAGTGGGGGAAAAAATCATTGAAGAACACAGGAAGGAAGTCTGAGGAGCTGGATGCCATTTAACCAATAGCGTATTTAATAATTTCAAACTTAAGGACCAATTTATAATAGACTTAATAATGCAATGGAGGTCCAGATTTTGACCTTGGTCCCCCTATCGACAACCCTAAACTTTTCCTTATTTATTTGCATTTTCCTGGTTAACACTGTGTAATTTAATTACGTAGCATTCCATTGAGTTAATTTAAATCTCCAAGTATTCTCCTCAGACAAGCCATCAGCTACTTCTCAAAGTATTTTAATTCGCAGTAGGAATTTTGTTGTAAACAGTGTTTTTTTGTTTCTGGTCCTGTGCCATGATTTGTGAGTCCTCTTAAATTGCTGTTTGTTGCTGCAGAAATGTGTTAATTATTATGTGCATGTGGCAGCAAGGAGATTAATCAAAACAATATTTAGAAATGAATTATTAAATGTTGCATCAATCCTCTCTGTTTTTTTTTCTTTTTTCTTTTGTTGTTTAATCTTTTTTTAGCTTCAGATAGTAAGGATGAAGAACTCAAAACTCATCCCAAGCGATACTTTCTGGGTATGTACTGCTTATGCACCCCTACCCACCTCGCATGACACTGTGCTGTGTTTTTTTAATTTTTTGCTTATTCACTGATTTATTTTGTTTTATGTTGGTGTGTTTTTTGCTTTTTGTTGCTCGTGGTGTTATTAACTGTGGTGTACATCACTATTAAACAACCTTTGAAAATGTGTAATCAAAGTACTAGTCTGCACCATCTAATGATGATATCTGTTGTTTTTTGTGCTTTTGGAACTAATTGCACGATCTAGAGACAAGAAAATGTAATCTATAATTGGTGAATATTAGCCTGTTGTTTTAACGGGATAATATCCGGCAATTATAGTCTACCATCATCATCCATTGAATTTTGTACTATGTACAAAGTAAAAGGAGAGTTGATGACTGCAATGAGTGCGACTTCATAATGAAGTCATAGCAGGCCATTGATGTAATTCTTTACTAGGTGCCATTCCCAGTCACGTGGTTGGCATATGCATTTGTGCACCTAATATCTTAACATGCCTAGCATCTATTATTCTTTTTCTGCTGTATCTTTCTGTGTTTGTGGAGTTTTTAATGGTGATGTCTTGTAATTTTCAAGCCAGACTTTTGCAGTAGCCTATTGGTTTATCTTTGCGCCATCCTACATAACCTCAATACTCTCATGTGCTGGGGGAAAGCATGTCCATTATTCACATCACAAAATCAATCACTTTTGATATGTCACCCTCTTTTGACCTACAACATTATTTCTACTATGTAACCCTCTATTCCTCTTAAAGCATATCCCACCTTACCTCTATAGTATATTTTATGATATTGTAACATTTGTGAGGACTCAAGTGAAATAATTTAACCTTATGCTAGGCAGCAGACTGTATAAAGGGAGGTTATATAGTTATCCACTATTTCAGATATTCAGAGGATCATTTCTACTTATTTCTACTCCCTATCAGGTGTTTAAATGGAAGAAGGGGGTTGGCTCAGATGGCTGCGCCCATACAAGTCTTGATTTGCTTCCTCCTTTTATTGCAAATCCGTTAACAATTAAACATAAATAAATAAACAAATTAAACTTTAATGTGTTATCAAAGTCTCAGGATGAGTTTTGTTCGGCAGTTGCATTTTATAATATGGGGATAATGTAGAAGTTGAGAATGTTGGAAGACTTTGCAATTTTTTTTCTATGTTTTTTGCAACTTTTTATTTTGCTAGGAAACTAACAAGTGTGTGTGTGACTGTCTGAGCCCCTATGGACTGCAGCATGCCAGGTACATCTTGTGTCTGGTTATGCTAATCCATAAGGTTTTTATGGCAAAAATGCTTTCATTGCTAGTGCCTTCTCCAGTGGACCACAATTTATCTGACCTCTCTGCTATGACCTGCCCATCTTGGGTGACCCTACACGGTACAGCTCACAGCTTCATTGAGGTACACAAGCCCCTTCACCACGACATGGTAGCGATCTATAAGGGGTCTTGTAAAATAGCTTATGCAAATTTGGGGTGACAAAGATTGAATCTACTGTAAGGGGTCTTATAAACTAGTTTATGCAAATTCAGGGTGACAGAGCTTTAATCTATTGTAAGGGGTCTTATAAAATAGTTTATGCAAATTTGGGGTGACAGAGATTTAATCTATATTTTTTTATCGGCTTAAATGGACCGCAATAGAGAAAAAGGTTTGTTGCTCCTGTTTTTAAACATGTTTTTAAATTGGAAATATGATTTCCAGCAGATATAAATAATCATTCTAGTTTCTCCTCTACTCTAATCTGATAAACAAGTGACCATAAGTCAGTTACCTGTATTTGCTACACCTATGTGCATTCAAAAAGGTGGTAAATACTTAAATACTCTTAACATGCCAGGGCAGAGTAGTTGCAAATAACAATTCACCAATCACTTTAGACAGATTAAAATATATATCATTAGCTAGAGAGAGGGTGGTTTTAGCTGTTACTTTGAAATGTTCCTGACAAAATTTAAAAATGTTTGTTTTGTTTTGCATCAATAACAGACATGCTTGTCATCTCATAGCATGCAGGCTAATTTTTTTTCTAATTAAGCTGTGAGGCAGGAAGGCCTATTGCACTTTGCAGATTTCAAAACGATGTGAAAACTCTATGCAAAGTGCAGCATGGCAGCCTGCATTACAGCTTACAGAGAAACAGCTGCAATATCCAGACCAGCTGAATTGTTAATAAAAGTATAAGCTATCTATGTATTTTTATGAAACGGCACATTATATCGGCCCCCTGAAGCATACTCTCGTGTTTAAGTGTAAGCTTTTCAAAACCAAAAATTAATCTCTAATTTCTTATTCCCCTGATAGGGTGCTCCTTAAGCATGCAGACTACCTTAAATTTTAACCTATAACAAGCTGTTTACAGTCTATTATTATTATTATTATTTATTTTTTATAAAGCGCCCACATATTCTCAAGCACTATACAGGGGTTAAGTATAAAGAAAAAAAAATAATTCAATGTTAAACACATGCCAAAAAAGTAGGGGACCCTATTTTTTTGTTTAAAATCTAATATACATTGTGCTTTTTTCAAAACACGATACAAGATAGAAAACTCACAAACTTACAATCTAAAGGAAATATTGAAGCAAAAAGAGAAGTAATTAAAGGAAGAAACAAGGGCTTGGCAATTAATTCAAAAGAGAATTGAGGGTTGATTAGTGATTAAGGTTGGGATGTATCAGCTGTGGAAATGGAGGGTGAGGGCAGGGTAGGTGGGAGGGCATGTTACATGAGTTCAGAGACAGAAGAGCGGTGTCTTGTAAGGGTATAGAAAGGGAAAGAAAACAAGGTGGAACTTGCAAAATGGCAGTTGGAGAGTGAGATTGGATGGTATGAGGCCCAGTGACTCGAAGAAGTGACTGCTTCTGTTCTGGGTAGAACTGGGTTACGAAAATAGTGTTAGAGTATGTCATGAAATTCCCCTTGTGACTGGGTCTGGGCCCTTGTTTCCACAATTAGAGGATCGTTTAAATGCTTTTCCAATGTTTTATTATATTGTCACTAGTAATACAAAATTACACACTAAAGTCAAATAAAAAAAAATAACAGGCACAAATCCCACTAAGGCACTACCTTCACTGTTAAACAGATAGATCCCTTACTAACAAAGCTTCCATCCAGCTAAACTTGGTTGGAGAAAAAACAAAACAAACCGTGCATTACTTTCACTGGCCTGTATCTTCAGATCTCCAGATTTTCTCTTTACTGCAGATAGCTCCTCCTCTCCACAATGCGTCTTTTGCCAGCTCCAATAAAAAACATTCTGTATTTCTAACTTTTTTATTTATTGGAGAAATAGAGTGACAAGTGTCGAGAGTTATACCCCTGTTTATCAAGACCTGATAAAGAGAGTTGTAACTCTCGAAAACTTGTTGTTTTATATGATCATCCACTCGCCTCACTACCTGTCCTCAGGATCCTATTCCATCTCAGCTCATATCTCCCCTCTCTACCACACTAACCCAGGCTCTCACACATATTTTCAACCTCTCCATTACTACTGGCATTTTTCTGTCTTCTCTAAAACATGTCATAGTTATACCCACCCTCAAAAAACCCTCATCTGACTCTGACGTTGCATCTAACTACCGCCCTATCTCTCTGCTTCCCCTGGCTTCCAAACTGCTGGAGCGGCTCGTCTATAACCACCTTACCAGCTTTATTTCCTCTAACTCCCTTCTTGACATCTTCAGTTCTGGCTTTCGGCCCCAACACTCCACTGAAACCGCTCTCACTAAAGTCACCAATGACCTACTTACCGCCAAGTCAAATGGTCACTTTTCAATTCTTCTTCTAGATCTCTCTGCTGCCTTTGACACTGTCGACCATCCACTTCTACTCCATATCCTCTTCTCCCTCGGTATTCGAGACACTGCTCTCTTGTGGTTCTCATCATACCTACAAAATCGATCATTCAGTATCTCCTTCTCCGACACCTCTTCTTCTCCTCAACCCCTGTCTGTTGGTGTACCCCAAGGATCTGTCCTTGGCCCCCTCCTCTTCTCCATCTACACTTCCTCACTTGGTACCCTCATAAACTCTTTTTGTGCATCATTATCATCTCTATGCAGATGACACCCAAATCTACTTCTCAGCACCAGATCTATCCCCCTCTCTTCTAACACACGTATCCAACTGCCTCTCTAGTATATCCTCTTGGTTCGTTCTGCTAATGACCTTCTTCTTTCTACAACTCTTGTCACCTCCTCTCACTCCCGCCTCCAGGACTTTTCTCGTGCTGTCCCTAGTTTCTGGAACTCCTTGCCTCGCTCCACCAGTTTATACATTTAAAACCTCACTTAAAACGCATTTCTTTAAAGAAGCGTATCACCTTCCACCCTAACTCACTAATCGCCTCTCTCTCCCTCTTTTACCACTCACTATCCCTTAGATTGTAAGTCTGCGAGTTTCTAGCCTAAGTACTTTTTGATTGTACCATGGACATTGGATTCCTAGCTCAAAGACAGGGCCCTCCTTCCTTTGCTATATGTTAATTTGTATTTATCTTTGTCTGAACTTAATTTATGTACAGCGCTACGGAATATGTTGGCGCATTATAAATAAACTATAATAATAATACTAGCGACTTGCCCGTCAAAAAATGACGGTCAATAAAATTGTAAGGCTGGGAATTCTGTTTGGCACACAATGTAAGGTTTTTGGTCTTCTGAGCGCAGAAGGTCATTGCGAGGCTCGCGCATAGTTTTTGTGAGCCCCACGCTGAACGCCTTTGTGGCTCATTACGATCCTCTCCCCTGGTCCTTTTATTTACTTATTTATTTATAAATATATATACAGTGGATATAAAAAGTCTACACACCCCTGTTAAAATGTCAGGTTTCTGTGCTGTAAAAAAATGAGACAAAGATAAATCCTTTCAGAACCTTTTCCACCTTTTAATGTGACCTATAAACTGTACAACTCAATTGAAAAACAAACTAAAATCTGAAATAGCTGTGTAATTTAACATTTTGTAATGGTAATGTTATTAGTTGTAAGTTTGTGTTGTAAAATGGCAGGCGATTGACTATGCGTTAGGCGGGTGTGGAGCATTTTCTGTTGTCCCTAATAGTGTTTTTTTATACCTCGTACGTGCCTGTGTAAAAGTCTTATGTGCTTGGTGGTGTTTTGTGTGTTTAGGGGTGGTGTTTTGTCCGTAATTTTTTTTCTCGCTTAGGCGATTTTCGTGTGTGGAAACTCAGCAAATTGTTGTTAAATTGTCGTGTAACTTGACTCCCAGACGTCGGGTCTGTCCCCCTGTGCTGTGAGTGGTGTTTGTTTTGTATTTTGGTAGTGTTATTTTGGTTGTATGTGCGCGGTTCGGCCCTTAACTTCATATTTTTTTAACCTGGTATTATTATTTTTTTAAGTGCCGCTTTCCTTTTTGCATGTGTTACAGGCCGTAATTTTTCCTTTTTTTTTTTTCAAACTGCTACGGGTCTCGCATTTTTGACTGGTGTAATTGAGATTTAATTCCGTGGGTCGTAGGGATGAGCGCCTCCACCAGCCTTTGGCGCTCCTTTCCAGCAACTGTGGCCCTTGCTTCGTAACAACCCGTATTACTCACAACTATATATGTAATGTTTGTTTATAAATGCTTTACCTGATTGTGCAAGTTCTTCCCCTGTGAGTGTGGCCACAGATGTAAAAAATGGCAGCAGGGACCGGAACAAAAACGGGAGGATGGGCGGGTCCAGAAACTGAAAAACTGTTAGTTTGTGGGGTTCTTAGAAATAAGTGGTGTCAATTGTATATGAAAATGTAAAGGAAGATAACATTAAATATGACTAATTAAAACCATGTGTAATAAAAAAAAATGCTCAAAGCATACGTTTTTTTAAGTGAGAGAAAACCTCTTTCTTCACAGTATTGCACAGGCTGAATTGAGTGAAAGAAAAACGTATTGCTGTGATAGTATGCCTGAGCATGCCAGCATTTCCTTGAGACTATGAATGCTGCATCTCTGTGTTTGTTGTCCTAATTACTGGTTAATTCCATAAGTTACACAGTAGTCTTGCTTACAAAATGATTTTTTCCAAACACTGGACCTAATATTTCTATGTCACCCTTATTGACACTAGCACTGCAAGAACACTTATTCCCAATGTGCTTCTTAGCATTGTGAAACAAGTAATGACATGCCAATGTACGTGTTTGCTCTGCTATGTGAAGCATCCCTAGCAGGAAACTGACCTTGAAATAAATATGTTTTATGATAATGGGAAGGTCTGTCTTCCTGTATGGTTCCTTTAATTAAACATGGAAAGCCCAGCATCACATTACAGCAAACCCCCTGTGAGCTTGTCAATATCAATGAAGCCAAATGCCACCAGAGCAATTCTTACAGGCGCTCTCCAGGATTTTATAGTTTTAGATGCAAAAAAAAAAATCAAACTGTGACTACAATCATACCCTTTGTTCCAGTGAAATATACAAAAAATTAACTTTTATTGTAAATATTTTAAAATAGAACTGTACCTCTTAAAATATAAACACAGTATCATTGGATGAAAAAAATCTCTAATATACTGAAGGCCTAAAATGACCAATACAATATATCCTATCAACTTGTTACACTGTATTGTTACTACAATGACACAAAATATCACCAAATAATGAAAAAGCAAGCAATCAATGCAAACTAATCATGCAGGAAAATCCAATGTACAAAGTAACTGATAATTTAGCAACTATATAACAGAGTCCCTGTGTCTCATCTCAGAGACCTCCTATGCAAAGAGCTATGGTGTGCCCCACAAGCTGGATAGGTACCCTACAATGCAAAGGATACAGCATCCATAGAAAAGTCTACTGTATCAAAACAAGAATGTGATAATAGATTAAAAAACTCCTACACACAGCTAAAAACAACAAAGGATTTAGCCTAGCATCAACCCTTTTGGGGTATAGAAACTTCCGGCATGATATGGGCTACATTAAGTCACTCATATATAAAACCCTATTGAGTATCAATAATGAGCTTAATCAAATATATTCACTATGCGGTAGGAATTATTAGCGGCCTTACTGTCAAATAGAAAAAAGTGGTCCTTTAAAGAAAAACAAAATGCAAACCCAAAAATCCCAGCCGTATGGCAGAAATAGGACTGCTCAAATTATTACTGATCACATCATGCTAACATGCCTGATGTTTTCCAGCTGTTACTTTCACCTGTCATATACAGTACTACACCAATTGTCATATACCGTGTCTTGTAAAAGTATTCACCCCCCTTGGCATTTTTCGTGTTTTGTTGCCTCACAACCTGGAATTAACATGCATTGTTTGAGGATTCGCATCATTTAATTTACAGAACATGCCCACAACTTTGAAGATGTTTTTTTCCTTTTTTATTATGAAGTAAACAACAAATAGGACAAAATAACAGAAAGAGTCAATGTGCATAACGATTCACCCCCCTAAAGTCAATACTTTGTAGAGCCACCTTTTGCGGCAATCACAGCTCCAAGTCGCTTTGGATAAGTCTCTATGAGTTTGACACATCTTACCACTGGGATATTTGCCCATTCCTCCTTGCAAAGCTGCTCCAGCTCCTTCAAGTTGGATGTTTTGCGCTTGTGAACAGCAATCTTTAAGTCTGACCACAGATTTTCTGTTGGATGGAGGTCTGGGCTTTGACTAGGCCATTCCAACACATTTACATGTTTCCCCTTAAACCACTCAAGTGTTGCTTTAGCAGTGTGTTTGGGGTCATTGTCCTGCTGGAAGGTGAACCTCCCTCCTAGCCTCATATCACAGCACAGAGTGGTACAGGTTTTGCTCAAGAATATCTCTGTATTTAGCATCATCCTTTTTCCCCTCAACTCTGACCAGTTTCCCAGTCCCAGCTGCTGAAAAACATCCCCACAGCATGATGCTGCCACCACCATGTTTCACTGTGGAGATGGTGTTCTTTGGGTGATGTGATGTGTTGGGTTTGCACCAGACATAACGTTTTCTTTGATGGACGAGAAATTAAATTTTAGTCTCATCAGACCAGAGCACCTTCCTCCATACATTTTGGGAGTCTCCCACATGCCTTTTTGCAAACTCAAAATGTGCCATTTTATTTTTGTAATGGCTTTCTTCTGGCCACTCTGCCATAAAGCCCAACTCTATGGAGTGTACGGCTTATTGTTGTCCTATGTACAGATACTCCAGTCTCTGCTGTGGAACTCTGCAGCTCCTCCAGGGTTACCTTAGGTCTCTGTGCTGCCCCTCTGATTAATGCCCTCCTTGCCTGGTCCGTGAGTTTTGGTGGGTGGCCGTCTCTTGGCAGGTTTGCTGTTGTGCCATGTTCTTTCCTCTTGGTTATGATAGATTTGATGGTGCTCCTGGGGATCATCAAAGATTTGGATATTTCTTTATAACCTAAACCTGACTTGTACATCTCAACAACATTATCCCTTACTTGTTTGGAGAGTTCCTTGGTCTTCATGGCAGTGTTTTGTTAGTGGTGCCTCTTAGGTGTTGCAAACTCTTGGGCCTTTCCAAAAAAGGTGTGTCTATGTAATGACAGATCATGTGACACTTAGATTGCACACTGGTGGACATCATTTCACTAATTATGTGACTTCTGAAGGTAAAAAAGGGGGTTGTGGTGGCTCAGGTATATTGTTAAAGAACCAAATGGGATAGTAAGAACAGGGTGCTCCTTAGGATAATTGGTAAATACACACAGGAGAGAGAAAAAAGATCCTATTTAGGGCACACCTGTTAATCCTAATCTTAGAAAGAAGAGAATAAACTAAATATTAAAACTTAACATTTAATGGTATTTAAAATCCTACTTAAAATATATGCACATAGGTAGCAGAGAGATAATAGTATTCTGATGGCAGTGTGGGTATCTATTGCACAAGAACAGTCTGTCCTAGATGGACCGGCTGTATACAAGCTATATACAATGTAAAGTGCTAATATTGGTCACATATAAAGTGACTATCGTGCAAAAAAGTGCAAAGTATAAAGTGGCCAGTGCTAATAATGGAGGAAGTGCACAACAAATGATATGCACCTATATAAGTGCTAGATAAATATAAATATAATGTATATAGCGAGTTATGCAGGCATAGAACCGAAAAATATATAATTCAGCTCAATTGCTGAGATTATTTAGGAGCCACTGTGCCTAGTATTGAGGAATAAATGCCCCAACCTAGTGGAAAGTCCCAGAACTGGACAGCTAAATGAATATATAGCTGTTCTAGGGTAACAGTGTGGGCCAATCGAGGTGTGGACCCAATACTGCCTTAATAATAAAAATTGATACTGCGTGGTTCAACAGGATCCAATTAATAAAGTACTGCCTTTCAAAACGTAGATATGGACTGAATAGCTCAGTGCTGACCATCGGGGAAGGGACATTAAGCTATGGGCCTGAAGAGAAAAACCACGCTGGCTCTCTGCTAAGCACGCCGCGGTCTAGACGCACAGCAGTGACGTCATCGACCCGCGACTGCGTTCCTACGTGTACCCGACGCACGTTTCTTGTATTTCATCAAGGGCACGTTTCTTGAAATACAAGAAACGTGCGTCGGGTACACGTAGGAACGCAGTCGCGGGTCGATGACGTCACTGCTGTGCGTCTAGACCGCGGCGTGCTTAGCAGAGAGCCAGCGTGGTTTTTCTCTTCAGGCCCATAGCTTAATGTCCCTTCCCCGATGGTCAGCACTGAGCTATTCAGTCCATATCTACGTTTTGAAAGGCAGTACTTTATTAATTGGATCCTGTTGAACCACGCAGTATCAATTTTTATTATTAAGGCAGTATTGGGTCCACACCTCGATTGGCCCACACTGTTACCCTAGAACAGCTATATATTCATTTAGCTGTCCAGTTCTGGGACTTTCCACTAGGTTGGGGCATTTATTCCTCAATACTAGGCACAGTGGCTCCTAAATAATCTCAGCAATTGAGCTGAATTATATATTTTTCGGTTCTATGCCTGCATAACTCGCTATATACATTATATTTATATTTATCTAGCACTTATATAGGTGCATATCATTTGTTGTGCACTTCCTCCATTATTAGCACTGGCCACTTTATACTTTGCACTTTTTTGCACGATAGTCACTTTATATGTGACCAATATTAGCACTTTACATTGTATATAGCTTGTATACAGCCGGTCCATCTAGGACAGACTGTTCTTGTGCAATAGATACCCACACTGCCATCAGAATACTATTATCTCTCTGCTACCTATGTGCATATATTTTAAGTAGGATTTTAAATACCATTAAATGTTAAGTTTTAATATTTAGTTTATTCTCTTCTTTCTAAGATTAGGATTAACAGGTGTGCCCTAAATAGGATCTTTTTTCTCTCTCCTGTGTGACTTTTGAAGGTAGTTGGTTTTTATGGGCTTCATAACAAAGGGGGTGAATACATACGCACATGCCAATTTTCTGTTTTCGATTTCTAAAAAATAGTTTTATGTATATATGTTCTCATTTCACAATAAAATCCTTATTAAAATGTGAGACTGGCTTGGATGTTAGGAATATATTGTACATCCTGATTTAATACCATCTTCTAATTGTACAGCTAGGTAAGTACTGGATAATCATGTTTCCCATAGCTGATTCAGTTCACCTCTTGATCTGTATTTTCTGTTGTTTAGTTGTTAGTTTTCCTAACTTAATGGCTATTTCTCATTTTCAAAATGTATGAAATATGTTAGTTTTAAAGGGCCACTTAATTCAGTACAACAGGGACCACATCACAGTAAAGATCTCTTAAAACATGTTGAAATACTTTTTGAATTATTGAAATACGTGCATTTTTACTTAGATTTCATTTATTTTGATTTCTATGGGCCTCATTCTATTATCGGCCGTAAAACGGCCGTAAGGCTGCGATTCCTTGCGGGGGTTCTGTTACCTCGCAATTCTATTATACGGCCCCGCAAGGATCTCCCCTTACGGCCGGCCGCATATCTTGGAACCGGCCGTAAGCTCAGAAAACTTTAAACGCAAAAATAAATTCAAGCCTGCACTGTACAGCTCTGTAAATGCTAGGGATCATATTGGGGGACATGAGGATTAAAAGAAACCCACTCTCAAGCTTGCACATCAGCCCAAACCCGAGTTCAAATTAACTGTTTATTTTCCGGCTGCGGCGTGGGTGTGTCTGAGGTGCTCCAAGCACTCTGGACTTTTTACATGGATATTTTACGGATATTAAAAATAAAATATTTTATGGATTTGAGTATAGGATAATTATGTGCTATTTTTTCTTACACTGAATATCACTTTATAGTCTTCTCAAAGTGCAGGATGGCTTTATTTGAGCTATTTTATGTGCTTAATTGGTGCTAGCGGGACCTGTTTGCTGCAAGTAAGCAGCGGCTCGTTTTTAGCCTTGCAGACAGGGTTCCTGGAGCAATAGAATCGCAACCAGGCTTTTCTTAAGGCCGATTTCCTTGCGGACGTTTTAGATCAAAGGCTTTCCTCCGGCGCGAGCGGCCGCAAGAGACAGCAAGGCGCCGGCCGCAAGCCTGCCGGAGTCCCCGGCCGTAAGGGAATAGAATAGCCGGAAAGCTTGCGGCCGGTCCTTGCGGCCCCGCAGCGGCTGCGGCCGATAATAGAATGAGGCCCTATGTCACTAGCTGCCCACTGCCAGACACACTACATCTCCTTGTAGTTAACAAAAGAAAAAAAATTGTTAAACGTTAAATAAAACATATGTGCTGAGCATGGCATGCAGGAACCACCTAAGTAAGTCAGTTGAGTGTTAACTGCTTTGTGAATTCCTGAGTTCTGACATAAGCTGCTATAAATCAGTGTCCTCACCGCATGGCTTGGCATCTGTTATTAATCATGAACTTGCCAGGAGGCAGGCTACACTCTGTTATGTAAACAGACATAAAACTTTACATGTCTTAACTGTTATTAGTGTCATCAATTATTTTTTTTATCATTTTAACTTGTAATATTGGGCTCTTTCACACCATGAAGAGCATTTTGTTAAGTCTTTCAGTCATGTCTAACTCTCTAATGACCCTATGAACCACATCATGCCAGACACATGTCTCTGGTTGTGCTTATTCATACAGTTTTCTTAGCAAAGATACTGGAGTGAAATGCAAGTTCCTTCTCCAGTGAACTGTGATTTGTCTGACCTCTCTGCCATGACCTGCCCATTTTGGGTGACCCTTCTAGGTATAGCTCACCGCTTCGTTGAGGTACACAAGTTCCTTCACCACGACAAGGTAGCGATCTAGTTGTAGGAGATGGTTAACCTGTGTGTGTTTAGTCGTTTACGATTGTCTATTACCCTGTGGACCACATCATGCCAGGCACATATGTCTCTGGTTGTGCTTATTCATACGGTTTTCTTGGCAAATATACTGGAGTGGATTGCCAGTTCCTTCTCCAGTGGACTGTGATTTGTCTGACCTCTTTGCCATGGCCTGCCCATTTTGGGTGACCCTACATGGTATAAGTTCACAGCTTCATTGAGGTAAATGGTCCTTTTTAAGTTGTATTAAAAGAAATGTTTCAAATAGTAATCTTTTAATAATGAAACTGGATTATTTGCAGTTTTTCATTCTGCCACTAGAGGGCACCTGTTGTGCATCTTACATTTTTTAAAGAACTTAAAGAAGACGCTTGTGCGGCTCTGTGTTTGTCAAAGGTATAACATGATAATCATTTTAAAACCAACAAGAAAAAAAAAATTAACAGCGTAATTACATTTTGTAATTTAAGCTTGAAACCATGCATGGATAATTACCTCGGCTACTATGTTTTTTGAAAGTTAAAAAATATTCAGCTGTGTTTTTTGTAAGAAGATTTTATGTTTCTCTTTGTTATAAAACTGACCTCTTAGACTAAGAGTTCAGGATCTAACTAAATGTAATATATTTGTATAAAGTGATCTAACACCATGGTGCTGTAGTGTTTGGTCTTAAGACCAGCCTGTTGCCTTCCAGTACTCACGGGTCAGTACTTGGATGGGAGACCTACCTAGGATTACCAGGAGCTCTATACTGTGGCTCCCTGGAGAAGGAACTGGCAACCCACTCCAGTATCTCTGCCATGAATACCAACTGGATCAGCATGGTGTGTTATGGTCCATGAGGTTACAGAGAGATGGACACAACTGAATAATTGATTGTGCAGTTCCTGTATGCTAATGTGCAGCTCAGTGTAATTGACGGAGTTGGGAGAGGGGTCGGACTGCCAGGTCTTATTGGGGGCTTTTATTTTAACCACTACAGAGACAGACAAGCAGATCATAATCCAAATTAGATTGTCAAAGCAGCTAATTATTAAGTGCTGCTCATTTGCATATAAATGCAGGAAAACCATATATATTTCCCTGGATTTATTCACTTTAGAAAGAAAAAGATAACACAAAACATGAAAACCTGGCTAAACTTTAAGAGTAGCCTAAAATCAACTTGATTTTGGTGTGATAGAGACCCTTTATAGTGCTTGGATTTTCTCATCCTGCTTTGTTCTTTAGGACCAATGGACAAAGCCTTAAAACCTGGCATTTGTTCCTAGAACCACTGGTCTAGACTAGAGTTTGGTCTGGGCACCGACTGGTTATGGGGACATTATTTGAGATCCAGACATTTTTTATATAATTATTTGATAATATTCATTTAGTTTTGCACTGATTTGTATTACGTGATAGACCCTTCCCATCCCTCTTTTTGTTCTGGATATGCTATCAGGCATTGGCACAAAACTAGGACTGCCAATCAGAATCACTGCTTTAGTGGACTGTTGAATCCCTGAAAAGACCAAACAGCTCACATATGATGCACAAGTTTTTTTTTCTTTAATAATTGGAGTTTTAACGCACATTCCTGAGGATTTTTACCAGCTATTTATAAACAATATTTTATTTTTTTAAGAAAATATATTTTCTCCAAGTCTGCCACTAGATGGAGCCAAACCATGTACTTTGATGCTAAATCGTTGTGCTCCAAGATGACTCTATCCGATATAACTTTAGAACCTTATTTTTTCTTCTCCAAGATTTTCTGTGTGGACATTTACCACAATCTCCTTAAACTCTCTACTTTCCGTGGCTCTCAAACCCAATCCTATGACTTATTTTGCCCACTGGGCAAACACTTTTAACACTGGCAGCACCAGTAAAACTTTAATGTGCATTCTCTGTATTTGCAGCAGTTCTACTAAAGACAAGCACATACTTCCGGATCGGTCCATGCCATACAGCCTTAATGAGTTGTGGTTCTTGAAATGCACTGCTTTACATTTAATCTGACATGATCATGTTATTAAAAGGGTGTTTTTTCTATTAATGTTTTAATTCAGTTACTTCCTTTTATCCTCCTCATTGTAATTGTGACACATTTTAAACCTTGCTTTTAAGAAGCCCTCACAAAAACAGAATCTTACCTTCTGAAACCTCCCCCCTTTCTTCCGGTTATCCCTTGTGAGAGCTAATATGTGACCTAAATCCATGCCCACAAGGGACGGGCTTCCCACTACCAGTCTCTCTTATTGCTGACAGATGGTGACATGCTGTGTGTCTGAGCAGCATAAGACACTTGCACACAGTTGTAGAACTTGTCAGCTCTCATGGAGGAGAACAGAAGAAAGTTGAATCTTCCAGAAAGTAATAATCTGTTACTCTGGGGGTTCTTAGAAGTAAGTGAACTGTCCATGTTGTGTCATCATTACATCGAGGAGGATACAATTAATCCAGCTAAATATTCACAAATAAAACCGGCTAATGTTTGTGAATTATGTAATAAACGAACAACATTAACAGCTGGTGTATACCATAAGCTTTAATGTATTTCTAGATACAATCTTAATCTTTGTGTATAGAAAGTACCATCTTGTCTGACTTCAGCCCTTCCCGCTACTTTGAAATATTGTATAGGGCAAGAGATAGGAATTAATTTGTTGTGAAGGAAGAAAACAAACTATGCCCTATACACACTGGCAAAGAGCTGGCTGGAAAGCATTTGATGCCCCATCTTGCCGTCCATCCGTCTCACTGTAGTAATATATTTAAAATATACTTTTTTGAATAGGGCAATTTTATTAGGTTGTAAAAAAACAAACAAATTTAATGTATTTGCTTATAAATGCAAGTATAGTTCAGTAGATGCTGATATTTAGTTCTCACTGGGAGGAGGCATTGAATACCTGGGAAGCTTCAACCTAATTGACTAAAAATGTACTTTAATGGAAACCCAGATGGGTAGTTTTTTTTTAAAGGCATACCTCCTACATGGCTGAGTTACCAGGATTTAGCCTCTGGTCCTTCCCATCCTAACACCTCTTATCATCTCAAGCATTCCCTTGGTTTCCTTTTAGTATGTAAGCTCCTGATCAGGGATCATGGTGATTTGGGTGCGTTGGATAAAACTCCCTAGATTATTTGCTTATGAGCAGGGTCCTCCTCTTTATTGTCTGTATAAATGGTTTCCTAAATCCTCTAACAACTGAAAGCACTTTGGATAAAGTATTGATAGATGTACTTGTTTAGAGTTGGCTTTCTCATTCTAAGTAACTTGTTTGGTAAATATAATTTTATTTACATTTTATTACCCTTCTTACTATTTGATGCACCGATTTGTACGTAAAATAAAAAAATATTGATAAAACTGGGCGTACACTGAGAATATGAAGTACCAAAACCAATTGTTGTCTTTCTTCTACGTCTGTGTGGCTTTGGTTCACAGCAAGTCTAATTGGCATAGATAGTACATCAAATTTGAGTACTGTATACAAGTTGATCATTTTTTCTATCCGAAACTATAATACTTTCTAAATCTGTATGACTGCAATATCGCTTTTGTTTTTTTCCCCTTCACATTATGAAAGCTTTCCATATAATGACAATAAAAGCTAAAGTGGTACCTCCTGCTGTTTGAAAGTGCTAAAAGAATAAAAGATAAAGCTAAAATCTGCAAAATTATGGGAGGAGGAATAAATCCCCATGGGGGTAAAAGTGTAATTTCATTCAATTATACTAAGTGCTAGTATTATTCTTGTTATTACTAGATTAGCATCATAGAATAGTTTGTTCTCATGTTAAAACATTACTCGGAAAGTTGGTGTCATGTTGGTAGATATTTCTTGCGAGTAAAAGGATTTAGCAAAACTGATAAACGAATCACCTGGCCCTGTAATGTTTTTATTAGGCGACCATGTCTTCTTCCAAAAGCTATTTTATGCCTAAAATCCTTTTTTTTTTTTAAACATTTGATGAGTATGTCACCTTAACTGTTAATAATTAGGTTATTATCCAACTATTTTGACGAAGAGTGATTGGTTCCTGTTCCATATATTTTCTTCACTGAGAAGATATCTTGTTATCTTTCTTAAGATTGTCCCCATTGATTTCTAATATGGACATATGTACTAAGATTTGGAATTGCTAACCTATGCAAATTAACCACACAGGATTTTTAGGTATTTTTCCAAAAAATGCTAAGAATGGCATTTTATTCAGGTTTGTTGGTCTCATGCATACTCTCTCTTGAACTGCTAAGGGTGGTGATTTTATTTTGGGTACATAAAACCCTAGTGTTTTTTTAAAAGGAAGGTGACCGTTTTTTAAAGGGTTTCAAGATATAATTGCTCCATACGAGAACTTAGACCTTCATAGTATTAAGTAATTGAGGTTGAACCAGACTCTTAAATTTTTTTTTTTGTCTTTGATACCCCTACATTTCTTCTATTAGACTATAAATTGCAGGCTTATTTTCACTTACTAAATACATTGTTTTAAATTTCTGTGTGTTAAACCTCATCGGCACATTAGCTGTTCATTTATCTACTTGTCTACCTATTTATTTACACTTCTATTTGCAATTAAGGTACACGTTGGTTTGATTAATTACCTTGATCAATCTAATGTTGTCATCAAATACAGAGACATTTCTCTTCAACCCTAATTCTTAATATATTAATAAACGTGATATTGCTCCAATTTCAGTATGTTTACATTTACAACACTTTCTGTCTTTTTTTTTAACAAATTTTCTATCCCTGTGCAAATATGTACTGCAATTGCTGTATCCTTTATTTTGTACAATCTGACACTAGACCAAATGCCTTTGCAAAATCCAAATAGACTACATCAACTGATTTTCCAAAGTCCAAGCTCCTGCTTACTTCTTCCATAGAAACTAATTTGATTAGTGTGACTTGACCTATCCCTCATAAATCTGTGTTAACTCCTAATTATTATCTTGTTCACATGGATATATTCCTGAATACAGTCCCTTAGCAACCCTTATAAGAGCTTTCCCACTATTGATGTAAGGATTACAGGCATATAAAGGTATCACGTCTGCCTTTCTCTAGTGTTCTAGTAGTGAGCCTGGGGAGAAAAAAAAATCTAAATCATGGCTCCTATACAGAGAACTCTGTTTCTTCATTATGTTTGGCTGTATCGGGGCAACATAATATTACTTTCTGAGTTAGTGTTTTACTATAATTCATACAAGCTTCCTGAGGGACACACATTCTTTGGTTTGAGGTTCATGTTTGCTAGGCCTTCTTCCACTCTGAGCATAGATGAATGGCATGCTATTGTAAGAGTTTGTTGCTTCCTGTAATAAAGTTGGGGGGTGGTGAATTCACAAGGATTGAATGAATAAAGTGTGGACGGTGAAATCGCAAGGATTGAATGAATATCGCGTGGATGGTGAAATCACAAGGGTTGAAAGAATAACGTGCGGTTGGGGAAATCACAAGGATTGAATGAATATCGTGTGGATGGTGAAATCACAAGGGTTGAATGTATATTGTGTGGATGGGGAAATCGCAAGGCTTGAATATCGTGTGGATGGTGAAATCACAAGGCTTGAATGAATATCGTGTGGATGGGGAAATCACGAGGGGTGAATGAATATTGTGTGGATGGGAAAATCGCAAGGCTTGAATATCGTGCGGATGGTGAAATCACAAGGATTGAATGAATATCGTATGGATGGTGAAATCACAAGGATTGAATGAATATCGTGGGGATGGTGAAATCAAAAGGAATGAATGAATATCGTGCGGATGGTGAAATCACAAGGATTGAATGAATATCGTGTGGATGGTGAAATCAAAAGGATTGAATGAATAACATGCGGATGGTGAAATCACAAGGGTTGAATGAATATCGTGTGGATGGGGAAATCACAAGGCTTGAATATCGTGTGGATGGTGAAATCACAAGGCTTGAATGAATATCGTGTGGATGGTGAAATCACGAGGGGTGAATGAATAACGTGCGGATGGTGAAATCACAAGGGCTGAATGAATATTGTGTGGATGGGGAAATCGCAAGGCTTGAATATCGTGCGGATGGTGAAATCACAAGGATTGAATGAATATCGTGTGGATGGTGAAATCACAAGGATTGAATGAATATCGTGGGGATGGTGAAATCACAAGGATTGAATGAATATTGTGTGGATGGTGAAATCACAAGGGTTGAATGAATAACGTGCGGATGGTGAAATCACAAGGATTGACTGATTAAAGTGATCTATCAATTTAAAGAAGTCTCCCTACAAACTCCTGTAAGATCTTGCTGTAACTTAGGAAATGCCATGCATTTGTAAATTATGCAACAAAATAATATAAGCAGCTGTTAAAGCCATGGGTAGTATTTATTTTTCAAGACACAAGGGGTAGGTACAGAGCAACAACAAATTGTTCTTCCTTTTCCTTCCCTTCTTCCACTCTTGAATACATTATAAAAGTTATCCAAACATGCATAATCCTGCTTCACACCATCATGAATTGTGGTAGATACAAACATGGAATCCCTCAGGTATAAGCAAAGCCTGCTAAAATAAAGATGTTCTCTAAAATGCTTTAATAGAAACATAAGAACCAAAAGGTCCAGCTGGTTACTCATTATATTTACCTGAAAGTCTGACTTGATTGAGCCTCAGGATAGCATTAACTTGTGTTTATGTGCTAATGGCTTACAAAGCTGCCAATGTTATTAGATTGCTACATATCTCACTCCTATCGTTCCCCAAATAACTACAGTGTTCCTTTAATGCCTTAGATTGATTGTCTGTCGCTGGATTTATGCTTCATGGTAGAGCCAATTACAAAACCTCTTCTTATCCAGAGCTTTCTAATTAAACAAAGGTGTGACAGTCCCAGGAGATAGTACAGCTGGTTAATGCCGTGTCTAATCTATCATTGCTCCCCTTGGAGTATTGTACCATGTCAATTTATGACAGTGAAACATATAGCTACATCATTCATGCTAAGTACAACCTGATCCTGCATTTTTACCAATTTAGTGACCAAGGCTGTGGTTTATTTTACTTGCCCTTTCATAATAATTTGGAATTACTCAGGGATGTCTAGGCATTTGTAGGGATTTGTAGATTTTCTCCCATTATTAAAGTCATGAAGCAACAAAAATTTAATTTTATAAAGCGGATTATACATTACAAGTCCCATCTGGCTGCTTTCCTTTTTAATTGTTTATACATTGTGAGTCTTCTTTTTTTTTTTTTTTTTTTTTTTCAGATTTTTTTTATTTTTTCAGAGTTTTACATAAGTAGTCCTAATATTTAGTGGCACCATTTTGAAAATAGCTTCTGTGATGACCAGAAATGATCTACTTCTGTATTACCAGGCATTTCATTCCCCTCCCTCATGTTAGCGAAGCTTTCCTACTAATTAACACCCTGAGAAAACTGCATAGGTCTCAATAATTCTTTCATTTAGGAAATATGGGTATTGCAAGACATTTTTAATTATCTTTAATTACCCCAAACTGCTTTTTCCACTTAAAAGAACCATGGCATGTCAGTTATAGCATGCTATGTTGTATGACTTTATCTGATAAAAAATATTTTAGAAAGTAAAAAAAAAAAAATACAGTATTTAATTCAGTTTTTATTCCTGCCATCATTTCTCACCCTGGAGGAAACTCTGATGTAGATTAGATCTCCATTTTCGTCAATGGCTGTCACTTTGAATTGCCACTTAACAGTATGCAGTTGTAAAGGTCCAAATTAAAAGCCTTCAGACACAGACTGATTATTTTCTCTTAAAATAATGTTATGCAGGTGACTTGCATAGTTACTAATATGATTTGAATTATTTATACTTCACAAATGTGAAGTTTTCCCCCAACTATAGTGGGAACTTTGGAGCCTGTCAATAATATCTATCTGGCCATGTTTACAGCCTGGGCTCCCCGGCATTGTGGGGGTTTGTTGTTTCAGGACTCTGCCATAACAAAGGAGAAATACTTGCTATTTGGTTTCCTTCTAAGAAAGGACATCACAGAGAATCCATCTATGGTATAAGTTTAATCTATATGTAACAGCAAGGACTTTATCAATTGAATTGTATTAAAAATGCATTTTCTCTGAGTAAATTATCGTTGACGTGTACCATTTTGAGCAGTCACTCAGCCTTTCTGATCCACCAGCAAAACGTAGTTGAAAAGTTTTGTTCATTAATAGATCATTGCATAATAATAATAATAATAATAATTCTTACTATTTAATTATTGATAAGCCCCTTCATTGTTTTCTGTGCAGTCATCTGGGTCTTGGCATACCTAGTGTTTTTTATGTGTGCATTTAAATGCACGGATCAAGGATAAGAATCTTGTTTTGTGGGTTGATCAGAACTAGACTGACCAAAATGGTAAACATGAGAGTAGTTTTACTGTAGTAAAATGCATTCGTGTTAAATAACATTAAATTGATAAAGTACTTGTAATTAACTATAATGTTACGTTATACCATATTTGGAACCTTTGCTGTTTCACTTTAACTAGACTACTCATAAGGTACGTTTTTAGGGATCTCTTTTTTTCAAAATACCTGCAGGACAAATATATTAAAACGGTTTTCATTTTACTTGTTAAAACCCTGAAGCATGTTGTTGCCATCAGTAGAGGTTGACCCCACATCAGATTGTGCCTTTTTTTATAAGTATGCTCTATTATATAGTTAAGCAACCTTCTGGCCTTGGTTCAATGTATTACAATTTCCAGTCTCTGACTAATCAATATAAAATCCAGTAAACCTACAACATGGCCCTTTTTTACAGAAAGAGCAGGATATCAGTTGGAAAGCCTTCCAATGGAAGTTGTAGGGTCAAACACAGTTAATGAATTTAAGCAAGCTTGGAAAGCGTAAGGCTATCTTGAGATGTAATTATGACAGAATGGGAAAACTAGATGAGCATTTTTGGTTTATATCTGCTGTGCAAATCTGTGTTTATGGCTGGATATTATGTAGAGATTAAGGAGGAGAAAATTATAACTCAGTCCCAAGAACATTATATACTGAAGTCCTGCATAACTTACTTCTTTGTTCCGTGTATGAAAGATGATTTGAACGCAGAATATATAAAATGTCAAAAATAAGATCATATATTTCCTTTGTTGGATCTATCAGAAGGCTTTAATGTAGAAATCAAAAGGAAAAAAAAATAGACAATGGCTTCTATGCTTACCCAAAGACTAAGAAGTAGATCATATTAAATACACATACAAATTTGAACCAACTGTGCTGTGAGTTAATGCCATTAAATTGGGTTATAAAGACAGAGGGTCTTATCAAGTACTCAAGTATGATTAAGGTAAACCTTTGGACAAATATTTATTATTGAATATAAATGTTCTAACTTGGCTTATGCTATTCCACTTTAATGTAATGATTGATTATATAAAATGTACTCTGTAAACTAACAAACTAGCAGGTTGTCCGCTTCTGGTGTGTCCCCTTCTCCCTGTATACTCCACTGCATGCTGACAACACCTTAAGCACTGTATTGTGAGATCTGAGAGTACACACAGTGTCTCTTGATACTGAATGATCCTGTCAGGGTTTTTTTTTTTTTTTTTTTATCAAACTGAAACGAAACTCAACAGAAAAATATAGATATATGGAAAGGCTTCCTTTTGCATATTCGGTACCGGCAAGTTTTTATTTTTTTTATAGATCTGTGAGTTACCCCGTATTCTAATTTCTCTTTTTTAATTATCAACATTAATTTAATAAATTCATAATAATAAAAAATACATTGTTTGTACAAAATATCTTTATATTTTTTCACTGTAGCCTTTTCTTTTTTTAAGTCTGGGGGATCCATTGAAAACGTTTAATACTAACCAATTGCTAACAGAGACGTGTTGTGTCCCTTTTAATGCAGTATTAAATTGTTCACTTGTTTTTACACCTATGTAAATCGTTACTTTTAAGGACATTACTCTTTTAAGATGTGTTTGAGAGCTCACTTTTAGAATCATGCTATATATATACATGTTTGGGTCTGCCTTCTGTAGGTCATGCAGCTCCTGAATACACAGCATGAAGTGCAGTGTTCCAAAAGAATATTGTCACTGATTGTTTACTATGATACAGGACAACCCCTGTACTTAGACTAAGTACACTGTCTTGTACTTGTGCTGTAGAGGGGAGACACCATTTAGGAACTATTTGTAAGAATTCGGGCAGAAAACAACAGCAAATCTAAGCACTTTTTGATAAAATAAAGTACACAAAAGTAAATGGATACATAGGTATATTATATTCTTGGTGAAATCCAGAAACCTATCATGTCCCTTTAAAGTCTAGTAGACCAGACTTGATTCTACAAGTTACTTATGAACTCTGTACAAAACAGTAAGTGGTACTACAGGGAAAATGTTGTGCAGATATGTCTCCAAAACTCATCTATCTGCTGCTCTGATAAGAAATTGACGTGGGAATTCTAAAAACATGGCTTCTTTCTAAAGTGTCAGTAACCAAAAGGATTGCCTTGTAATTGCTTCACTTCTAAGTATTGAAGTATCAATCTTAATTTGCTCACACATTTAGAATGCCCTGATGAAAACCTGCTATGTGTCTCCCTTCACGTATAAACAATAAGGACAATCAAGAGAAAATATTTTTACATTTCCACTTTCCAATCAGTCCATCAGGTTCAGACAAATCTATGGAGTATAGATACATTTGTTGTTTGCTTTGGGGATTATTTTGTGTAATTGTGTTCCTGAGTTGTTGAATGTATACAAATAGTGCTGTTCTAGTTAATGATATGGAAGCCATCTTGGTTTAACCTGTGGTTCCATTATGACTTCTATATATTTACCTCGATCATATAACAATATCATTTTTTGTTAGCTTTTTTGTAGTCGTTTTGTAATTGAAAAAACATTACATTCTATGAGGATTATTCTTTTCCAAGATTCTCTTATATTCGATACAAAAGCATTTTGCTAAATTGTATTTGACATGGATATGGCCAGGGTGCTGCTGATCTGTTTTTCTCATAAATGTTTTAATCTTTTTACATCCCTAAAAAAATTGCAGTGTCCCATTTAAAACATCCTTCTCTTTAACCTTTCGTTGTCTCTGCATTAAATCCACACGGCTCCTGGTGGTACAACTAATTAATGGCATTCACTTGCTGGACTCTTCAGAGCATAATATTACGCAGATCTGGCACATTGTCCAATGTGGACCTGGAACTGATCACATAAACAGGCTTTAGCAAGGCATTTTGGAATTACTTGCAGTGTGTGGCAACGGGCACCTTATGAATTTTAATTTAATAAACTAATCTGCCGCTTGCCGTAAACTTGTTCCCATCACCATCTCTTTCTTCATGTGTGGCCTAACAGTTTCTAATAATAATATGACAGCTCTTGTAATGCACATTAGGAGTGGATATGAAGCCGGTAGGAACGTGGATCACCGTATATTTACATGGTGTTCTTGCAGTGATGTAACCGTAGGAATATCGGCACCAAGATCTCTCAAAATAATCTGCAGATGCATTTAGGTTGAGCAAAGTAGTAAAGTATAAGGCATTTTTTTCTGCAAGATCTGCAAATGGTAAAGCAGCCAAAGAAATTACTCTTTGCAATAGTGGACTTTTTTTTTTTTGTGTGTAGCAAAGGACTAAAGCCCAGAAATATTTAAGGCTCACTTTCTATCACTTGGCGACACCACAGCTGCTGTTTAGCTTCTTCAGCCAGGAGAGGGACCTGCAGCAGTTACTGTTAGAGGAAAACTAGTATTACATTAATAAGTAATTAATACGTTTCAAATTATGAGTCAAAGATCAGAAAAGGGCAGGTGTATAAGACCATTTACATATCATAAAATATAAAACCAAAGTGGATGGAAGTGGGACCAAGCCAAAAAAATAAAAATATAATTGCTTAAAGCATGCCTGAGATTAGTGCAGAATAGAAACTTGGATAATTGCTGGAAAATAACTACAATGATAAATAGATCTTTGAAATTCCTTATTTTTTACTATAGATATCATTTCCACAAAATAGATTGGAATAAATATAAGAATAGAGGAATAGGTAAAAGGGTGGCAGCAGCAATTAACGGAGGACCTTTTTGGAGGTGTTTGCAACATTGGCTTCATATAGGGGACACATTTGCTGCATGTTACAACTAGTCCTATGATGTCCTAGATAGATGTAAAGTATTTCATATACAGTAGATGGTGTATGGTGCCAAGAGTTTATGAAGGGAGAACATGAAGTCATTGTATTGCAACAAAGAGATCCTATTTGTGTGGAAGCCATCTATATTAAAGAGACATGCAACACAGTTCTTTTTTTCTTTTTTTTTGTTTCTTGCATTTCAAATAATATGCTTTAAACATTACCAAAGTTGTGTTTTCTGTGTAACAAATTTTTAAATAGTTTAAACTTAATTGAAACAAACTGGAATTGTACAGAGCATAGGAAGACAAGCATGACCCATACATCTATATTATTATTGCTCGTTGTCCGACAAGGTGCAAGTCCCCAGATCCGTTTAAACATTTGAATCACTTTTTTCTGCTTTGAAAGCATCATTTGAAAAACGAAAACCTGGATTGTTATAAAACACCCTATTGTTGATGCAATAAAGAAAACTGTTCAATGTACCTATTAAACAACTACTTTCTTGTTTTAATGCGTAGTGCTTACCCAGGTCTTAAATAAATACAATGAATAATCTGTTTGACATCTAATTGCTGCAGTAGAGGCTGCAGCTTTACAGTATGTATACACAGATTTTCTTGTGTCCACTAGGAATTCTGTTCCCTGTATTTATAAAAAGGATTGGACCTATTTGCATTTTTAGTATCTATATTGGATATCACAGTCATTCCAATATGAAAAGCAGATTGCGGTGTAGACCTCACCATGTTGAACCTTTTGATTGCTGTCTACCAACTAGTCATACCATTTATGCCATAAAATGTGTATATCCATAACATAAAAAAGTAAATGCATTAATAATCAAAATAAGCAGGTTTATAAAGTGAGATACCTTTTTAGAACTTTAGGGTCCAAAAAATGTTGTGTAAACGGGCCTATAGGGTCATTTCTGTAAAGAGATGCACACACTTTTTAAGATGAGAATTGTAAACTTATCTTAAAGCAGGGACCACTTGTGCCCACTTGTGGGTTAAGACTATTCCATTGCAGCCAAATGTATTCATATGTTTTTGTGTGCAGGGCTCTGAATATCTCATTTAATAGTTGTCAAACTACGAATCATCGTCACGCAAAGCGAGAGAGGGACGCAGTTCAGGCCGTATCTGCGGAAGGTGGAGGCTCCAACGTCGGCTGCAATGAGCCTTTGGCTCATTGCAGGCAGCAAATGTAGACCCTCACGAAGCGAGGGGCCGCATTTGCAGAGGTGGAGGCTCTACGCCGCCTCACAAGCGGTTACAAACACCCACAAAAGCGGCACTTGGGAAAAAAACACAAAACGCACAATGAGTAAATACGGACTTACACAAAAAAAATACGAGCCGCGGGACTTAGAAAGAAAAACATTACGAACTCGCAAAAATACGACCTTAACGGCCGAACAGCGCACAGCTGAAAACATAAAAAAAAAAAAAAAAATACACAGAAAAATTACATAAAAAGCTTACCCACAGCAAGGGGGGGAGGGGCACCCAGGAACTCTGCGAGTGAACTTACACCTCAATTTAAGTCCAAATTACAGAGTTTAGACACCCGAAAATACCCTAAGTGAGAGAAAAAATGGGCGCCGAAAAAACCCGAAAACAAGGCTACAGAACCCTAAAGCCGCAAAACACCACCAAGCACATACAGCTTTTCCAAAAAGCTGTACGAGGTACAAGATACACTTTTAGCAAGGCCGCTAAATCCCCTCGCGCACGCAGCCTATTTACACTACACACTGCACACATTGCTGACACTTACACCTCAGCTCCACAACAGTGCAAACCTACATTGTATGCTGCAGGAACATCAAAACAGATTGTCAGCTCTTCAGCACCATGCTTCCTGCATATATTACTTCCAAATAGGTAAAGTTTATTAATTATTTAATTAGCATACAAAAATACATATACAAAAAAAACAAACAATCGCAATAAACACAAAAGCCATTCACCGCGCGCCTCACAACGAGCACCAACGCTGCTCATAGCACACAAAGCCTTGCAATAAGTGCAAAAAGCAGATCAGCGCCGACCAAACAATAACAGCAAAAGCACCTATCAGAAAAAAAAAATACAACAACAGGCTTTGGCGCTCAGCACGAGGCTCGCAATGAGCGCGGAAGGATCTCAGACCACCAAAAAAATGTATGTCTGTGGCAAACAGCATTACCTGCCTTACAATTTTATTGCCCCATCATTTTTGACGGGCAAGTCACTAGTATATAATATAATATAATATTATATAATATATAATATATATATATATATATATATATATATATATATATATATATATATATATATATATATATATATATATATATATATATATATATATATAAAATCAGGGAATAAATTGTAACAGCAGGCATCTTCAATGATGAAGAGTGAAGATGCATTGTGTACTTATTTGCTTGTCCTCGCTTAGTTACCCAGAGGGCTATGCACCTTATTTTTTGGAATTATCAGCAGGAAATAAGTAGTTTATTTCTAGATGTTCAAATTTGAACACAAATAGACTTTTATTATAAACTCACACAGTTTTGGAATAAAACAAATATGTTTTATCCATGATTGTGTCTCTTTAATACTTATTCTTTTCTATCATTAGCACATTTTTACAACCAATGGAGAAAATCATGTTCGCTTTCTGTTATTAATAAAGCATCAATATTTTCTTCAGTACAAATACCACATCTCAGTTTCATTATCAGGTTATTGAGATCAGATACTCTGTCTAAATATTCAGTGATCTCTAATATGGCACGTCATAGCAGATCTGCTTTAATGAAGCCTTAATTGCAGCTTAATTACTACATTATGACTTTTTTCTGAGTACAATTCCGCTATAAAGCTACAGGGTCATAATGTGGGAAGTACCCTGCATCTTTCCATAAGTAACTAAACATTTTCATGTTTATGTTGTGAGTCTCTCTAATTAACTTATTGGAAATCCTGGACTATTTTGGAAGTGGAATGAATAGTTTATATTGATGTTAACTTAAGAAACATACATTTTAATTAGCAGGGAGATTGCTGTGTTTTTCTTTTGCAACCCGCTCTTTTGATCAATGCCCCACTGAATAACATAACATTGTAACATAAATTTACTTTCACCTTCAGAAGCTGCCATTTCTGAGCAATTTTTAAAGGACCACTCTGTTCAAGAAGAAAGGCACTTGTTTGTCAAGTATGTACGAAACTTACTATATTGGCAAATGTGCAAAACATGGGCATAAAACATTTTTTGGGGTAAAATATTAACAAAGTCTTCAAAAATTTATAAGTACAGGAATCACATCATGAAAGTTAAATCATGAGGGTGTTTGTTTTAACGATTAATGGGGTGAGGGTGTGGAGGAGGGAATAGAGCGCCAACATATAGATAATTGGATAAGATTACAATAGACACAATTACCATTGCCTCTCACTGGTCTAGAAGCAGACCCCTCGCATTATTCATTGCAACAGTAGCTCTCCGGAAATGTAAATGCCCCTCACACACCACTTTAAGCAATGTATCCGGGATCTCTCCAGGGTCCTACAGAGGTATGAACGTATGATTATTGTTAGTACTTAATTATGCTCTGAGTCAGACTTAGTTTTCAGACAAATATTCTTCATCGTGCAGTGGTCCTTTAATAACAACACACATTTAAATGACATTTTACATACTGATTATTAGAAATCATATACTTCAGTAAAAGACTGCTATGTATTCTGGTTTGTTTCCTATTATAAAAATGCTATAGCTGTACTTTATGCTGCTGTAGAACAATTCTGGCATGGCATCCCTATGCTACTCCCTTAGATTTGCTACATCTCCAGCCTAAGATTAAATGCAAATATATATTTAGGAGACTGGGGGGCTAGTTTGCATGTCTCCCGCAAGCTGACTTGGCCCTACAGAAGTTCTTACAAGAGAACTTAAGGAGTATTATATTGTCAATGCTCATGTAGGAATGTATGTACTCATAGCCATAGAGTTTATCCCTTATGATTGTTGCGATTAAACAATTTTCAAGACATTGAGCTAGCAAATATGAGGCAATAAACAGTAGTTCACATAGTAACAAGTCAAGTTATAGAACATCAGTTAATAATCAGTGAGTCTAAAAAGCTATCTGTTTCCCGTCCAAACATTGACTTTACTGTGTTGTTTAAACTAATCCACTGGTCCCAGGAGAGAATAGGAGCTTAGGTTAGAAAGAGTAGGATGTTGGTTTCTTGTTTGCTACATTATATTACACTTGAATTCAACAGTAAGTTAATCACATAGTCAACATATCTTTTATATTAATTAACATTATCACACTTTTCATAGGCCTTCACTTATCACTATTCCCTATCCTCACCATACCCACAATACCCTAACACATACACCCCACACATACCCACACATACCCACCCATACCCCCTTGCTACATATCCTTTACTACATAAAACACCTGTGACATACCATCATTATTGTTGTCATGTAAACAAAACCTAGACTCACTAATATATTGTACACCAAACCGCAATGGTTCTGTAACTTGACTGCAATATACATTTCACATAAACCATATACTTGATCACCATCAATGACTACTCATGTTGCCACTGAAATGCACACACAAATGTGATACTGATGCCTATAATGTACAAAAACAGGCAAATATATTGACAAATCCATGCTTTCATATAAATCTGAAGCAAAGCTATGGACACATCATCAAGATGATGCATGTAATTTCAATCCCAAGACCCATGACATCATAATTGAGTAGGAGGACATTGGCTAAGAGGAAGGGGATGAATTAATCTGGGCCATGGAGTAGCTCATTGGCCTATCTGTCACCATAGTAGAGTTTTACCCTCATCCCAGAGATCTACCTTCCTCTCACCTGCACCTATTGGGATTGCTCTTGGTCAGAGGTGCTGCGAATCCACCCCCACCAATAGCTCCTACTGCACCACCATCAGTGTTCTGTATTCTATTACTAATATAGTTTGATAGTTAATAAAGCACTGGTAGCACTGCTTGGAGAATAATAGCAGGTAGCATTGCTTATTTAAACACCAGGATTTAAACCGTACTAAAATGTAAATATCCATAAATGTTCTCTTTTGATATATATATATATATATATATTCAAATAATGAAATTCGTTCAGGGTGTGTTGGTGTAGTGGTAAGTGTGTTTCATGGGATTGTTTTCATTGGTAAACCATTGGTTCTGATGTAACGCCTTCCACTTTCTTTTTATTGACTGACTTATGTATTGACATTATAATATAAATAAATATATATGACGGTACATGGCCCCTTCCATCTACCCTTTGATGTGTGCAGTTGTCCTGTGCCCTTAGCAGAAACCCACCCTAAAGCATAATGTTTCCACCTCCATGTTTGACGGTGGGGATGATGTTCTTGGGGTTATAGGCAGCATTCCTCCTCCTCCAAACACCGCGATTTGAGTTGATGCCAAAAAAAGCGATTTTGGTCTCATCTGACCACAACACCCAGTTCTCCTCTGAAGTTTGCCCATGAACATCTGAATGATTCAGACGGGCCTGTACATGTGCTTTCTTGAGCATGGGGACCATGTGGGCGCTGCAGGATTTCAGTCCTTCACGGCATAGTATGTTACCAATTGTTTTCTTGGTGACTATGGTCCCATCTGCCTTGAGATCATTAACAAGATCCTCCTGTATAGTTTTGGGCTGATTCCTCACCGTTCTCATGATCATTGAAACTCCACAAGGTGCAATCTTGCATGGAGCATCAGACAGAGGGAGACTGGCAGTTATTTTGTGTTTCTTCCATTTGCGAATAATCGCACCAAGACATAGGAGAGAGAAAGGGGGGAAGAGACACAGGGGAGCGAGAGGGGGGAAGAGACACAGGGGAGCGAGAGGGGGGGATGAGACACAGGGGAGCGAGAGGGGGGATGAGACACAGGGGAGCGAGAGGGGGGGATGAGACACAGGGGAGCGAGAGGGGGGGGAAGAGACACAGGGGAGCGAGAGGGGGGGGGAAGAGACACAGGGGAGCGAGAGGGGGGGGAAGAGACACAGGGGAGCGAGAGGGGGGGGGGAGAGACACAGGGGAGCGGGAGGGGTGGAAGAGACACAGGGAAGCGGGAGGGGTGGAAGAGACACAGGGAAACGGGAGGGGTGGAAGAGACACAGGGGAGCGGGAGGGGTGGAAGAGACACAGGGGAGCGGGAGGGGTGGAAGAGACACAGGGGAGCGGGAGGGGTGGAAGAGACACAGGGGGAGCGGGAGGGGTGGAAGAGACACAGGGGAGCGGGGAGGGGTGGAAGAGACACAGGGAGCGGGAGGGGTGGAAGAGACACAGGGGAGCGGGAGGGGTGGAAGAGACACAGGGGAGCGGGAGGGGTGGAAGAGACACAGGGGAGCGGGAGGGGTGGAAGAGACACAGGGGAGCGGGAGGGGTGGAAGAGACACAGGGGCGCGGGAGGGGTGGAAGAGACACAGGGGAGCGGGGGGGGATGGAAGAAGAGACACGGGGGGGATGGAAGAAGAGACACGGGGGGATGGAAGAAGAGACACGGGGGGATGGAAGAAGAGACACGGGGGGGTGGAAGAGACCCTGGGTAGGGAGAGGGGGGAGGTGACACGGGGGAGGGAGAGGGGGGGGGGAGAGACACGGAGGAGGGAGAGGGGGGGTGGAAGAGACACGAGGGAGGGGGGGGTTGGAAGAGACACGGGGGAGCGGGAGGGGTGGAAGAGACACGAGGGAGCGGGAGGGGTGGAAGAGACACGGGGGAGGGAGGGGGGGGGGTTGGAAGAGACACGGGGGAGGGGGGGGGGGTTGGAAGAGACACGGGGGAGCGGGAGGGGTGGAAGAGACACGAGTGAGCGGGAGGGGTGGAAGAGACACGAGTGAGCGGGAGGGGTGGAAGAGACACGGGGGAGCGGGAGGGGTGGAAGAGACACGGGGGAGCGGGAGGGGTGGAAGAGACACGGGGGAGCGGGAGGGGTGGAAGAGACACGGGGGGATGGAAGAAGAGACACGGGGGGGATGGAAGAAGAGACACGGGGGGATGGAAGAAGAGACACGGGGGGGGGATGGAAGAAGAGACACGGGGGGGATGGAAGAAGAGACACGGGGGGATGGAAGAAGAGACACGGGGGGATGGAAGAAGAGACACGGGGGGATGGAAGAAGAGACACGGGGGGGTGGAAGAGACCCTGGGTAGGGAGAGGGGGGAGGTGACACGGGGGAGGGAGAGGGGGGGGGAGAGACACGGAGGAGGGAGAGGGGGGGGTGGAAGAGACACGGGGGAGGGAGGGGGGGTTGGAAGAGACACGGGGGAGCGGGAGGGGTGGAAGAGACACGAGGGAGCGGGAGGGGTGGAAGAGACACGGGGGAGGGAGGGGGGGGGGTTGGAAGAGACACGGGGGAGCGGGAGGGGTGGAAGAGACACGAGGGAGCGGGAGGGGTGGAAGAGATACGGGGAAGCGGGAGGGGTGGAAGAGACACGGGGGAGCGGGAGGGGTGGAAGAGACACGGGGGAGCGGGAGGGGTGGAAGAGACACGGGGGAGCGGGAGGGGTGGAAGAGACACGGGGGAGCGGGAGGGGTGGAAGAGACACGGGGGAGCGGGAGGGGGGGGGGGAAGTGACACTGGGGAGGGAGAGAGAGGGGGGAAGTGACACTGGGGAGGAGAGAG
>CM050166.1:156641623-156662028 GCA_027410445.1 Discoglossus pictus | reverse complement strand
GTAAATCGATTGCCTTAGCTTTTTTCCCTTACTTCTACACTAATGTAAATCTTTTGCTCCCCGGGGCTCAAGCACTCGGTGCACAGCCGTAAATCCTGCCTTAGCCACAACAGATTCCTGTGTAGGCAGTAGCCAAACCAAGCTTTACAGATGAGAGACCGCTCTTGGAGCCAATAGAAATTGTAACAACTGCCGTAACTGCTGGGCAAGGAAACATTAGGGAGGCATATAAAGTAATTGTTTTTTATTTATTAATATATTTTGATATTACAAAGATGTGACAATTGTATTTATAGCTTCAATAAATTAAGATTTGTTTATTTTGTGTTAAATGGCATAGTTATATATAATGTATTGCATTGTTCCTAGGCAACGTGGTTTTATTACTTGTATTAACCCCTTGAGTAATTTGTTTTGTGTTACCTTGGATTTTGTATCATAAAACAGGCTTAATACTAACATATCATATTTTTTAATTTACATTGGATTTTTGTTTATACTGTCACTTTAAATGCTTCTGGGAAACTCCCCAAAGTTTTTTTGTACACTGCCTGCGAGTGGTGTTTGGTATCCGTAAATCTTTCTTCTGCTTTTTTGAAGTTATGGGAGTCCCCTGATTTGTGAGTGATCTGCATAGGGGTTTGGGTGTAAATAAGTAACTTGTAACTTATTGTCGGTGCAAAAATCAATGGAGATGTATGCCTTGCTTTTCAGCTTTGTTGTGATGTCCACTTGTAGCAGGGACCTATATCAGTTCTCTCGCATTGTTTTAGGGATGGGGAATTAACATAGCTAGGTTGGATTCACTGTGCTGCTACAACACTCATAATTGCTTTTGCATAGGCAAAATCAGTGCCTGAGTCTTGTAATTTTACAAACATAGCTCTAGAGGGAAATGACTAAACTGATTGAAACCTACAATGGCGTTGATGGTCTTGCTCATGAATACACGATCTACTGGAGCTTTTATCCAATATCCAAAGTGAATGTGTTTACAATTAACATGGTTGTACAAGATGATCTAGATGTTCAATAAATTGCAGTTATTTATTAACAACTTTTTTGTGATCAGTGTCCGTCAATCGACTATTTAATGGCGAATTCCACTAACCTGAAATCTCACAAAGTGACAGCTGCTTTATAGCTTGTCAAACAGTTAATTTACAAATAATAAATCGGCTCATCCATAGAGTATTAGGGAAGCTTTTTTTCTTAATTATTTCTTTGTGCCCTTATAATGTAGTATGTTTGTAATTTTTGTTTTGTGCATTAAGCTAGTATGATAAATCTGTATCATTATCCATTGAAGCAGAGTTAGTCATGTATGAAGCATGAATGCACCCAGTGACAGATCTTTGAATGATTATGTACAGCCTCTATCCATTAAAGTCTATAAGTGGATCATGTTCGTTTTAATGTTCCAACCCTCTCTAATAACCATACTAATAAGCAGAGGGTTTAAGAACTAGTTGAATGTGTATAAGTTAATGTTTAAAATTATCTTTTTTGATAACCAGCCGTATCACAACTCTAAATGTAATAATAGCAGGTACTGTAATGCGCCATAAAAGTTCTCTCTTTATATGATTGGCTACAAAACATTGGTGCCATTGTGAGGTTCTATCTTTATCTATGCGTGACACCTTGCTTGCCTGCTGCTTAGATTTAAAGGGAGATAAAACCTTTGTATTAAAGTACTACAATAGTCTTCTAGATTCCCTAAATATTGGTTATGATATCACAGTGCTCTAGAACATTCATTTGTAAAGCAGCTTCTTTTAGTGATAACGTTGCTTTTTATTTTTCCTTTACAGATTTTGACTTGAACTTCTTCTGGCACTGGAACAGATTTACAGACTACCTACAGTGTGTGCTGGCATTTACCAGTGTGACAGGCTATATCACCTATCTTTCTCTTGACTCCTCACTGTTTGTAGAAACCCTGGGTTTCCTTGCAGTGTTCACAGAGGCCATGCTTGGTATTCCTCAGCTTTACCGAAATCACCAGAACAACTCAACTGAAGGAATGAGGTGAGCTTCATCCCATGCACACAATAGAATACACATAAGGTCCCTCTGGTTTGTCTGTTTATATTCACATGCAAATCCTTTTTTTATTAGCCCTGTTGTTCTTTTGTACTTAACTATAACTTTGTTCTTTTTTAAAAAAACATTGCAGTCCCTTTTTTACAGTATCAGCAGATTCTATTGCACTAGTAGTACAATAAGCAATGGATAGACATTTACATATATTGAAAGACAGATAAAATAAAACAGCTTTGTACAAACATAGTGTTACGTGTGGAAATGAGGGATCTGCTCTCAGGAGAGCTTACAATCTAAGAGGTGATGGGGATAGAAACATGAGATAAGGGGTGAATTAATGATGATTACTGCTGCATGGATAAATGATGAGGGAGAGATATGCAAACCTGAATGGGTAAACTAGTATAAAGTTGTGGATGGTTTAGTTAAGGAGGAAGGTGGTAGGTTTCTCTAACCAGGTGGTCTTTTAGAGAAATTTTGAAGACTTGACTATACTGTGTAGGGAGTTCCTATTGCATTTTATCTACTTTAGGGAGGGGATCTAGTACACTGATAATCTTGGGTTCTCTTGAATACATCTACACAAGAGAGCGACCCATATAGCAGAGTTTAACTATCCAAAGTTTTCTCCAAGGTGACAAACAAGAAGAATATGTCTGCATACATTCAATGGTTAAAAAATAGTCAAATTATAGAATATTTAATACATTTAGGTGCTGTATATATTTTAACATTTGCCCGTTGACAAAGCCGTTTCTTATACAGATATACCCCTTTAAATGCCATAGATGTGTTCCTAGAAGACCAAGTGCTAAACGAAACCCTGTTGAACGGGGTCAGTTTAAACATAGGGTAGATCACAGGTAAACTTGATTTTAAAATCCTTTCATGGCTTTCGATGTTTATGAATATAGGACTACTTTTGTTCATACCCATTAATGGTAACTTAGACTGACACTTTGTTTCATATTTACTTATATGCACATCAGTAGTAAAATTTATGTGTGTGTATATATGTATATATTGAGATTAAGTTAAAAAAGAGATTAATAATTAATAACAAAACAGTTAATAACTGTAAGAAATGTATATAAACTTCACAAAATAAAAATGACTTTTACGAGATATGCATACTATATTGTCTAAAATCTAACATATTTGGAAATTATTCAATTAAATGCAGCATAATCCAACATGTTCACAGATATTGGAAAATACAAAATATATTAAATAATGAAGCAAACTTTTTGAAGTAATTGAATAATATACTTAGATGAAAAAGGCCGGTTCTTCTGGATATGTTAGATTTTAGACAATATAGCATATCTCGTAAAAGTCATTTTTATTTTGTGAAGTTTATATACATTTCTTAGTTATTAACTGTTTTGTTATTAATTATTAATCTCTTTTTTAACTTTTTACTGTTATTTTATCATAAAATATATTCAGGCTAGGCTGTATAGACTAAGTAGTTACTTCTGTTTTTTCTTTCAGGCATCTAGTGTGCCCATTATAGCCACTTTTTGACTCGAGACAACTGTAATAGTCCAGTTTTCATAACTTTCAAGTACTAAATATAAGTACAACAATTTTTACATTTAATGTTATAAGCGGATTTACCCTGACCTTTAGGCTGGAGATCTTCTTATCTTTTTCCATTATATTGCAGAGTATAATTTAGTTTGATTGGGCAGCAGAGATAGCTTCAGGGAAGTGTGCTGTTCATCCTGACACAATTTGGAAAATATGTGATGATCTCCAGCCTAAAGATCATGGAAACTGGCTATATACCTATGTTGGTTCATAATATGTCCCCATCATCACAATTTAATAAACTAGTGCTTTTTCGCATTACATCTAAATGTTCTACTCTCTAGCTTTAATAATGACCTCTTCTTCTAATTCACTTTTTTCATTTTCTGTTTTCTGCTTAAGGCAAGGCCAGCACCTCATAATGTATTTGTTTTGAGGGGTCAGCCTTCCCTTAAATACTACATTTACTCCTTTTTGTCCAGTAGTTTTATTTCAATAACAATTTTGGAAGCAAAACTTCCAAACACCGTCTGTTTATATTAGAGATAAATTCAAAAAAACGGTCTGTGCTTCAGTGATCAGAACATACTTTCAAAATGATTGTAGAAAATCACAAAAGCATAAAAAGCTAAAAGTCAGGGGATTATATACATCATTATTTTTATATATAAAAGCATTGGAAGATGGATACTGTCTGCCAAAGAAAATTGTTTTTTAGTCTCCGTAAATGGCAAAATATATGTTCAGAAAATAGTTGCTGTCTGGGAACAGCATGGGGAAAAAGGGTCCACTGACTTGTTATCATCCTTATGTTTGCATTGTGAATCAAGTATAGATGTTGACTGAGAGATAAAAACCATAGGGGGTTATCCTAATATATTGTGGTAAATATATGTGTACAGTGCCTTGCAAAAGTATTCACCCCCCCCTTGACTTTTTACTTTTTTTGTTACATTACAGCCTTAAATTCAATGTTTTGTTAATCTGAATTTTATGTGATGGATCAGAACACAATAGTCTAAGCTGGTGAAGTCAAATGAGAAAAATATATACATAAAACATTTTTTTAGAAATAGAAAACAGAAAACTGGCATGTGCGTATATATTCACCCCCTTTTGTTATGAAGCCCATAAAAAGCTCTGGTGCAACCAATTACCTTCAGAAGTCACATAATTAGTGAAATGATGTCCACCTGTGTGCAATCTAAGTGTCACATTATCTGTCATTACATATACACACCTTTTTTGAAAGGCCCCAGAGGCTGCAACACCTAAGCAAGAGGCACCACTAACCAAACACTGCCATGAAGACCAAGGAACTCTCCAAACAAGTAAGGGACAATGTTGTTGAGAAGTACAAGTCGGGGTTAGGTTATAAAAAAAAATATCCAAATCTTTGATGATCCCAAAGTGCGCCATCAAATCTATCATAACCAAATGGAAAGAACATGGCACAACAGCAAACCTGCCAAGAGACGGCCGCCCACCAAAACTCACGGACCAGGCAAGGAGGGCATTAATCAGAGAGGCAGCACAGAGGCATAAGGTCACCCTGGAGGAGCTGCAGAGTTCCACAGCAGAGACTGGAGTATCTGTACATAAGACGACAATAAGCCGTACGCTCCATAGAGTTGGGCTTTATGGCAGAGTGGCCAGAAGAAAGCCATTACTTTCAGCAAAAAACTAAATTGCACATTTTGAGTTTGCGAAAAGGCATGTGGGAGACTCCCAAAATGTATGGAGGAAGGTGCTCTGATCTGATGAGACTAACATTTTACTTTTCGGCCATCAAAAAAAACGTTATGTCTTTCGCAAACCCAACACATCACATTACTGTGGGGATGTTTTTCAGCAGCCGGGACTGGGAAACTGATCAGAGTTGAGGGATAGATGGATGGTGCTAAATACACGGTATTCTTAAGCAAAACCTGTACCACTCTGTGCGTGATTTGAGGCTAGGACGGAGGTTCACCTTCCAGCAGGACAATACTGCTAAAGCAACACTATAGTGGTTTAAGGGGAAACATGTAAATGTGTTAGAAGGACCTAGTCTAAGCCCAGACCTCAATCCAATATAAAATCTGTGGTCAGACTTAAAGATTGCTGTTCACAAGCACAAACCATCAAACTTGAAGGAGCTGGAGCAGTTTTGCAAGGAGGAATGGGCAAAAATCCCTGTGGTAAGATGTGGAAAGCTCATAGAGACTTATCCAAAGCAACTTGGAGTTGTGATTGCTGCAAAAGGTGGCTCTAAAAAGTATTGACTTTAGGGGGGTGACTAGTTATGCACATTGACTTAATTTGGTCCTATTTGTTGTTTGCGTCACAATATAAAAAAAAAACATACTTTTGCAAGGCACTGTATAAAAGCATCTACAAACTCTTCTAATATTCTTGGAATAATATTGCCTTATCAATATTTTTGTCTTTGAGTCAGATTATGTCAGCCAACACCACCATTTACTGATTTTGAATAATTGAGTAGTCAACCAGAACTTTTTTTATTAGAGCTATTAGGATTTATTTATCTAGGAGTAAAACTATATAAACCAATAGCTCCTAGGTTTCTCCTGCTGACTGGTGGCCATTGGGTTTCCCATGTGGCCACAAGCCACTGGAGTGGGATTTATTGTGCTTTTTTAATGGCACAGTCCATTATCGGTGTCCCAACCAGCATATCACTCTTTCTCTTTCTGTCATATGATCTATTCCCCTTTTTAATTTATCTCTATTCATCTTTCTCTCTATTCATCTTTCTCTTTTCTCTTCATATATTCTGTGTTTTCTCCCCCCTATTTCTCATTCTTTGTCACTCTCTCTTTGAAACCATATCTATCACCATTAGAGTTCCTATACTACTTGTTGTTGTTTTTGTTGTTGTTGTCTAGTCATCCAATCATGTCAGAGTCTCTGTGACCATACGAACCGCAGCACGCCAAGCAGATCTTTAGGCCGATGCCCCTCTGAGCTACATCAAGTTCATTGCTTCAATGACCTCATCTATCCATCACTATTTCCACCTCTGCCATCCCCTTCTTCGTGTGCCTTAAATCTTTCCCAACCCCAGAGTCTTCTCTAGGGAATACTCTGCTCTCTATATACCATTCTTAATATACAGCTTATTCTAATTCTAACGTGCAGTATAATGTATATAATGTATTGTTACAGTGCAGCTAAATCCTTCTTATTCAACTAAACCAATTTCAACATATTATAATGAAGTTAAATATTTATAATATTGTCTGTATTAAAATGTCAATATTTGTTTTATTATAATTAAACACTTGTTTATAGTAGTGTTAACAACTCAACAAAATAGCAAATCCACCAACACAATTTCTAATTATGCAAAAAAACAAACAAATAACCTTTTAATGTCTAAAATCTGATATTTAAAATGTTTGTTGAAACAATTTTGGTCCCACTTGATCAAAATTAAGGTGTTGATTCCTTTTCTTCAAAACCAGCTAGATGGTCACCTGAAAATAAAAAAAATACACAGTTTAGGTTTTTCATATCCTCAAACAAAACTCTGTAATCATATACATCCCCACATCCTCAATCTCGTATTGGCTAGTGTAGTAGTCTGCACTGAATAAACACAGCACCACCCATATAGGACAGATGACGACTTCTTCCCACCAAGGTAATGCCTAATTCTGTCCACTCCTTTAGTGCTTATGCTAAACAGGTATGCCACTATGGTCTCTCACCGTAGATGTATGTCCCCTCTCAAGGTCTTCTGTACTATCTTCTACTAGTGAGCTGTTAATCAATACCATTATGCAAAAGTCACAATAATGAGACATCCAGGAGCAAAATTATATAAGTTATTGGCTCCGTAGCTCCTAATTTCTCAAGCTCTACTGCAGTCTTCTACCCCTTCTAGTGTTAGTATACTATCCATGTTTAAACCTGCAAGATTGATCAGTAGGAAGATGTGACATGATGCTGTGTGTTATCTTGTTAGCTACTGTAACTAAGGACAAAACGGCAACCATGTCTCCGAAGCAACAGTGTTCACTTTTTTCTTGAGTGGGTATAGTTAGGCTCTGTAGTTAGACATTATTTTTTGCCATTTGTCTTCTCAATTGTATATGTGCATGTAATAAAGTGAGACTGCTAAGCAACATAAGCCACCAGATTTGTAGACTCCACCTATTGTATTTAATTAAAATGAGCCTCCAGAAATCTATTTAGGCTTTGCTCTGACCTATGAGTTTTTTTATACATTTGCCATCAAAGAATTCAACCAATATCTAAATGCATTACTGTAACCCCATATCCCAGCAATAAGGCAATTTGTAAATGGGATCCCCATGTTCTGGCAAGAAAAAAAATTGTGAATGGGATCTCCATGTCCCAGCAAGAAAATCATTTGGGAATGGGATCCCCATGTCCCAGCTAGAGGATCATTTGGGAATGGGATCCCCATGTCCCAGCAAGAGGATCATTTGGGAATGGGATCCCCATGTCCCAGCAAGAGGATCATTTGGGAATGGGATCCCCATGTCCCAGCAAGAGGATCATTTGGGAATGGGATCCCCATGTCCCAGCAAGAGGATCATTTGGGAATGGGATCCCCATGTCCCAGCAAGAGGATCATTTGGGAATGGGAATCCCCATGTCCCAGCAAGAGGATCATTTGGGAATGGGATCCCCATGTCCCAGCAAGAGGATCATTTGGGAATGGGATCCCCATGTCCCAGCAGGAATGTCATTTGGGAATGGGATCCCCATGTCCCAGCAAGTCAGTAATTTACAAATGGTCTGTTTGGAATGAATAAGCACAGAAATGTCATATTGCTACACTTGAATTGTATCCAGCAATGAACAGAAAAGTATGTGAAAGTTGAAATGTTCAGCAATTTAAAAGAGAGAGACTTTGTGAGCAATTTTAAATTTAATGGACAAATGGTGAAGAGGTGAAGTTACCTATTTAATATTTTTTTTTGTCAGTCTTACCATTATCCTCAATCAAAGCCTTTTTTCTAATGAGAATTAAATTATAGAACAAATACTCCGTTTTGCTTGTGCCAAAAAGACTTAAAGGATTTATTAGGCAGGTCTTTATGGTTACTTTTGAGATAAGAACTTTTGAGCTGTATTCAAAGAGAATTAAATATATTTGCATACTTAAGTCTTTGTGGGTTTGTAATCTTGTTTTTAATTACAACACTGATTTGAACAGTATGAAATAGGACACACACAAAAAGTGACATATCTACAGGGAAAATTAATCCTTAACGTAACCTTCAATCTTTTGAAGTCACCTGTGCTTTCACTGAAAACATTAATTAGCTGGTGACAATATGAGAAGCCCAGCAGTGATTAATGGAGATTAGCTTTTCTTTATTCAAGTATAGCTCTTTTGTTTCACCTTGAACAAATTCCCTGAATATGCTGACCGCGAACAAACATCTTACTTCCAAAACCAGGTGACCAGAGAATGGCACATGCCTAGGATCAGGGCTAGCATAACTTTATTGGCTAACATAGATGCTAAACTTAATCAGACCAAGAGAACACCCAAGTATGGAAACATGTTTCTCCACACTGCAACAACATCGCTCTTGTTGCTCACCATACACTAAATGGTTGTTGTGGAACACTCAATCGCACAAAATTAATTGCACAAATCAAAACCAACCTCACACTGATGATAGCCATTAAGCATGAAACAGTACTGTATGTGAGTGAGTTTATGATTTGTTCAAAATCCAATGCTTTGCTTTAAAGCTGTGGTATAGCGGGCATATGCATCTGAAGGAGCTATGTATAAAGTAGCATTTTGGATGTAAGAGCAATAATGCATTGTCTGCTCATTTGCATGTCCCCACTCAATGGCTCAGACTGCAGTACAATAACTGTATCTCTATGAATACTGAGCAGGTAATACATTGTTAAACTTATTTTTAGACTTGCAGATGGGCTTACAAATGTATTATTTGTTATATATATATATATATATATATATATATATATATATATATATATATATATATATATATATATATATATATATATAGTATATATATGTGTATATATATATATATATATATATATATATATATATATATAACTATATATTACTATATATATATATATATATATATATATATATATATATATATATATATATATATATATATAGTAAATAAATAGTACATTAGTGTTCACATTTGAATGTCTAAAAAAAGTTAAAAAAACTTGTTTCATGCCCAGAATTCTAAGAAATACAGTTATTAATGACTAAAATATTTGTGTGTATTTGTCTTGTCTTTTGTTGTTTTTATTTGGTTTAGGAAAAAAGTGCAAATACTACTGATGTGCAAGAGTAATGCGTTTTTTATTTATTTATATAACGTTAAATGTGCTGCTATATATTATTTAAAGGAGATTAATTAAAAGGGTATTTTCATGGAAAGACGGTCAGGAAATGCTTTAACAGGAGCATAAAGGGAAGTTCAAAGGAGTGTAACTGGGCAACACGTTTGTGGAGTGCCAAATCTTAATTAAATCGTATTAAAACAGAAATGCTGTTGGTTCACACTGATGTGAAGTGTCACTAGCACCATTATTTAGCAGGCTTAGATACTCCTGTAGTTCAGAAACAACTGCCATGTCTGTAAAACCACAGACAAAAGGCTTGCATTGTTTGTATATGCTTCTTTGAATAATGCTGTATTGTGAAGTATGGCTTTTGTTTGGTGTGTGATTCAAAGGATTCAATTTGCTGTCTGTTGCTCACCTTTCCAATTGAGAACAATGAGAAGCTGCATTATAACAGCATGTATTCAACTTCAGGGGCTGTAAGATGAAATGAATGTGTTTTAAAATTCTGTTATAAAGTTGAGCTTCCACCTACGCAGCCTATCATGAAAGTTATAGAGTTAGGCATTTAACAAAAGATGCCAGACCATATTAAAAGTAACAAGCACTTTTCCTAATGGCTTTTTCACTTTTAAAAACTATTCTGTTTAGTCATTAGCAGCATTCGTTTTATATCCCTTTTGGACACCTTTTACTTTTGAATCTAAAATATTTCTATTATCGAACAATTGGATGTCTGCTAGCAAAGTGAGTGGGGATAAAAGAACACCTTAAGTCCCATATTTAGCAATTGCAGCTCTTCAAAAAAAAAGATGCTATAACAGGCAAAATATTTTTTTTTTAAATTGAAAAAGGAAAAAAACATTTTTTTTTGTTTGTTCTTTGTTGCTTTAATTCCATTTTGAGTGGACATTTTACCTTCTTGAACCTGAAAGTTGGTTATTTTAAACATAAATAATCTATAGGGACCACTCCCTGTAAGTCCCCTTAAAGGCATATTAAAGTGAGGTGGGTTATGAATGCATTTTGTAGAATGCAATCATAACCCATCTAGCAAAAAGGTTTGCATGAATAAATGCAAACCGTTTTTTCATTAAAGGTATATGTAAGTTAGCTGGATTATGCATGCATCTGATAGAGGAGAATTTATAGTGTCTGAAAAAAAAATTAGCATGAAAAAAATTCCAAAGTAAACCGTTAAACCGTTAGCCTAAAGTTTGCTGATTTTCTTGCTTTTGCAAAGAGTTTTCTCTCAATGTTGACACCCAGAAATTCCCAGGGTTAATAAGCATATTTTATACATTGTTTCATTTTTGCCTGGGGATTTTGCAGACATGCTCAATTATCAACTGCATTCTGCCCTACTGTGGGAAGTCACATGATCTCAGACACTTTCCTTTACTGTCTAAGGCAGTGTTATTTCTTGTGTTCTGTCTGTGAGCTCTGTGCAATCGTATGATAGCATTTCTAAAGTTCTGTCTGTGAGTATTGTGTAATGCTGTGTTATTTCTTGTATTCTGTCTGTGAGACTATTGTATAATTTATATTTGTAGAGTCTGTGACCATCTCAGCTTATAAAAAGGTTTGAGATATACTTTGACTGTCACATCAAATCAAAATATATTTATTTGTGTTCAACTATTCTTGCTTTATCCTTGTTTTGTCTAAGCTTAAGCTTATTCAGAGATTCAAAATAAAAAATGTGCTGGGGGTGATGTTTACACCCCCAGCAGCTGCTGTACACCAATCTCTTATGTATACACTCGCACACAGATCATGTGCGTGCTGATTGGCTTTTCAGGCACTGGGAAGCAGGGATTTAACAGCCTGCTAGGGGGGGTGCAGGATCAGATCAGTGCAGGAACAAGCCTCCAGCACATAGAGGAGCCAGGGAGAGGGCTAATCTGCTCACAGGCTGCCCATCCCAGGCGCATCACACCTCAATCCAGACGAGTGTGTGTGACCGGGTGTGTGTGACCGGGGGTGTGACAGGGTGAGTGTGTGTGTAACAGGGTGTGTGTGAGTGAGAGTGTGTGTGTGAGTGAGAGTGTGTGTGTGAGTGAGAGTGTGTGTGTGAGTGAGAGTGTGTGTGTGAGTGAGAGTGTGTTTGTGAGTGAGTATCTGTGTAAGTGTGTCTGTGTGAGTGACATAGTGTCTGAGCAATTCTCTGGGATTGGGGGCAATTCTCTGAGGTTGGGAGAGGTCACGGGGCAATTTTCTGGGGCTGGGGTGCAATTTTCTGGTGCTGGGGTGCAATTTTCTGGTGCTGGGGTGCAATTTTCTGGGGCTGGGGTGCAATTTTCTGGGGCTGGGGTGCAATTTTCTGGGGCTGGGGTGCAATTCTCTGGGGCTGTGGGGCAATTATCTGGGGCCAGGGGAGATCATGGAGCAATTATCTGTGGCTGGGGGCAATTCTCTGGGGTTGGTGGAGGTCACAGGTCAATTCTCTGGGGCCGGGGGCCAAGAAACCGGGGTTGGGGGCGAGGTCACAGAGCAATTTTCTTGGGCTGTGGGGCAATTCTTAGGGGCTGGGGGCAATTCACTGGGTTCAGAGGATGTCATGGGCAATTCTCTGGGGCATGGGGGGGGGGGGGGGGCAATGCTCTCAGATTGCTGTGTACCATGATCTTCGTTATTTTAGCTTTGAGCAGCAGGCAGCTTTTGCACTGTCTTCTTTCACCCTCATCGAAAGGTCCTTGATTTCCTCCTCACTTTCAGCCATCACAGTTGTATCATCCTCTTATCTGAGTTTGTAGATATTTCTCCCAGTAATATTACTGTCTGTGGCTTCTTGGTCCAGGAGGAAGAGGAAATAGTCTGGTACCCCATCTCTTTAGAAATGTGCCACATTTTGTTATGACCCAGACAGTCAAAGTCTTTAGAATAGTCTATGAAGCGGAGGTAATTGCTTTCCAGTTTTATCCCTCTGAGAAATGCAGTTTGCACATCTGGTAGTTCCTGGTCCATATATTGTTGGAGCCGAGCTTGCAGGATCTTAAGCATTACCTTGCTGTCATGTAAAATGAGTGCAATTACTCAATAATCTGAGCACTCTTTAGCACTGCCTTGTTTTTGGATTGTGATATTTTTGCAGTCCACATGCCACTGTTGACTTTTCAAAATGTGTTGGCATAAGGCAAGTGACATTTTCACAGCATCATCTGGTAGGATTTTGAATAGTTGAGCTGGGATTCCATCAACTCCTGAAGCCTTGTTATTCAGCTAATATACAAAAAAAAAACACACACATTTTAAATACTTAGCTCTTGTGATTGAACAGTTATAGCTGAGGCAATGGGCTATGTGTACCTCTGTGGATATGCATTTATTGAGGATAATTTGCTAACACTGTTATTTGCAGACAGAGCATTTCCTGGCTGTGCAAATACTGGATTTGCTTTCTAGTGTACTATATTCACTGTGCACTTCAGAGTGTCTCAGGCTAAAGTAGAGAGATATGGACTATACTGCTGGCAGCATGAATGAGAATATCTATTGACCGTAAATATACTGTCAGTAAAAATTGTTTTATAAACTGACAGGGATGTTTTTACTTCAGTTACTGTATTTTAGATATTCAGAGAAGGGAATTGTATTTACAAATTGTCTGCATGTGCTTCTAGCCTACATCAATTCAACACTGTATATTTACATTAAGGAGAGATGAGTATGATTCCTAGAGAGTACATTGCCGAACAGTCACTGCCAGTGGCTCTCATCGACTCTATATGCAGAGGAGCAAGGAGTCCTACCACAAGCAGATTCATGAATGTCAGCTGGGCCTTCTGTAACCCTTTTCAGAATCCTCCCAATGTACTGGTCGCTTGGTTTATTCCTGTACAAAATGTTATCTATCTCATTGTTTTCAGTATTGTGGTAAGGTGTAGTACAGTAAGGGAATTCATGGATGCCTGGAAAATATAGTGGTCAATTAGACCAGTTTTTTCCAAACTAGTAAGTTAGGGAAAGCATGGTGTACATTTTATTTTAAGCTCAAAGACAGGTCCCTCCATTCTTTTGCATTTGTGTTAGTATTGTTTTTGACTTGCACTTACCCCTGTATAACGCTGCAGAATATGTTGGTTTGTTACAAATAAAGGAATAATAATAATGGAACCGCCAACCAACAATTCGTATTCAACAAGTTATAGAGCCTCTAATTGCCTCACTTCTATTCCAACAGGGATATCTCAAAATCCTGGCCTTACTGAGAATCCTTGGCTATTCATGATATAGCAAGTGTAAGCTTTTTAAATAGATAGGGAAACAAACAGATTAGGTGAGCCAAATGTTTATTTACCTTCAAAATCATCTATTTCCATAGTTAAAGAACCGCTGTAATGCTTTTAAAAGGAAAGCTCATAGGTTTGTCTGTCAGGCAGAGACTATAAAAAATAGTGTGCTGTTTAAATGAAATAAAATTTTATATTTTTTTTCTTACTTTTTAAAATCATTTGATTCTCCTGACGCTTTTCTTCTCCTTCCTGTGCCTTTTTGAGGGGAGGTGACCAGCTCTGCCCATCATAGAGCTTGGAATCAGGCTGGTCTATGATTTCACTATCACTGCCCCATAGTGTCATTAGCTCAACCCCCTCTGTATACACAGAGGTAACAGCTGTATTGTAACCTGCTTGCAACTGTCCTATAGGCCCACTGCTTTGCGAGTGTCTAAAGAGCTCAAATGATTAAGGTATGCATAAGACCAATTATCAAGAGCTTATTGCCATTTGATTTGTCTTTACAGCTATTAGCGAGAATTGTTAGGATATATAAAAACCATTATAAAACTGTGAAAAATGCATCTATTTAAAAAAATGCACTTTTCACTTTTTGTCAGTGCTCCATTTCATAATGATTATTATTGATAAATTCAATGACCCTTTAAGTAGTAAGTTGTTTTTGCTAGAGAGACTTTTTGTTCTGCACCTATATGCTTTCAGTCTTAAGTATGTTTACCCTTCTGCCTGATTTTTCTTATTACACTGCCAAAAGCCAGCTGTGTGTGCATGGGCACATATTGTGCTGTGTTTTAGTCACTGTGCTTTACTTTGCAGTTTGATGGGGTTTAAAGGCATATTTAAGTGAGTACCAAAAAATTGTCCTGTGGATCCTATTTAGGAATCCTTGAACAACCAACCAAGGTTGTACAGAAACACCTTTTATGCAGCCTTTATTTTAATTATTATTGCCACATACTAATTTTAAAAATTCAATCTTTATTTGTACATTTAAAATGTTGTTAAAAATGCATTTGGTACGCATTTAAGTAATAACACCTAGGCCTAAAAAACAAAGACCATTTTTTGAGTATTATATGCATATTTAAGTGAGCTGGATTATGAATGCATCTGATAGAGGAGAATTAGTATTGTATGCAAAAAAGAAGAACATTTACATTGAGGTCAGTAAAATCTCTTGTAACTTCTGACCATTGCAAATCAGGGTTAACACCCTCCAAACCCAGGCTAAATTAACAACACATTTAAAATTATTTGTTTTGGCCAATCAGGTTAGCTGAAACATTTGATTTAAACTCTAGGGTTCCTGTTTGTGCTGTAAAGCAGCCTAGGATATGTAGTGTATCACATATATGTGTTATGAATTGCTGCTGACATAGAGACAGGAAGCTGCAAGGAGATTGGCAGAGCAAGAAACAGCAGGGAAATAGTGGGTTAATATTGCTCCCCTGAAGCTGCATGCTGATTGGGGGAATCATATGCCTGTGTAGACACCCCCTGGATGTGTCAACATAATCATTAGAGGGATTTTTAGATATTAATAAAAATAAAATGTTTTATGAGGTGTGTTGCATACATATATGCTGCTTTTTGGACTGCAGAAATGTATTAATCTGTGAATCTTGGATATGCCTTTTAATAATACCGTACTTTAATTGCTGTTATCCACTACAGATTATAGAAAACATTATGTACTAAAACTTATGTGTGACTGCATGTAATAGAATGCATAATATAATATGTATTTTTGATTTGTATAAACTTACTCTACTGGACTGTTAGTGATTCTGTTGTTTTAAAGGACCACTACATTTCAAGAAAAAAACACTTGTGTGCTAAGAATGTACCAAATAACAATATAAGTAGCTGTGTAAGATGTGGGCGTAAAGCATTTTTGGGGAAATTTTTTGTTAGATTTTATTTGGAGGAAGCACATGTTACTATATAAAACACATCCATTGTTGGAAAAAATTTAGGCAAAAATTAAATATCTTTTTAGCAGCATAAAGACATATATATATATATATATATATATATATATATATATATATATATATATATATATATATATATATATATATATATATATAAAAGAAAGACTGATCAAATCCTGAGACATGGCTTCTCCCTTCTTTTTTCCCTTTATGTTTATTTCACTTGCAAATAGGTTTTTTTCGATTAAGTTTCAACCAATTTAAACTATAACCAATGTGTAAACCTAAAACCAAAAAAAAACTATTGTCTTCCATTTCTTCACCCCCTGCTAACACTCCTCAGAAACAAAGATAGTAAATGCTTTACCCCACAGCCTACAGCCAGCACCAGTGCCACGGCATTCCCAACCATCCTTCAGGAGAGACTCGTCAAAAACAAAAAGAGAAATAGAAGAAACCACCCCTCCATCCTAGGCCCCTCCCCTAGAATCGTGTAAGTTCTCAGCAGGGTTTCTCATTCTCTATGTAAGAGAAGGGCTCACCACGGTTCACAAACCTGTGAAAGGCTGGCATTTGAATCTTCTAGTAGGTGTGCCTATCATGTATAAGAATAAAATTCAATTTATTTTTGATTTCGAAGATATTAAAAATGTGTGAGTTTTCCACTGCATTGCAAAATGGCTTTTGGTGGCTAACATCAAAAATTAAAAAAATGTATTTCGAGTACTCAGGAGATCTGGAGCAGATCAGCCCAAAAGGCACATCCCCATGTCCAGGCTTAAGTCTAGTCCTATAGTTTCCAAGGCAAGATCCATCACTTCTCTATGGACACATCGGCAGGACCTCTATATATGCGTGAAAGAGTCTGTCTGTGCACAGGTTTCCAGTATTGTATATTCTCTGGGATAATATATATACTCTATGTGGTACCTTTTTAGAAAAGTCTCTTGAATGCTATAGTTAAGAAAGCCTCTAGATAGATTAACCCATGATTCTAGCCAAGTGTCATGATCCCATGTCTGGCAAAGATCACCTTCTCACAAAGTCATATATATATACATTTTGTGCCATTCAGGGACAGAAAATGTCCTATAGCATTGCTATCATGCCTCATGTCAATGAAGCCTTCTTACAGATATGAGTAAACCAGTTATCTTGTGGGGATGTCACCTTCTGCCTGATTGAGTTTATATATCACAAAAGCTAGTGTTCTTGTATCCTATATCAAGCAGCTTGAACACTTTTTAGCTTTTGTAAAACAGCAAGGGCAGAAGAAAAAGAGAAAAAAGAAAGGGAGGTTGCCCCTTTATGACACCATATAATCTGACGAGTGAAGGCCCATTATAAGAAAGTCTCTTACATTGCAAACATACTTTAACTGAATCTCCAGCCTTTTATCAGCAGATAGATTGATCAGTTCATCTCCTTTCCTCCTCTCCACTGAGCTCCGTTCTCCCTGTATGGGCCATAGGCCAGATAGCTGCCCTTCTTCTTACCCTCTTCACAAAGTGGTCTCTATTCCCGCCTGATCAAACCACAGCCCGAGAGTAGCTCCAATGATTGCTCCAATGATCCTACTTGGCCTCATCACTCACCCCACCAGCTCCGAGTGGCAATATCCTCACAGCCTTACCGTGCCCTGCTCTGCAGCAGGGATGACAGGGCTCCCCTTCCACTCTCCAGACCTCTGTGATCAGGCCTAATGGTACTAGACTGTCAAGTTTTTTGGATATAAATGAGGCTCTCACTTTTATAAGGCTTACATTTGCCCCAATTTTGTCACTTAAGGCAGGAGATTTGCCAGCGTACCTTTGCTCCACTAGCTAGCCATGCCACGCCACACCCCAATTTTTGAAGACTGTCTGTATTTGTACAGGAAACAAATTTGTGTTTTGTTACATTACTTCCTCAAAGCTGACTCATAAGTTGGGGGGGGGGGGGGATTCTCATTGAGGAGATTGGTGGGGAAGGAGGGAAAGGACAAGACAACGCCTATTCCCTCTCACTGGCCCAGAAACAGGCACCTTGCATCATTCACTGCAACAGTAGCTTTCCAGACATGTAAATGCCCTCTCTCTCACACACAACTTCAACCAGTGTATCCTGGATCTCTCCAGGGTCCCGCAGAGGCATCAGAGTACTTTTTTTGTGTCTAATTTAAGAACTTGATGTACAACGTTTTCCTGCTAAAAATTAACTTACAGTTTTAAAACTTATAAAGTTTTATTCTGTGGTAGTCCTCTCTTGCAAGGTTCTTAGACTGCCGTCATGTTGTCCATCTCCTTTCTTCATTGTTGATGTAATTGAACATTTAGTGAAAATACATGGCTTCTGTCTGGGAGCTAGTATAAAGACATTCATAAGGGCAGATTTATTGAGTCCTTTCAACCCCACTGCTTCAATCTAGTGGCCAGAAAATCCTTGCTGTCAGCTCCAAACTAAATGTGTTACTTACAATTTATGGAGCAGGACCAACCTTTGGAGTTTTAGGAGACAAAAAATGAGAGAAGAGGCGGTGGAAACTGGAGGGAAATATAAGAAATGATTTATTATTGACTCCATAAGAGTGCCATCTTTTTTTTTTCTAGTATTTTTTTTTGTGTACAAATAAGCTGAGATTTCTTATTTCAGCAGTGAAAAATATAATGCTTTCACCTCTTATAAATCCCTCTCTGCTCGTTTCTTTTAACATTTATTGAACAAAATCTGATTATGCATGCAATTTAATTTTAAGAGTATTATAGATGAGATTTCACTTATAATGCTCCGAAATGCAAAACCTAGAAAATGTGTATGTTTTCATTAATAAAGAATACAGAATAAGAAGCACATAATCTTTTTTGTCTTTTCCAGCAGGCAAATATGTACAAACCACACTGAGCAAAGTATGGGGACTCATTTAAACCATTACAGATTACATTTTATATAGAAATACAGTATAATAATAAAACTAAATCCAACTCTTTAATTTAAACGAACAATTACAATATAATTTGGACTCTGAGTGATAGAAGCTACTCTATACAGAGTACTGTACATATATAGTGAAAAGAATACCATCCCCACTGTGAAGCATGGTGGTGGCTCACTGATGATTTGGGGGTGTGCAGCATGTTATCAGAAAATAATGGCAGACAATTTGCATTCTTCTGCACGAAGGCTGGACTTTCCAGCCTGACAATGACCCTAAGCACAAGGCCAAATTGACCATCCAGTAGTTACAGCAGAAAAAGGTGAAGATTCTGGAGTGGCCAATACAGTCTCCTGACTTTAATATCGTCAAGCCACTCTGGGCAGATCTCAAACGTGCATTGACCTGGAGGCATTTTTCCAAGACAAATTGACAGCTATACCACCTACAAGAATTAGGGGCCTCATAGACAACTATTACAAAATACCGCTCTCATAGGACAAGGGGGCAATACACAGTATTAAGAACTAAGGTTATGCAAACTTTTTTTTTCCCTTTGTTGCCATGTTTTGTTTTATGATTGTGCCATTCTGTTATAACCTACAGTTTAATATGAGTCCCATAAGAAATGAAAGAATTAGCCAAGGGTATACAAACTTTTGAGCACAACTGTGTGTGTATGTATGTATGTATGTATATGTGTGTGTATAAACACAACAACAAGACCCACAACATCAGAGGCTCATATTCATGTACATCATCAAAGGTAGTGTACATGATACAATGTACTGTATGTGAAAGCGGGTGCTACATTGGGGAAACCAGCCAGAAGCTACACATGCAAATTAACCTCCAACGAAGCTCCATCAAAAAGCACCATGAAGACAGCTATTGTCCTCCAGTTGGACACCATTTCACCCAGTTGAATCACTCCATCCAGAACCTCAAAATAAAAGTACTCAGAGTGAATTTCAGAACTATCCAACAGCGGAAAACGTTTGAATTAAAAAATGATTAAATTTTTTAATACAAAGGATTTGGGTATTAACATCGACTTAGGCATTCTGGCCCACTATCTTAATGTCTCATTCCACTTACCTCCCCCCCTTCTATTACTGTTTTGGTAAGCTACATGCTATGCTGAAATTTATTTATCTTTATTTTACTCTGCTGTGTTCTTATCTACAACCTGATCTATAGACTTACTTACTGACCTATCAGGACATTAGTCACAATGCTGGTCTCTTTCTCACTTAACTTTGGCCAATGAATTTTGTCTTTCTTGTTTTTCCATTCTTTTTTTTCCATCTCTTTCTGTTTACTGTTTTTAGTTCATATTTGTATCAGTATCGCTTTTTGACTTGATATAGAGAGGCATTATCTCTCGAAAGCTTGTCGCTTTATTGTGAA